>CM033746.1:8181378-8781378 GCA_019671005.1 Hibiscus mutabilis | reverse complement strand
TTTGTTTTTTCGGTGTCCGGTCTACCACGAAGTGATCGGTGGTGACTCCAAAATGTTTTAAATGTATAATAAAGGAAAATCTGATTTAATATGAAAACCCTAAATTTTCAAGATTAAATTAAAAATAGCTAAAAACCCTAATTTTCTAAAAAAGATCAATCGTCAGGCTATTTTTACCCACCCGATTTCAAAAAAGGTTGCGACAGCTTGGCGACTCCGCTGGGGATTTTTAAAAACCGAGAGTCATGCCTAATTAATTTTACATGGCATTTTGAATTTAATTTTTCTATAATTGTTGGATAAATTTTTAGGAAAAATGCAGGTAGCTTTTTCTTGTGTGTCATAAATTGTCATTCATGCATAAGCCTTTTACCCGGGCTTTTCACCTTTAAGTGGGAGTGAGGCATGATCCTACGTGAGTTATTCAGCTCCGTGATCAGAATTTTGTGCTCCTTCCGGTATACCAACCTTATACACCGTGAGGTTATGCCTCCGCTATAAGGGGTCGTATACTCCCGAATCGATGTCTTACTAGTCCGGTAGCGACAGTTCGGGTACCCAGATTCTAGATCGAAACCCACATGCTGTAATAGAAACCTACCCCATTAGAGCCAGACAGGGATGTAGGACATGGTGTTGTTGATTTAAATTCTTTTCTCAGGTTATTTTTGAGTGCAAAATAAATTGTTCTCTGGTTAATTTTATGCAATATAAATTGTTTTATTTTACAACAATTATTTTTTTTAATAAGTTTATTTTCACCACACTAACATAGTTTTTTTGTATGTTTTTGCATCATAATTGTACTCATAGGGGTATTAAGTTCGAAGTGAATCAAATAGGAAATGTCTCATACAGCTGAAGGGTCTAATAGACATGGAGATGATAATACCGCAGTCTGGTCATGGTCTGAGGAAACGTAGTTCGTTAAGGGAGACATTATTATGAGAGATTATGTATCACAGACTAAGGAGATTGCTAGAATGAATTCAGGACAAAACAATTGTTTACCGGAACTCAAAAGGATGTGGAAACAATGGGACAAAACTATGAAGAAACCTTTTCAGTTAGAGTTCGGGGATATAGTAATATTGTTGGATGTTCCAGTTGATCGAGGATTGATTAAGGCTATGACGCAATATTAGAACCCGACATACAATTGCTTCACATTCGGAGATGTGGATATGAAACTAACTCTGGAAGAATACGAGGCTTTGTTACATTGCTCGAAATTTGGAAAGGACAATGTTTATACGAGACCCCCTAACAACTCAACCTTCAGAAAGAAGTTGAAAGTGGTCACCAGGAAAAATGAAGTTTGGTTTAACGGAAAACTAAAACAAAAAGGAAATGATGAAATAACCGAGGATAATGAACGTATGCACTGGGAGGTAATTCACGAGTTAATGTTAACAAGCAATGAGCCAGAGAGGAAAAGAAGTATGTATGCCCTATGCATTTATGGGTTAGTGTTGTTTCTAAGGACCCCAAATTATATTGATCCGTCAACTCTTAGGCTGTTTGAGTGCTTAAAGAATGGGGTAAATCCGGTACCAACAATTTTGGCCGAAACATACAGAACATTGACTGCTTGCAGAAGAACATGAAGAGAAAGATTTTGGGGTTGTGCCCAATTGTTAGAGGTGTGGTTTCGAGGCTACAAATAGGTTGCACCCTATAGGGCTTGTAGATTTTGCACTGATTATTCACCGCTAGAGGAGCATCTTGCAGCCTGTCCAATTGAGAAAATGACGAAAGAACAATGGAAAGAATGCTTTCGAAACATGAAAGATTCAGAGATTGTCTGGAAAGCTCATTGGCTAAATTTGGTAGGTTATTTGTACCGATGTGGGAAGTTCGATTGGGTGCCTTTGTCGGGAGTTTGGGGAAAAACAACCTATTGCCCGCTATTAGTGTCCTGACAATTCGAATCAAGATAGTTTATTTCTGTTACTGCTGTATGAAGGAATTCGAGTACATGCATAAGACGGAAGGTTACAAGACAAAAATAAAAGACATTGTAATAGCATGAGAAACGCCGAGGAGAGTAAAGCTTCAGGATGGATTAGAGGTCATGCAAAATTATATATAGTGGAAGGCTCAAAGGGTTAATGGTGGCATTCAACAGAGCGGAGTAGGTAATATTCTTTTGACCAATGAACGTGTGAGAGACGCACCCTTAGTAGTGGAAAAGTTAAAACATGATCATGAAAAAGAGTTGAAGGGATATGAGAAGCGAATTGAAGAGCTGAAGCAAAGACTATCCATGGCATCGCTAGAGGTAGATGTACAAAAAAGGTAAGAAAAAGGAACTTCATGAATAAAATCGGAAACTTAGCCAAGAATTGAAGGATTTAAAATAAACTCATTCAGAATGTAAGAAGATTCAAAAAGGAGGCACAAGCATGATGATCAATGATTTTTCTGAACAGTTGGATAGGGCTGCGAAGGAAATGAATGATTATAAGAAAATGTATGAGAATTATGCAAAATCCTCTAAAAAAAGGGCCCAAGATTTGAAAGAATCGTATGATCATGCTAAAAAGAAGCTAGAAGAAAAAGAGATGCAAAATTCAGAATTACTGACTCAGAATTTGGAATTGGAAGAACAGAATGAAGAACTAAGAGTTTAGATATCGCAAATGGAACAAGTGCTCACAGAACATTACAACGAAGGAAGAGATGTTGTGCATGGAGAGAAGAAAGAGCCGGAGGGAAAAGTGACTGAGTTAGAGAATACAGTTCAGGTCTTAAAAGGAAAACTTGCAAACTTTGAAAGTACGCTACATCAAGAAAGCAGAGCGTGGAAGCAGAAGTACGAGGCAACCCAGCGTACAATTCAGGAACAAAACAATGAACTGGTTATCTTCAAGGGACGAGTAAGAGGCATTGCTCAATATGTTTAGATACTGTCGAAAGATGCTGCAACGCCCTGACATTGAGCTAGAGCTTGAAGAGAAGATCATCCGTCTGCTAAACGAGATAGTCACTCTAGGAATTAGAGCTAGTAGTTTTCTGTAGTCGAGATTATCCATTTCCTATATTCAACTTTCCTTAGTTAAATGGATGTTTTTCTAAAGATTTGTCTTTGAGTTTAATACCTCTCATGCATTCATGCATCTATTCATACAACAACATTTGGTATTACTCTTTTAAAGTTTTTAATAAATAAAGGTTCTATGGCAGTTTGTTTTGAACCGCAATCATTCTGCATTCATAAGGAACACGTCTACGCTCCAAGGCCATGGCTGTTGAAGATAGAGTTGCCAGTCTCGAGAATGATCGTGTTGAAGTACAGAATATGTTCGACAGAATTGAGCAATCCATGAGGGATCACTTTGCTCAGACACAGAGTGACATTATTAGTGACTTGACTGCCTTGCTAGGACCAAAAGAATTTGGCAAGGGCAAATTGCAGGAGGTTACTGCGGACAAGTGAAATGAGCAGATTGATACTACATCTCATATGAAAGAATAGCCTGAAGGACCACCTACTATGAAGAAGGTCCAAATTAATCTGGCCGGAGCAACCGCAAGTCACCCGGTCCACATTAGAACAAATTTTGGAAGTGGCGATGAGGTCTCAGATCTGAATATGGTCAACAAAGTCAAGAGGATTTGTGCTGAGATCGAGAGAAAGTATGAGGAACGCTATAAGGCGCTGGAAGACAGGTTGTTGGAGATGCAGAAGATGAACAATCAAGGGTCTAGTGCTACTAATCTGAGTTTGGTTTCTGATCTGATTCTTCTACCCAAATTCAAAGTACCTGATTTTGAAAAGTATGATGGGACAACCTGTCCAAAAGTGCATCTTACCATGTATTGTCGCAAAATGGCTGCTTATTTGAAGGATGAGAAATTGTTGATTCACTACTTTCAGGATAGCCTGACGGACTCAGTAGTACGATGGTATGCACAATTAAGCCAGGTTAATATTAGGTCTTGGAAAGACCTTTCTGGTGCATTCAATGAACAATATAAACATGTATTTGAAATGGTCCCTAGCCGGGTCATGTTGCAGGCCGTAGAATAAAGACCTACTGAAAGTTTCCTCCAGTATGCACAGAGATGGAGAGAACTGGCAGTACAAGTATAGTCAGCGCTGTTGGAAAATGAAGTCAACCACATGTTTGTAAATAATCTGAGGGGACCGCTCTTTGAGCTTTTGATAGGCAATGTTACTCATAACTTCACCGACATGGTGATGACTGGGGAGATAATTGAAGCAGTGATCAAGAGTGGAATGCTGGAAAGTAGTGGGAGTTCTCGTAAGACTTCTAAAAGAAATGACAACGAAGTGAACAACGCGAGTGCTTATGAGGCCCCGAAAAATGTCACAATTTCGCCGGCTGGTGCATCAAGAGGATTACAGAATTCAAATAAAAAGGATTCTCGTGGACCAAGAAATGACAGAATGAACTTTACACCTTTGTCGATATAATATACAAAGCTGTATCCACAGTTGTTTGATGCGGATTTGGTAAGACCTTATTATCTGACACCCCTTCAACTTCCATATCCTCTATGGTATGATCTAAAGGCACATTGCGAGTACCACGCTGGGATTCTGGGGCACACAATTAAAAATTGCACAACATTTAAAAAGGTTGTCCAGAATATGGTGAATACTAGCGTGCTGAAGTTTGATGAGCCTAGTATAGTGGCTAATCTTTTGCCAAATCATGGAGGGCGAGCGGTGAATGCAATTGAGGAAAAAGATGAAGCCAAGCGGTTAAAAATTGATGTATCTAAAATTAGATCTCCTTTGAAGTGGGTATTCGAACAATTATACAATGCTGGAATGATACAAATAGGTATGAAGGTTGAAAAGGAAATGGGGTTAAACATCTACTCCGAATATCATCAAGAGGATGGTCATGAGATCCAGCATTGTGCAAAATTTAGATGTTTGATTCAGAAGATGATGAATAACAAGGAGATCGAATTCTTTGAGAAAATAGGTGAGAGGAAAGAGGTGGAGGTGTATACTTCCAAAAATTTTAGAAGCAAATATGGACTAAACAGACCGCTGATCATTTCTGCTAGACCAAAGGTGAGAGACATGTCTAGTAATGTAAAGCCGGTAGCAACTCCTAAGGTTGTGATTTCTCATCTGACATCGTTTATGTTCAAAGACACTCGTAGGGTCTTATGGAATTATGTCGCTAATGTAATGGTGCCTGAGAAGCCAAAGCCTCAAGAGAAGGTAAAATTACCAGTAGAAGCCAGAAAGATGGAAAAGTCTGATGGGGAGACAGTGAATGAAGTTGGGCATTTCACCAGGAGTGAGAGATGTTATTCTTTAGAAGTTTCTAAAGAGTCAGAAAAAGAGAAAGAAAAGGCCTCAGTGGTACCAGAAAGAATATTTGGGGAGGAACCAGCTCTGAAAATAAATGAGCCCGTCATTGAAGAGCAAGCTCAGGAGTTCTTAAAATTCTTAAAACATAGTGAGTATAGCATTGTTGAGCAGCTGAAGAGATAGCAGGCTAGGATTTCTATCCTTAAATTATTGCTGAGTTCGGAAGGCATCACAATGCTTTGATTTAAGTGCTTAATAAAACTTTTGTTTCGAATGATATATCGGTACACAAGTTGGACAGAATTGTAAATCACATAACTACTGGCAACTATATCACCTTTACTGATGATGAGATTTCAGAAAGATGGATGAGGTCTATTAAAGCTCTGAATATCACAACTCATTGTAAGGGGCATGTTCTTCCGGGAGTATTGATTGATAATGGGTCAGCATTGAATGTTTTACCGATGACGACTTTGCAAAGGTTGCCAATTGATGATTCTCATATGAAGACCTACAAGAATACGGTGAGGGCTTTTGATGGAACAACTCGTGAAGTTCTTGGAAAGATTGAAGTGCCACTACTAATTGGACTTGTGCTTTACAATGTTGATTTTGTTGTCATGGATATAAAACCGACGTACAAGTGCTTGTTGGGAAGACCTTGGATTCATTTTGCTGGCACAACACCGACATCTTTGCACCAAAAGTTGAAGTTTGTGTTTGAAGAGAAGTTAGTAAGTATTGGAGCCAATGAGGACATCATTGCTTCTGTGACAACCGAAGCTCTATACATTGAGACCGATGGAAGTATTTTGGAATGTTCGTTTTGAGCCTTTGAATTCATAAATGCAACATTTGTTGATGAAGAAAAGTCGATACCTCGTCTGAGGATATCTAATTGCACTAAGATGACGGTTCGTGAAACACTTAAAAGAGGGGCAAAGATCGAGAAATGACTTGGAAAGGATTTACAAGGTTGCTTGTACCTTAAGCCCGTCTTAATGAAAAATGATCGCTTTGGACTCGGTTTCAAGCCCAACCTGCAACAGAGGAAACATGATTTGAAGAGGAGTAAGGATCGAAGGAGAGCTCGTTTCTTGGGAACTAAGACTGCTTGGGAGCCCATGATCTTTCCAGACTTGACAAGCATCTTCAAGTCGCGTGGGTTCGTCAATGTAGAGAAGCAATTGGAGAAAGACAACTAGGAGACGCTGAGGCTCTAGGAAGAGGAGATCTTTGGTGAAAATGTGGGAAAGCTGTGCATCAATAGAGTATTTGAGGGATCCCATCCCGGTAAGTTTCTGGAGGGAATACGCCTATGCTTTCATGTTGAAATCCTAAACAATTGGACATATGAAGATCTCCCCATAGTCTTTAAGAATAAAACAGAGTAAATGCCAAGAACCACCTCATACTTTTGCCTGTGAGTATGAGGGATTATCTGTAAAGGCCTATTATGCGAGTTTACTTTAAATAAAGATGCTTTCGTTGTGATTCTCAAATGGCAAACATGTTTCTTGCTTTTCGTATCATTTCTAAACATATATTATTCATTTCTTTGCAGGTCTTCGACAATTAATTGTATGAATGATTCTGAACTCGATCCCAAATTATACTTTGAGGGCCAAAGTGTTCAATAGAAGTTAATGAGGTCGAAGACGAAACAGAAAGTGAAATCCCTAATGAATTACTGAGGTTAGTGGAAAAAGAAGAGAAACAGATCTTACCCCATGAAAAAGATAGAAATTTTGAATATGGGCTTGGAGAAAGTTAAAAGGGAGGTGAAGATTGGTGCTGCGTTCTCGTCAAAAGTAAAACAAAAGCTGGTTAATTTGTTGTGAGAATTCAAAGATGTTTTTGCATGATCTTACCAAGATATGCTAGGATTGGATACAGATATTGTGGTACACAAGTTTCCGATAAATCCAAAATGCAAGACGGTTCAGCAAAAGCTTAGAAGATTGAGACCGAAAATGGTACTGAAAATCAAGGAGAAAGTACAGAAGCAGATTGGTGCTGGTTTCCTGAAAGTGGTACAATATCCAGAATGGGTGGCTAATATAGTCCCGGTACCAAAAAAAGATGGGAAAGTATGCATGTGTGTTGACTATAGAGACTTGAATAGAGCAAGTCCAAAATATAATTTCCCCTTGCCTCATATAGATATTTTGGTAGACAATACGTCTGGACATTCATGGTTTTCTTTCATGGATGGTTTTTCCGGTTACAATCAGATAAAGATGGATCCAGAGGACATGGACAAGACGACATTCATAACCTTGTGAGGAACATATTGTTGCAAAGTAATGCCTTTTGGATTAAAGAATGCTGGGGCAACATACTAGTGAGCCATGATGACTTTTTCCATGACATGATGCACAAGGAAATTGAGGTGTATGTGGATGACATGATTGCCAAGTCCCAGACTGAAGAGGAACATATTCAGAATCTGAGGAAATTGTTCCAAAGATTGAGGAAATACCAGTTGAAACTCAATATGAACAAATGTACTTTTGGGGTTACATCTAGAAAACTCCTAGGCTTTGTGGTTAGTAGAAGAGGAATTGAGATCGATCCAGACAAGTTGAAAGTGATTCAGAACTTGCCACCACCTAGTTCGTAAAAAGAAGTTCATGGTTTTCTAGGAAGATTGAATTATATTTCTCGGTTCATTTCTCAATTGACCGATAAATGTGATCCAGTTTTCAAGTTGCTTTGAAAGAATAATCCAGGTGAATGGGATAAAAAATGTCAGGAAACATTTGACAAGATAAAGAAGTATCTGATAAATGCTCTAATTTTGGTAGTACATGTTTCAGGCAGATCCATTATTCTCTACTTAACTATTCATGAGAATTCGATGGGGTGTGTGGTGGGGCAAGATGATGATACAAGAAGAAAGGAAAGAGCCATCTATTACTTGAGCAAAAAGTTCACAGAGTGTGAAGTACGGTACCCGTCAATTCAAAAGTTATGTTGTGCCTTGGTCTGGGTAACTCGTAGATTTAGACAATACATGTTATACCACACTACTTGGTTGATATCCTGTCTTGATCCATTGAAGTTCTTGATGGAAGCACCAGCCCTGACTGGAAGATTAGCTCAATGGCAAATGTTGTTACCAGAGCTTGATATTGTGTATGTGAATCAGAAAGCAATAAAAGGAAGTGCAAAGCCGACTTCTTGGATAGTCGCACTTCAGAAGATTATGAGCCCCCGAGTTTCGATTTCCCAGATGAAGATGTGATGAATATTTCTTCAGAGGAAACGGAAATTACTGAGAATGATGCTTGGAAATTATATTTTGATGGAGCAGTTAATGCCCTGGGACGTGGGATTGGAGCAGTATTGATTTCTCCTGATAACACACATTATCCTTTCACAAGTAAACTGAAATTTTTGTGCACTAATAATATGGCAGAATACGAAGCTTGTGCTATGGGTTTACGAGCCTATTGAAAGAAAGATAGAGATTCTGAAAAGTATATGAAGACTCTGCACTGGTAATCTATCAACTTCGTGCAGAATATAAAACAAATGATGCAAAGTTGATCGAATATCAAAAATTGATTCTTGAATTGATGAAAAGGTTTAAAGAAATCACTTTCACATATCTCCCTAGAGAAGATAATCAAATGGCGGATGCCTTAGCTACACTGGCTTCGGTTTTTTAGCAAATCAGGAGACATGGTACCAATTCAGATACAGAGCTACGAGACCTACGCTCACTGTTACAACATAGAAGAAGAGGCAGACGGAAACCCATGGTATTATAACATTCTGCGGTATATCAAATGCCAGACTTATCCCAGTAGGGTGACTGATGTTGATAAAAGGACAATCAGAAGAAAGGCCGCAGGATATGTGCTTGATGGGGAAATCTTGTATAAGAGAGGTAAAGATCAAGTGTTATTAAGATGTGTTGATGCTCAAGAAGCCAGAAGTATCTTGGCTGAAGTGCATGATAGAATATGTGGGGACACATGCCAGTGGTTTTCCAATAGCCCAGAAAATCATGAGGTATGGGTATTATTCGTCAACTATGGAAGGGGACTGCATTGAGTATGCTAAGAAATGTCACAAGTGCCAGATATATGCAGACAAAATCAATTCTCCTCTAGTACCTTTCTATACAATGAATTCACCATGGCCTTTTACAGTCTGGGGCATGGATGTTATTGGTCAGATCTATCCCAAAGCTTCTAATGGACATTGTTTTATCCTTGTGGCCATTGATTACTTCACCAATTGGGTCGAAGCAGCCTTCTATGCCAATATTACAAGATCAACAGTTTTTAAGTTTTTGAAGAAAGAGATTATTTGTCGCTATGGACTACCTAAAAGAATCATTACTGATAACGCCACTAATTTCAATAATAAGGTGGTGACAGAGGCATGTGAGCAGTTCAAAATTTTGTATCACAATTCTGTAGCTTACCGTCAAAAGATGAATGGTGCGATAGAGGCAGCAAATAAGAATATTAAGAAAATCATAGCAAAGACAACAGATACGTACAAAGAATGGCACGAAAAGTTGTCATTTGCATTGTTTGCATATTGAACTTTAGTGCAAACTTCTACCGGGGCAACACCGTATTCTCTGGTCTAAGAAATAGAGACAATATTACCAGTTGAGGTTGAAATTCCATCTCTTCGGGTTTTGTCTGAAGTAAAATTGGATGAAACAGAATGGGTACAGACTCGGTATGATCAGTTAAATCTTATCGAAGAAAAGAGGTTGAAAGCCATATGTCATAGTCAAATGTACCAGAAGAGAATAATGCGGGCTTAAGATAAGAAAGTTCAGCCCAGAGAATTCCGAGAGGATGATCTAGTGTTAAAAGAGATCTTGCCAATACACAAAAAATTCTGTGGGAAATGGATACCTAATTGGGAAGGACCGTATATTGTCAAAAAGGTCTTCTCTGGAGGAGCGTTGATCTTGACTGAAATTGATGGTGAAGAGTTGGACAAGCCAGTGAACTCTGATCCAATTAAGAAATATTACGTCTGAAGAATAAAAAAAGAGATTAAAAAAAATGGAGTGAAAACTCGAAAAAAGCGCTTCACAAAATGGAATAATCTTAGGTGAAAACCCAAAAGGGCACCGAAGATTTAAAAAAGAAAAAAAAAAGAAAAAGGGGGTTCAAGATGGAAACTCGCAAAGAGCGTCTTGAAACCAAAGGAGGATCTAAGTTGAAAACCCATAAAGGGCGGCTTAGATGGATTGTGATTAGGCATCCAACAATTAAAACCTTTCGGATACCCGGTATTTTGGAAGGGATTTCACATCTGTAAACATCTCGATAACGTTGAAGTCTGCTGGACAATGGCTCAAGTTCAAAGCTACGATTGGTCGAAAGGGCGGTTGAATCCTTCACGCTATGGATACTCGAAGACCTGACTTTGTTTCTTGTTTTGTTGTTTCTATTTGCCATAACTTCTTCAGATCTATTGTATTTCAATTAATAAGCATCAATAAAATTCATGAATTCTCTTCTGAGCTTTTTTGTTAATATTTCCAAAGCATCATGAAAGTAGATTAGTATAATTCATAAAAATAGATGATTTCTTTGTATTACTGTGTTTTGAAGAGTGCAGGTGAACCTTTGCGCCCCAGACTATTGAAGAAGAGTGCATAAAGAGGAGATTGTGGAATGTTGCGCCAGCAAAATGGGAGTAGAAAATAAAGAAACGCCTGAATCAATTAACAGTTGAATGAGTTGGGGTCACAAAAATGAGCAAGGAGAAATATGAAGGTAAGGTGAAAACTCAAAAGGACACTGAAGCTTCAAAAAAAAAAAGAAAGAAAAAAAGAAAAAGGTGAAAACCCGAAAGGGCGCATAAAAAAAACCAAAGTGAAAACCTGAAAGGGGCTTTGAGAAAAGCAACCTAAAATGAAAACCCGAAAGGGAGCTTTAGAGCACAAGACCAGAAATACAGAAAAAAAAGGTCTGATGGCTAGTCTAGAGTATGAGATAAAGTGTCAGAACAGGTCGAGGATTGGTGAAGAAAAACAATTAAGTCAAGACAGATTGGTTACTCAGAAAGTGACAACTACTTTCCGTTTCCTAATGGAATCATTGCTCATGCATCATATGTATAAAATATGGTCATACTAACCTTCAACAAAGCATTTTAATCTGTTTTGCCAGGAATTTACCAAGAATGAAGAGCTTATAATAAGAAGAGTTCGTTTCAGAGTTCCTAATGAGAAGAACTCGCCTAGCAAAGAATAAAGAACTCCTAATGAGAAGAGTTCATTTCAGGATTCCTAATGAGAAGAATCTGCTAAGAAAAGAATGAAGAGCTCATAATGAGAAGAGTTCGTCCCAAATTTCCTAATGAGAAGAACTCACCCAATGAAGAAAGAAGAGCTCCTAATGAGGAGAGTTCGTCTTTTTGAAGAATGAAGAAGTTCCTAATAAGAATAGCTTGCTTATTCGACGCCTTACAGTAAGGTGGGTCAACAACGAGTGAGGAATGAAGAATTTCATAATGAGAAGAACAACCTCAAACCTCAGAAAGTAAAAGATTTCAATGAGCAGTGCCAGACTTTGGAAGATGAAGAATTTCATAATCAGAAGAACAGCTTCAGATTCTATGGTTTGGCAGAAGATTGAAGAATTTCATAATCAGAAGAACAGTTTCAAACTTCAACTGATTAGAGTATGGATGTGCGTTCGAGTAAAATTCATATATTTTCAGTCTTTTCTCTATCCATGTTCCACAGCAAAAAGCAAAGAGGGGCAGCTGTAATACCCAAATTTTGATCGGGTATTTAATAGTAATAATAACTAATAAATAAATAATATAAATAATAAATAAATAAATATAGTACTATATAAAGCCCAAATAAAATAAAGTCCACAGTCCATATTTTACAATATCCATTACATTTCAAAAAAGCCTTCAAACTCAAATTACAAACATACAAGGCCCGTTTTTAACCCATTTAACAACTAAATTCCACCCAATTACATCTCTGACAAAAAAAGCCCAAGAAAACACAATTGTGTTTCTTTTTGCCGCCCAAACCCGCCACGTGGCACTCTGCCATCGGCTCTTTCATGTTTCACTTGGATCAGACCAAGCTGGAGCCCAGCTGTGAACAGGCCATTGATCTTTGACATCAGCATCCATCCTAGCTATAAATACCCTGCAGAGAGAGAAAAAGCAATTAATGATGCCAATAATAATTACACAATTATTACTCTAATAATTGAGGAGAAAGGAAGTCGAAAAGTTACCATAAATATTAGGGGTCACCGGAGAAGACAAACAGTTGCCAAATTTGTCATCGAATCTACGCCATCAAGATCGAAAGGTAAATATCTCCCTAATCCTTTACTTTCCTGCAATATAAACAAGAAAAACGTCAGATCTAGGTTTTCTAAAAAAAATAATAAATAGTAAGTAAATATGGAAAGTCGTAGGAAACTTATCTCAAAGTTTGCCGGAATGTATTCAGAGTGGTTGTCGGAGAGAGTTTAGGGTTTAGAGGGGTTAAAATGATAGGTTTGGTGAGGTTACGGGTAGATCTAGGGGAAGATGGGAGATACTGACGGATCAAGTAGGTTAGGTGGATAGATCGAAAAAATAGAGGATTTTTGGAAGTTTTAGGGTTCCGACACGGTGGCCGAAAATCGCCTCACGGTAGAAGACGGTGGCCGGAGCTAGGTTAGGGGTGGCCAGAGTTGCAGGGTTGATCGGAATAGGCTAGGATTGACCGGAGACGATGACTGGAGGAGGTTGGCATCGCCTCCGGCGGCCGGCAAACATGCCGGAATGACTAGGGACGATGGTTAGGGCGGAGTAAGGCTAGGTTTTTAAAGTTCATTCGGTTTGGGATGAATAACTAAGAACATGGAAGGATTTTAGAGGTTTTTGATCTTGGGAAACATGTTAGGAAAAGAGTTTTGGAGTTTTGGGGGATCAAAATGAGGAAGTGTGAAGAATAGAGGATGAATTTATGACGAAAATAGGATTTGATCGAAGAGAAACATGAAATGTTTTGTTTTGGTTGTTCATGGTGGATTGAATAGGGGATTTCGGATGCAATTGGGAAGAACATAATGAAGAACAAGAATTTAGATCCGTTTTAGGCTAGGTTTTCTAAAAATGGGAGGTTTGGGTTGAGAGAATTTAGAGAGAGAGAGAGATAGTGTATTTGTGAAAATAGCTGAGTTGGCTCGGGTTCAAGCCATTTATAGGCGAGTTGACACGGCACCGTTTTGGTGCCGGGTCAAACAGGAGATCCGCGCATTGAATTTGGATCGGGTTTGACCTGCGTATCCTTAAATGGATACCCTTCCATTTTTACCCAAACCTTTCATTTCTTTCAATTTGGTCCATTCCCCTTTTATTTTGTCCATTAGATTTTACAGGCAATTCAATTTAGTCCCCATTCCTCTTAGATTGAACCCCAAACTTTATATTTTCTCAATTTAGTCCTCGTGCTTTGTAATTGAATTCCAGTTTTAATTTCTTTCAATTGGATCACTTTAAGCTTTGTAATTAAGGCATTAAGCTTTGTAATAGTTTTAATTAGGTCCCTTATTAATAAAAACAGTTTTAATGTTCAATCTCTTTTAATTTAGTCATTTATTTTATTTGTTTAATTTAATTAATGTTATTAATTTATATGTGTGATGTATGTTTTAAATTGAGCATATAGAGTTATATGTTAGATAATTAAATACAATTAGTTTAATTAATTAATTAATTAATTAGAGCCTTTCCCCTAGGTTCTTTAATTAGGATTCAATAATTAAGTAAGAGAAATAATTGTAGTAATTAAAAATATATTAAATATAAACTTTAAAATCCCAATTTGGATGGTGTTCTATTGTTTACAATGAGGTGTTATCTAAACATTGATTTAATGAATCTATTTAATATATTTATACTTATAATTGGATATTAAATTAGTTTCTCTTTTAATTGACATTAATAATTAATACATTGTAGTTAATTAAATATATATCGAATAGAATCTTTGAGGCTCAAATTTAGATGGTGTTCCATTGTTTACAATGGGGTGTTATCTCAACATTGGTCATAAAGATGTATATTCGATATATATTTTCACTTATAATTGAATAATAAACTGTTAGAGCCTTAATTAAGACTAAAACTTTAATTAATTAGAAGAATTAACTGATTAGGAATATAATTAATTTAAGGGCTTTACATATATGGAAGGTGTTCAAGAAATTGACATTTTCTCATAAAAGCCATTAAATTAATTAATATTCATAGCATAAATAATAAATAATTAGAGCCTTTTTAAGAGTCGTACTTAAAATTGACAAGACAATAAAAAAACATTCATAAAAAACCTTTTATGTGGAAATTCATTTTTAAATACGAATAGGGGTGCAACCTAACGGGGTGCTTTTAATCTCGTATTCTAACAAAATAAATATCCTTATAAAAGGATATCTGCATTCGGAATCTAAATTCAACTAATAATTATGAATAAATTAAATTCAAATAATTATTCGAAATGCCAAAGGCCACGTAAAATAAGATAAAGATAACGGGTGTTTGCAGCCCAATTTTTAAGACAGAATCTCTGATTTGTTTTTTCGATGTCCGGTCTACCACGAAGTAATCGGTGGCGACAGTTCAAAGATTTAATATGAAAAACATTATTATGCCAAAACGCTATTTTTACCCACCCGATTTCAAAGATGGTGGCGACAGTTCTCATCCCTCAACCGAAGCCAATTAGCCCGTGATTTCTGTCACCATATTGATTTTTTATGCTTTATCGCCTACCACAGTGCCATATACCATGAACGATGCTGCACAATCTCCACATCACACCAATTCCGTTAGCCGTAACTTTGCTATCCAGGTCCTCAATTGACCTCTGAATTGACTCAATCGCCTCATCAGCATCCCCAAAGACATTCTAATTCCATACCCGAAGGAATTATTTCAAATGCCAAATCTTGACCACAATGTTCTCATCCCCAACCCCATAATTCGTTATCCGTATCCATCCCTCCATAATCTGTCGAACTCCAGAATTATTATCGAGCCAACAATTTAAGAACTGAAATGGAGGAGGTCTCCAATCACGATCGCCACTCAATAGTAACAACGAACAATGATCCGAGACCCCTCTAGGCAAATTCATCTACTGCACATGAGAAAACCTTTTCGCCCAAGAATTAGAAATGAAAAATCTGTCAATCCTACTACATCGGTTCCCGAAACCAAACCATGTATATTGGTTCTCGCATAACGGTAAATCAATCAAACCTGTATCATCAATAAAGGTGGCAAATTCAACCATACCTATCGGTGTTGAGCTACAACCAGACCTTTCAGTAACACTCCGTACAACGTTAAAATCACCACCTATACAATAAGGTCCCTGAAAATCGCGCACCGCAATCGAAATAGCATCCCATAAAACAGTCTGTCCACGCACATCCCCTGGTGCATAAACCGCAACTACACAACATTCACACAACTCTTGAATCCAACAACCTTTGAGCAAAACAAAATGCCTATCCACCAATGATGATTCCATTCTAAACCTTGACAACTCCCAAATCATCACTATCCCTCCTGAAATGCTTATAGAAGGCAAAAATGCATAGCCAAAATTATTCGTCGACCATAAACGAGACACGACTGTATTCGACACCACCACCATCTTACTTTCCTGTAACATAACCATATCGCAACGTTGCTTTCGCGGTACATCCTTATCCCTCTCTTTTTCTCAGCACTGCCCAAACCTCGCACATTCTAAGAGAGGATCCGCATTTTCTTTCAATTCTTCTTTCAGCGATCCGGGATCACACGAGATAAATCTTTAATAATATCTTCTTCTCGGCCTCTCGTAGAAATTCCGACTAGATTATACAGAGACAATGTGTTCACCGCCTCGCTCACTACCTCCTCTTGTCTCCGAGACAGACTCGTACTCGTGCTTACTTTCCTTGGTCTATCACGCTTTTTTTTGGATTTTCAGTTGTAACCACACAATCGACAAGACCAGTCTACAAAATTGTTGAATGCTCTCTATCAACATTGTTTTGGATAGACTCCACTTCGACCTCAACCTCTTATGCTGTATTATCCAACTCTTTTTCAAAATATTGATTCTTATCTAGATGTTCTTGATAAGGGATTAACTCTTTTCCTACAATTGGATTGGAAGGATAAAAAAATTGATGTTAGCTTAACAACGATGTTATTGTTTCGTATATTTGGATAAATTTGAAAAAAAAATAAAAGTTCGAGAGTTAAAAGGAATGCAATAAGGTGTGTCTGGTTCACTAAATATAAGATTACGATTGAGATTACGAAGAATGTTACATTACTAAATTACCCTTGTTACATAATTAGTTTTACGGTAAAATTAATTATTTTAATATTTAGATATATTTAAGTTTATAAAAATAAAGTAAAATAAATTTTTTCAAAACAAATAAAAAATATTTGATAATTTATTTTAAAAAATACAAAAATGTATAAAAAAGCTACAAACCTCTGTTTTGAATTCAAAACAAAAAGCTACAATTCAAACCTCACTTTAACTTCAAATTCAATTTCAAAGTAAAAATGCCTACAAATTTCTGTTTTTAAAAGCATACAGCCCATTTCAATCTTTATTTATTTTTTCAAAAACATCCTAAACTAGAATTTCAACATTAAGATCATATTTAACTCCTTTAAGATTAAACTCAATCTCATCCATTTTCTTGCTACATAGTTTGAATAAAAATTAGATAATTATCTAAATTATTTAAATTCTATGATTGCATATGATGTACAAATCCATTTATTGGCATTATTTTTTTACAACTATCGGTTTTTAATTTATTGATTGACTAATTTAGAACAAGTATGGTAGGAAGACGACCCTTCCAATCCAATTGTTCAATTCACAATGTCAAAAATTCAAACTCATAATATTATTTAAGAAGTCTAGCGTTTTTTTACTAGACCAATTAATTATTGGTTGGCGCATTATTTATTTATTGACACATGAATCATTATAAAACACTTATCCATTCTTTACCCTGTGGTAGAAAGTATCATTTTTTTTATTCTTTTAATATTTACTATGAAAAATTTTACATGATAAAGAGATTAATAGTTTTTTTTTACAATGATTGTTCTATAAAACCCTTTTACTGACATAATAGTGTTAATCAAATCTTTAAAAATAATTCCATTCTCCCATAGTTTTCTGAATATTGTTGCAAGGAACTATTCTAATGATGAAGGAAAATAAATAAGTAGAACCCATGCCTGTATCATTTACCTCACAATGTTTTTTTTATTGAATTTACCTCACAATGTTAACAGTAAATGCATGATGCTATAATTATACCAATAGTGAAAATTAATCAATCAATTATTTATATCCTTTATTCTTTTTACAAGTAAAAAAATGAATAGTTGTTTAGCATAAAGATGTTGAGAAATTTATATTAGATCAAGAATCGAATTTGGAATAGATATCAAGTGAAGATTCAATATCAAATTATTTGTAATTCTATTTTTGTTATTGTTAATCGTTTTTTAATTGTTTTAAACAGTCACAAAGGTGTGTAGTAACTCGGAGAGGCTCTTGCTCCCAATAAAAAAAATCTTTTTTTTTTTATCTTTTATTTATGAATATATTTTTTTAAAAATAAATAATTTTAAATTTATCTTTATTTTTAGATATTTATGTTTTACTTTTTAAGTCCCAAGTTTAACTCCATTCCTAGTTTAAGTGCAAAGGAAGTCACAAATTGAGAATATGATACAGATGTTAACATAGTTTAATTTTTTTCTAAGAGGTTGCAAACTTATTTATAGATGTAATCTTCCTAAATTAATTCCTATATTTTTGTCATTAATGGTAATCACATGTGCAGGCAAATCATAATCATGTGGATCCTTCTGGCAGTTTATCACTATGACCTGATTTTGATTTAAGAGAATAATCAAATCAAACAACATGATTTTATAAATATATTTTATTTGGTGACGGTTTTAGACATACTCAACAGAAATAAATGTATTTTTTAATCTTAAAACGATATTAAATTTTATTAAAACAAAAGAAGAAACAACCTTAATAATGCAACTAATGAAAGAGAATTTTGGGGATTAACTTCATTAAAAATTTAAACAGAGAATAAAATAAAAAAGAAAATTCAACAACATAATAATAGTCGAAGTCTTCATTTGTATTAAAGTCCATCATCCATGGTAACTCAATAATCATCAACATTATTCATTTGTCTCTATCCAACTAGATGCTTTAGAGATGAGAAGGAGTGGCAAGCAAACCAAAATAAACTTACAGGCTGCTTCGCAAAACAGATTTGAATGCATTAACAAATAACCACAAAAAAGATCAAACCATTGAAAGACCATCGACAATCGCAAATAAGATACGAGCGACGTGAGAATCTCTACACGATCGCAGATCTGCCATAGAGATAGAAGAACAACTTGTCATAAGACAAGGAAACATGCCATCAGAGCAGAGTAAAACGTGCCACAAGAGCAGAGTCATAACATGCCACAAAGGCAAACGAATATGCGCAAAATATACAAAAAGAGATAAGCCAAACAAAAGAGATTTTTATTAAAAATAGAATAAATCAAAAATAATAATAAACAAAATAAACATCGGCGGTCGGAGGCCATCACCAAAATTAGTGTTGTCGCCATCAAAATTAAATGAAAAAAAAAAAAGCTATCAAGAGAATTTGGAAAGAACGGCTCTGAAACCCTACTTTAAAAAAAATACAAAAATGAGTTACGTTAAATATTTGTGAAGAAAGATGAAAATAAAATATTGTTATACTTTATAAGTTTGAGTCATGATAGATTCATTTTTATTCATGAAAAATAAAATGTTATTTCATTTAAATTTCTCACATTTTATAATCTCAATAATGACATCTCAAATCTCTTTTGAGTTATAAATTAAGGGTCTTGTTCTAATAGATTATACGTGATTCATTTTCAGTTTAATAACTTAAACAAACCCCTTAAATCGTTGAGTGGTTCTTGAAAGGTTTCATTGTTAATCTAGAATAGTTGAAAGAGTTTTTGTTTTCAAGTACAATAAAAATTATCATTATAAATATAAATTTAATAAAATTCATATAATAAAATGCTTATATTATAATAAAATATACAGAAAAACCGCACATAATAAAATTTAATCGTTTTTAATAGTTTTAAGGTGATTATAAGGTAGTATTTGTTCATACTTTTCTTAATTTTTTGAGACACACATCTTGCAGACAAAGCGAATTGAATCCGAGTCTCTTAAGATGAATAACGTCATCTTTTTTACTAGAACCACTCGTTGGGACAATTGTTATTGATACAAAGGTTTGTCTTCGTTATGGGACAATTGAAAACACCTAATAAAAATTAGATTTCCATGGAAAACTTGTATATTCTTTGGCGGTGAGAAATCATTTTTTATGACAGTGCGTGTATTTGCAAAACATTGACAATTAAATCGTTGGTAAATAATTCCGTGTACAACTGGTTTCAGGAGAAAATATAGTGATGTTTATACTAAGAAATTCGAGTTCAAATATTTGTGTGTGCAAGATGCGTGTTGTTAAAGAATTAAAAAATATAAACATATATTATCATATTATCACACCAGTACATTAAAAAATAATTTTCCACGTCATTATCATGAAAACAACAAGACTAGGAAATATGTCAATATTTCCACTAACTGAGAGATCTACCAAGTACCAACTTGTCTATTATGCCATATTTTGTGCTTAAAATACTTTATATTTATGTGAATTTACATATATTAATAATTTGTACGATATAGTTTTTGAGAAATTTATATATTTGTATTGTATTTATGCTCTTCTTTTTTATCATTTTTTCATTTATATTATATTCATGTTAGTCTCGTACGTGCCATTCAATATGATCACGTTTAAAATAATAAAATATAGTATATCTTTTATAAATGTTGAGTGTTTTAGTAAGGTACGGTACATTTTTAAGTAAAAATGCATATTTAAACCTTAAAACGGTATTGTTGGAAGAAATAACTATAAACTTAAAACATTAACCATAAAATGAACGTGTAAAATAAAACACTCGCATCTCCAGAGGCATTCAAGGCTCCTCTAGGCCATCACGACATTATGATTGTTATAAGCCTATATGGAAATGTGACGAACCAAATGACAAGTGGCAGGGGCTCTTCTCCCGCAAATTTTTTTAATTATATATATTAAAAATAGATTAATTATAAATTTACATTTACTTTTAAGTATTTACGTTTTGTTCTTAACTTTTAATTCTGACTTCATCCTTGCATGCAAACAGTATATATATCCCCACTTTATGGTCTAAACCCTCACAACATAGTCGTTTAGAATTTATTACCGTAAAGAAGATAAAAATTAAGGTGGAACTAAAAATGTGATAGTGCCGGAGAAAGTTTATGATTAAAAAAAGATGGTGAGGGAAAAAGTAAGAAATCACAAAACAATATTTTTTTCAGGAGCATTGAGGGTAAAATCTTCCTGATAAACGCATTTCTTAAATTTTAATTATATGTTTTTGTCTCTATTAGAGTTGAGGCTGTAGCTATTCAAATCCTTACTTTGTCTATAAATTAAATCCCCTAATTACTACCTCTATAGAATTCCCTCCTTCAAACTCACAACTAAGCTTTGCCAAAACTATGTCCATTTCCATATCCACACAACTTCTTCAAGGTTTGCTCGGAGAATTCCACTCTAGAAGGTTGATGTTGTTGCATGCCCCGCCTTTTCTGATACTGACTGTTAAATGTTCAAAAGTATATTTTTATTACCATTTTTATTCATATTATTGTTAGACTTAGGCTCATATTAGTTGCATTATTAGCCATTCATGCATGTTTGCATTGTTTCCATGGTGGACAAGCTTGATTTCATATTTTGCTTAATTTTGTGGAAAAAGATACTGCTTTGGTGCGTTTTTGTGTGTGTGCAGAATCACTTGCCAAAGCAAGGCTGGAACCAGTTGCCATGACAATTTTCGATAAGGGATAAGATGATATGGCAGTCGAAATTGATGACTAGATAAGCCCAAGATGACGTGGAGCAAAGTTAAATCCCAAAGGAGTTTGATTTCCATGAAAAGGTCAAAGAGAAATTAAATCACAAAAAGATATGAGAAGATCTAGAAGTAATTTAAATATAATAAAGAATTATATTCTTTTAAAGTATTTAATCCCAACTTAACTTCCTCCTCAAGAAGGATTTTGACATAGCCATCTCCTATTTAAAGGAGACCAAGCCATCAAACTCAAGGGAATAGGGGAGAGATTTCGACAAGAGCAAGGAGGGAGAGATTTCGACAATGGCTTCAACCATTCTTCATCTTTTTCTTTCTTGTTCAATTAGGTTTATGTTAGGAATTCTTTGTCTTGTGTTTCTTTGGAACCTAGCCATGAACTAAATCTATTTGGCTAAGGTTATTGTGTTTTGTGGTTGTGAGAAACAATTGGATTTTGTTTAGGTAATAAGAGTTTGCACTTTCAATTCAAGGTTTACTCATTCTTGGTTCTTATTCTTGTTTGCGAGTGAATTGGGAGAGGATCTCGTAACTTATCTATTTATCTAATATCGGGAGAGTTGGATTCAAGAAATGAATGAGTATGGTCTTTATTCAATCTATTGATGGTGAAGATTAATCCGGCGTAGGAATAAGTCAAGGATTTCAACGGCTAAGAGGAGCGCAAGATTGGTTGTTGTTCACCCTTGATTCACGCAGGGATGTATTATCAAGGCATGCACAAATAGCTAGAGTTTTGACTTAGGGATAAGAAAAAACCATTGAAGAGCGCTCCGCCGAACCTTGAAGCTGCTGCCCAGCCGCCCAAACAGTTGCCTAGCCAGTTGCCCAAGCAACCGTCGATTAGTTGCCAAGGCAACCCCGGTGCACAAGTTGCCACGGCAACTGAGTTGCCCTTGCACTCTTTTACCAAGACGATCCAATCGGCTATCATACCTCAACTCACGATAACCTGGCCCATTCTCTCTCATTTGATTATATCTTCTTTTACTTATTTGCTTTCTAGTTTAGTTGTTAGTTAAACTCTTACAATCTTCTACTTGTGTTCTTTTACTTTTTACAGTGCAAGAGATTAGATTCTTGAAGTGGCACCAATCCCTGTGGAGACGGTATCTTTTATACTATAACTTGAGACGTGTACACTTGCACAATTGCGGAGCACTTATTACGCGCAACAAATTTTTGGCACCGTTGCCGGGAATTGGCAATAGCAACTTTGTTTTTATTTTCTTGCACTTTTTATTTTTCTTGTTTAAGATTCAAAAGGCTAACAAACTTTGGTTTTGCATTGGTATATGACCAGGGTGATACCGATTACACCAGAATATCCCTTTGATCCAAAAATCGGACGAACCTTGCAAAGACTCAGACGAAGGTTAAGAGTAGCAATGGCTAATCAAGACAGCAATATGAATCAAGATGTTCCAGCAAGAGGAGGAGTGATTCTTACACGAAACAGAACTATTCGTGACTATCTTGAAGGACTTAATCCAGGAGTTGACACACCTGAAATTGAAGCCGACCACTTTGAGTTGAAACCAGTGATGTTCAATATGATCAACACAATTGGTCAATTTGGCGGCTCAACAACTGAAGATGCACGACAACATCTTAAATATTTCCTCGAGATTTGCAATTCATTCAAAATACAATGAGTCACCCCTAATGTTTTACGACTAAGATTATTCCCCTATTTACTGAGGGATATGGCGAAAGCATGGTTGAATAGTATTCATGCCGGATCAATAGGATATTGGACCGATCTCTGTTGTGATTTCCTTGCTCGATTTAATCCTACAAATTTGACTGATAAGCTTCGTAACGAAATTACTTCTTTTCGGCAGGCAGATGATGAATCCATGTACAAGGCTTGGGAGCGATATAGAGAACTTCTACACAAATGCCCCTACACGGATTCCAGTGTGGACACAAGTAACAATGTTTTACAACGCTGTGAATACACCAACAAGGATGATGCTAGATGCCTCGGCAAACGGCATACTCCTAGATAAGTCGCCAGAGGAAGCAATGCAAATTCTAAATAGGCTTGCCAAGAATGATTATCAATTCCCATCTGCTAGACGATGAGGAGTTAGACGCCAAGCCACAATACATGAACTGGGATCATCAGACTCAATTTCGGCACAATTGGCCACTCTAAGCAAGATGGTCCAGAACATGCAGAAACCAAACAACACACAGGAAGTCAAGGTAATGGATTCCTTTTGTGAGTTATGTTGTGGTAACCATGATTCTTCTGAATGTATGCAGAATCTGGAATCCAGCTTTTATGTGGGGAATTACAACCGGAACAACAATGTGATGTCCAATACATACAATCCAGCTTGGAAGAAGCACCCAAATTTTTCATAGAGTAATCCCAACAATGCTCTAAACCAGAACAATAAGAATGCACAAGCATCGGGATTCTAGCAGAATATGCCACGGCAATAGTTGTCGCTGCAACAACCAACATCATCTAGTTCTTTAGAAAATTCTCTCAATGCTTTTATGTTGAAAACTGAATCTTATATGGCTGAGAATAGTAACTTCATAAAAAGAAACGATGCTTTTATTAACAGGATCGAGATGAGATTGCAAAACCAAGAGGCGACAATCAAATCATTAGAAAATCAAGTCGGACAATTTACTCAAAACCTGAATACTAGACAGCAAAGAGGATTACCTAGCGATACTGAAGTCGCAAAAGGAACTGGCCATGAGCAATGTAAGGCGATCGCCACTAGAAGTGGCCAACAACTTAAAGAGGCTCAAGCTCTCTCATCAAACAAAACTCCATAAAAAGAACAAGACGAACTCAGCGGCAAAGCCTCAGATGTTGTGCCAGGAAATGCCTCGGTAACCAGCGATAAGCATGCCTCGACAACCAACGATAAGCACGCCACGGCAACCGCAGTTGATAATGCTTCGACAACTCCAGTTGCCTCGGCAATGCCATCAATCAGGTTCCAGACCAATGAAAGGATCAAAGATATCCGACTTCCACCACCATTCCCACAAAGGTTGAAGCGACAAAAGCAAGAATATCAATTCAAGAAATTTCTTGATATCCTAAAGCAAGTTCACATCAACTTACTATTGGTTGAGGCGATTGAACAAATGCCGAACTATGCCAAGTTTTTGAAATACATTGTGTCCAAGAGAACAAGGCTATGAGAGTTTGAAACAGTTGCCGTAACAGAGGGATGCATGGCCATGTTGCACAATCGCATGCCACCCAAGTTGAAGGATCCTGGAAATTTCACAATACCTTGTTCCATCGGAAACCACTATGTCGGGAAAACATTATGTGACCTTGGAGAAAGCATAAACTTGATGCCTAAATCGGTTTTCTAGAAACTAGGAATCGGGAAGGCAAGACCTACAACAGTTATGCTACAGCTAGCCGACAGATCATATGTGCATCCAGAGGGAAAAATTGAAGACATACTGGTAAAAGTTGATAAATTTATTTTTCTCGCTGACTTTATTGTTTTGGATTGTGAAGCAGATGAACATGCACTATCATTTTCGGGAGACCCTTCCTAGCAACAGGGAGAACCTTGATCGATGTTGAAAAGGGAGAACTCACAATGAGGGTGAATGACCAGCAAGTTAAACTAAATATGTTCCAAACACTAAGGCATGCCGATGATCCGGAAGAATGCCAACTTCTTCATGCCACGACAGAGTTTAGCTTCGACGAGGAATTTAGTTGCCTCGGCAACTACATTGCCGATCAAGAGGAACCTGAGAAGTATGAAGAACCCATTGATGAGGAACAACAAGAAGAGGCAAATTGGTTAGTCAATCAACCAGGTACATACTTTGAACCACTGGATTACTCAGGTAATGAAGGTAAACTCGAAAAGCCCTCTATTGAACAACCATCGATTCTCGAGTTGAAACAGTTGTCAGGGCAACTAAAATATGCTTACTTGGGAACCGATAATACATTGCCTGTAATTATTTCCTCTAAGTTACAGCCTGAGCAAGAAAAGAAGCTGATCAAAATGTTGATACTACATAAGAAGGCAATAGGGTGGACAATTGCCGACTTGAAGGGAATTAGCCCGGTAGTGTGCATGCATAAGATTTTGTTGGAAGATGATCACAAACCTTCTATTGAGGCCCAGAGGATACTGAATCATGCCATGTAAGGGGTTGTAATGAAAGAAATCATCAAGTGGCTTGACGCTGGCATTATATACCCTATCTCTGATAGTACATGGGTAAGTCCGATACAATTTGTACCAAAAAATGGAGGTATAACAGTGGTATGTAATGAAAACAACGAACTCATTCCAACCAGGACTGTGACCGGTTGGAGGATTTGTATGGATTATCGAAAGCTAAACAAAGCCACTAGGAAAGATCACTTCCCATTACCCTTTATTGATCAAATGCTTGACCGTCTTGCAGGTAAACCCTTTTATTGTTTTCTTGATGGTTATTCGGGTTACAATCAAATTCTCATAGCACCAGAAGATCAAGAAAAGACAATCTTCACATGCTCATACAATACTTATGCTTTCTGAAAGATGCCGTTCGAATTGTGTAATGCCCCGGCAACCTTCCAAAGATGCATGATGTCATTCTTTTCAGACATGGTCGAAGACTTCCTTGAGATCTTCATGGATGATTTTTCCGTTTTTGGTAATGACTTCAACAGTTTCCTCAGTAATTTAGAGAAGGTGTTGGCAAGATGTGAAGAAACCGATTTAGTCATTAATTGGGAGAAATGCCATTTTATGGTAGATGAAGGAATAGTGCTCAACCACAAGATTTCATCCAAGGGAATTGAAGTAGACAAAGCCAAGGTGGACGTGATCGAGAGATTACCCCTACTAAGTTCGGTTAAAGGAATCTGAAGCTTTCTTGGACATGTAGGTTTTTACAAGAGGTTCATTCATAATTTTTCTAAAATTACTAAACCCTTGTGCAATTTGGTTGAACATGATAAAGTCTTCAATTTTGATTATTCTTGCGCCCAAGCATTCGAAACCCTAAAGAAAAAGCTTTCCTCGGTACCCATTGTTGTTCCACCCGATTGGACGCTACCTTTTGAGCTCATGTATGATGCAAGTGATTTCGCGGTAGGAGTAGTCCTAGGCCAATGCACAGGTAAGACCTTTCATGTGATATACTACGCTACTAAAACTCTTAATAGTGCTCAAGTGAATTACACAACAACAGAGAAAGAGTTACTAGCTGTAGTTTTTGCATTTGACAAGTTCTGATCCTATTTGATTGGGTCAAAGGTAATTGTTTATACGGACCATTCAGCAATTAAGTATCTATTTGCTAAAAAGAATGCCAAACCTCGTTTGATTTTTTGGATATTGCTTTTACAAGAGTTTGACATTGAAATTAAGGACAGGAAATGAATAGAAAATCAAGTAGCCGATCACTTATCACGCTTAGAACGTAATAGGGAGGAGGATGCGGATTTAGAGATAGGCGATGCATTCCCGGATTAGCAACTTTTAGTTGCCTCAGCAACCATAGATGCGCATGCCTCGGTAACCCTTGACGCGCACGCCTCGGCAACATCAGATGCGTATGCCTCGGCAACCCTTGACGCGCATGCCTCGGTAATCCTTGACGCGCACGCCTCGGCAACTCCAGACGTATATGCCTCGGTAACCCTTGGCGTGCATGTCGCGACAACTCTAGACGCGCACGCCTCGGCAACTATGGAAACAGTTGCCACGGTAACACATGCCTCGGTAATACCCTGGTACGCAAATTTAGTTAATTTCCTTGTTTATGGTATTTTACCTTATGGTCTTACTCACCAAGAGAAGAAGCAGTTTCGCCATGATGTTAAGCATTACTTTTGGGACGAGCCTCTTTTGTTTAAATAATGTGCAAATTAGGTTATATGCCAATGTGTCCCTGAAAAGGAGCATCAGAATGTACTCTGGCAATGTCATTCTTCACTCTATGGAGGAAATTTTGGAGGAACACGTACCGCGGCCAAAGTTTTGCAATCCGGTTTGTATTGGCCAACACTGTACAAAGATGCCCAAGAGTTTTACAAGCAATGTGATCATTGCCGGAGGACGGGCAATATCTGTAGACGATATGAGATACCGCTCTAAAACATCATCGATGTGGAATTATTCGATGTATAGGGGATTGATTTTATGGAACCTTTCCCATCTTCATTCGGCAACCTCTACATTCTACTTGCCGTCGACTACGTGTCTAAATGGGTTGAGGCAGCTGCAGTTCCCACCAACGATTCCAAGACCGTGCAACGATTCTTGTAGAAAAATATATTTACACGGTTTGGGATCCCGAGAGCAATTATCAGTGATGAAGGCAAGCACTTTGAGAACATACTTATTGCCAAGATGTTGCAACGCTTCGGCGTGTCACACAAAATTGCCACGGCATATCACCCACAAACCAATGGGCAAGCAGAAATTTCCAACCGATAATTGAAGGGTATACTCGAGAAAGTTGTAAATCCCTCTAGGAAGGATTAGTCAGTAAGACTAGATGATGCACTTTGGGCATATCGCACTGCATTCAAAACACCCTTAGGTATGTCTCCCTTTCGACTTGTCTATGGCAAAACATGCCATCTACCAGTGGAAATTGAACACAAGGCATATTGGGCAATCAAGACCATGATTATGGATTGGGAAAGTGCCAGGCAAAAGCGTTTGTTGGACCTCAACGAGATAGAAGAATTCCGTGCACTCGCCTATAACAATGCACGAATCTACAAGGAGAAAACAAAGCAATGGCATGACAAGAAACTATTGTCACGGCAATTCATGCCAAGGTAACTAGTTCTCTTATTCAATTTTTGGCTGAAACTTTTCCCGGGAAAACTGAAATCAAGATGGTTGGGACCATTCGAAGTTGTCAAACCATTCTTCCATGGTGCCGTGATAATCAAGTCCATCATTGACGAACATGAATTCAAAGTCAACGGAAAAAGATTGAAGCACTACAACGGTGCCCATGTGGAACGTAACAAAGAAGTGGTCACCTTAGGAGCTGCATGAGCATGCTCTCCTTTCGATATTTTCTTTTTCTTTTTATTTTTTTTGAACTATTTAATTTTTTTATATTAATTTTGGTTATTTTTTTTCCTTTTAGGATATATTTATTTATTTTCTTTAAGATTAAGACTACATATTTCTTTCATATTTATCTAATTGTTTTTAAATTTTAAGTTTAAGAATTTCTTTGCACATCTTTATTTATTTTCTTTTATTAGTTTATCTTTAATTTTAATCCTTATTTTATTTGTTTTTGAATTGTAAGAAAAGAGTTCAAGATAAAGAGGAATTTGATTTAAGAACGAAACTTCCTAAACAAGGAAATTAATGGGCTAAATCTAATGCCTATATTAAGCCTCCAACTTACCCTAAATAAACCCTACATAGCCGGCCAAACACTTCCCCTTCCCCAAATCCCCTAGCCGTCACCTTCCCCCAATCAAAACCCTTGTTTTCTTTCTTTCCAATTAATCCTACCCACCATATTTACTACATATATTTTCTATTTAACCCATCACCCTTAACTTCCAAGAAACCTATTCCTACTTTTCATCTTGTAACTCTTTAGTTTCTTTTGCTTTCTTTTCTTTGTTTTTACCAAACTCACAACCAAGATCATCCATGGCATCCAAAATTGAATTTTTGGTTCATCCAAGTTCCTCCAAAGAACCAAGATACAAGAGGTTTGCTACACCGGTGGTTCAAGAAAGATTTCACTCTAAGTTTGAAAGTCGGAAGATTTGCAAAGAACAAGGCTTTGAATACTCCAACTCTCATCAAGATTTCGGCCTTGAACCATTCATCTTCGAAAGGATTGCACATCAAAAGTGGCAAATCTTTTGCCATCAATCGGAACCGGGTAACATCTCATGGGTAAGAGAATTCTATGCTCATTCACCTAACCTGGATAATCCTTATGTTTTTGTTCGTGACAAGGCTATACTCATAAGCCCCGAAAACATCAACACCTTTTACGGGCTCTACATTGAGAAAGACGAGCATCAAGCCTTTGTTGATCAACTCACGCCCAAGCAACTCGACAAGGTGCTTCAAGAACTCACTCTACCGGGAACTCATTGGAACGACGGTAAATACAAGGGCACGGTAAATCGCCTTCGGCTTAAACCCGAGGCAAAATTATGGAATAAGTTTATTAAAACTTCTTTAAAGCCTACAACACACAATACCACTATTGATACACCTCGTCTTTTGCTCATACATTCTATCTTGCATAATCGCATCATTAACATTGGAAAAATTATTTGTAATGAGATTTTTGTATGTAGCACAAAAGAAAAGGGTTCTCTTTTCTTCCCTTGCTTAATTTCCAATCTTTGCAAGGAGATGCATGTTCCAAGTGAGTCCACTGATGAAAAGCCCTACCAAAGTCCGGGTGGAATCGAGCACAAAGCCGAAAGCTAATGGGAGAGACACCGGTAACTCCTAATGCTCAAGCAACTGATGCCCGGGCAACTAAGACAATAACCCCGGGACAACATGAAGCACTCTTACAGCTGTTGGCAAACCGTCTTAGGCAAATTGAAGACCGACAACTAATGTCCATGCAGTACATGAAGGATTATAACAATGCCATCACCCAAGTCATCCTAGAAAAGTACCCAGATAGCCGCGTGTCGTTCCCCATCTTTCCTACCGAAGTCCTTACCATAGCAACCAATGAAGCAGTTGCCATGACAACTGCAACAGATGATGTCGCGACAACCTACACTGCGTCTGCCCAAGTAGTTTCCACGGCAACCAACACTGAAGATGTCACGACAACCAAAGTTAAAGACGCCCCAACAACCACTGCAAAAGCCAAAGGTAAAGCACCTATGCCTGAATCAACTCGTACTGAATCATTGTCTGATTTTTCAGATTTGGACGAGTCCTCCATTGCACCAACAAAGACCGCACCGATCGAATCCTCCAAGCCCAAGCGAAAAGCTAATGACATTGATGAAGAGGACGATGAGGACAACCCCGTATGAGGATCGATTACACCATCGGCAACAAGGAAGCAACCACCGCGTTCAAGCAAAAGAATCAAGACATCGACCAAAAGGAAACTAATCATCCACGATGAAGAACTCTCAGAGTAAGTCATCGTTTGCATTTTACTTTTCTTTCTTTTTATTTTTGTTTGTTGCATGCATTGAGGACAATGCCTCACTCAAGTTTGGTGGGATTGTTATTAGTTAGTTATCATGTTTAGTTGCATTCATCTTAAGTATTGCATTTAGGATACATAAATTGCTTGCCATGCCTTTAGTTGGAACAAGAATTGCCTAGATTTGATGAATATTCGATGATGACTTTGCCAATGTACTTAATTTATAGAACTTTTTATTCTAGGATAAACATGGAAACACTTAGAATCGTACTATGATGCTAAACTTGATGAAATACTATGTGGCTTGATTGATTTAAGGAATTCTAGCGAACTTAGGTTGATAGTTAAAAAATAATGGGATTAGAATAAAAATTGGATGAATGCTAGAGGTGCCCGAAATTGGCTCTAGTATGTGCTAAAAAATTGATCGCTAGAGGTGCCCGAAATTGGCTCTAGTATGTGCTAAAAATTGATCGCTAGAGGTGCCCGAAACCAGCTCTAGTCGAATAAATTAATTAACTTAAGAAAACTAAAAACAAAATACTAGAGGTACCCGAAACAGGCTCTAGTTAAAACATGTTAAAAGAATCTAATGAAGTAATTTGAAAACCTCTTGTTTGCATAGAATCTGAAAAATCAACTTGCACACAACTCCGCACACACTCACAAGTTTTATAGTTTGATTCCGAGTAACTCCTAAGTTTTTCGAAAAATGAAAATCCAATCATACTTTGTGCCATGGTTCTGAGAATTGAAATCAATTTCAAAGCTAAGTGTTTAAAAGTTTGAGTTTGAGGGTGTGTTAAGTGTTTAAAAGTACTATTTTTATTACCCTTTTATTCATATTATTGCTAGACTTAGGCTCATATTAGTTGCATTATTAGACATTCATGCATGTTTGCATTGTTTCCTTGGTGGACAAGCTTGATTTCATATTTTGCTTAATTTTGTGGAAAAATATACTGTTTTGGTGTGTTTTTGTGTGTGTGCAGAATCACTTGCCAAAGCAATGATGAAACCAGTTGCCAGGGCAATGCATGAAGGAAATGCCAAGCTAGTTGCCAGGACAATTTTCGGTAAAGGATAAGATGATATGGCAGTCGAAATTGATGACTAGATAAGGCCAAGATGACATGGAGCAAAGTTAAATCCCAAAGGAGTTTGATTTCCATGAAAATGTCAAAGAAAAATTAAATCCCAAAAAGATAGGAGAAGATCTAGAAGGAATTTAAATATAATAAAGAATTATATTATTTTAAAGTATTTAATTCCAACTTAACTTCCTCCTCAAGAAGGATTTTGACCTAGCCATCTTCTATTTAAAGGAGACCAAGCCGTCAAACTCAAGGGAAGAGGGGAGAGATCTCGACAGGAGCAAGGAGGGAGAGATTTCGACAAAGGCTTCAACCATTCTCCATCTTTTTCTTTCTTGTTCAATTAGGTTTATGTTAGGAATTCTTTGTCTTGTGTTTCTTTGGAACCTAGCCATGAACTAAATCTATTTGGCTAAAGTTATTGTGTTTTGTGGTTGTGAGAAACAATTGGATTTTGTTTAGGTAATAAGAGTTTGCACTTTCAATTCAAGGTTTACTCATTCTTGGTTCTTATTCTTGTTTGCGAGTGAACTGGGAGAGGATCTCGTAACTTTATCTATTTATCTAATATCGGGAGAGTTAGATTCAAGAAACGAATGAGTATGGTCTTTATTCAATCTATTGATGGTGAAGATTAATCCGGCTTAGGAATAAGTTAAGGATTTCAATGGCTAAGAAGAGCGCAAGATTGGTTGTTGTTCACCATTGATTCACGCAGGGATGTATTATCAAGGCATTCACAAATAGCTAGAGTTTTGACTTAGGGATAAGAAGAAACCATTGAAGAATGCTCCGTCGAACCTTGAAGCTGCTGCACAGTCGCCCAAACAGTTGCGTAGCCAGTTGCCCAGGCAACCGTCGATTAGTTGCCAAGGCAACCCCGCTGCGCAAGTTGCCACGGCAACTGAGTTGCCCTTGCACTCTTTTACCTAGATGATCCAATCGGCTATCACACCTCAACTCACGATAACCTGGCCTATTCTCTCTTATTTGATTACATCTTCTTTTACTTATTTGATTTCTAGTTTAGTTGTTAGTTAAACTCTTACAATCTTCTACTCGTGTTCTTTTACTTTTTACAGTGCAAGAGATTAAATTCTTGAAGTGGCACCAATCCCTGTGGAAACGATATCTTTTATACTATAACTTGCGACGTGTACACTTGCACAATTGCAGAGCACTTATTATGCGCAACACCGACTACTGCAGTGCCTCCAAACCCTAAAAACAACCACAATTCTTTTGATCCTTATACAGGAAATAACAGCTTCAATGCAAAAGACATTAAAGTTTTGTCCATCCTCATATGCACTGTAATTTTCTCTTTAGGACTCAATTCCATCATTAGGTGTGTGTTGCGCTGCTCAAGTTTAGTTGCCTCAGAATCTGAAGCTCACGCTCCAACTCAATCCGCAAATAGCGGGATCAAGCGAAAAGTCTTAAAGACTTTTCTAACGGTAAATTACTCGGTTGATTTGAACCTGCCAGGCTTGGACTCGGAGTTGTCATATGTCTATCAGATTTCACACACGGTGATCACATTCGGATTCTTCCAATGTGCAACCACGGATTCCACGTCCAGTGCATCGATAACTGGATGAGCTCCCACTCGTCTTGTCCTAAGTGCAGGCACTGCCTCGTCGAAACTTGCCAAAAGATTGTTGATTGTAGCTACCAGGCTAGCTCGTCGCGGCCTCCTCCAGTGCAGGAAACCATTGTGACCGCAGCATCGGTTGAACCTGAAGGTTCGATACCCATAGATGAAATAGCTTGGTGAGCAATAGGAACGGACGCAAAACTTTATATTAGGGGGGAAACCTATAAAATTCTAGGGGTGCAAAAATAGATTTTTATAGAAAATACATAGAAAATTTTTAAATCATATATGAATTTCAAATTTTCAAAGGGGACGATCATTCTCTCCAATCCCCTCGGTCCATCGTAGTTAGCAGGTATAGTACCATACAAAAGAAGTGTATGGTTAAGCTGTAAATTTGTGTACATTGTGAAAATGAAAGAAACATTACGGTATCTTCGAACCAATAACCAAAAAGCACAAAACCAATGGACGATGAAGGTGAATCCACTAATATTACTTCCAAATCAGATTCAACGATAGTATTAATGGATGGAAATTGAACCATTTCATAGGAGCTGTCAAATAGTAATAACCACACACACAAACCCGGCCGCCAGCATTTGATTTGCCTAGGCTCTAATAGGTCGGGTACCACCTTTTTATATTTTTAAAGTATTTGGATTACATACTCGTATTTTACACATGAAAATAAAAGGGTAAATTACACAAATGGTCCCCTGACTATATTCTAATTCTTTTTTCATCTCCCGACTCTCAAAAGTTACAAACTGGTCCCTAACTTAAAAAGAGTAACAAATTGGTCTGATATGTCATTAAAAATTTAATGGCTGATGACGTGGCAGTTAATATAAATTGTTATAATTACATAGGTAGCCCTCAAGTTCTACACTTATTTTAATTTGACCCTAATTTTAAAAAATTAACCCTTATTATTTTAATATTCTATCAATTTAGTCCATCTTCTTTTTCTATTTATTTTCTCCTTTAATTTTGCAATTCATTTTCACCCAAAATTCAGAAGAATGAACGAAAATCGCGAGAACACGACTACAAAGAAATCGGGAACGTGTTTGAAGATTATTGAGGGACTAAATTGATAGAATATTAAAATAATGTGGGTTAATTATTTAGAATTTGGGTCAAATGAAAATAAGTGTAGAACTTAAGGGCCAATTATGCAATTATACCAATTTATATTAACTGTCACTTCATCCGTCGTTAATTTTTTAACGACACCGGATCAATTTGTTACTTCTTTTAAGTCGAAGGACCAGTTTATAACTTCCGATAGTCTGGGGACGCAAAAAAGAATTAGAGCATAGTCGGGGACCATTTATGTAGTTTACCCAAAATAAAAATATGATTTTCAAGAATTTTTTAAACAATTAAAAATCTTTAAGAAAATCATCATATTTGTATAAGATATATTTCGCATCCGGCCCGTACTCAGATTCGAATCATATAACCAAATTTTTCTAAAAAGTTCATGACAATGAAGCCGTGGTCAAATAAAAGGGATTCGATTAGATGTATTCATAGGCAGGTGAAAAAAATGCTTTATGCTTGTTTAAGCCTAATTCAGTCCAAGGTATGGACCGTGAAATAAATAAACATATTTATACCAAGCACATACTTATAAATATTTAGGGTTAAAATATAGGTATTTGTTCGGTATAAATATGTTTTTAAAAATTTTTAATATACTTAAAGGGTTTTTAAAAATTATCTCTAAAAAATATTTATATATGAATCAGATACGGGGCTGAATATAAACACTTCAAAATAAAATAATCAACAGGCAGAAATATGTATTCCTTCCCCATTTACGCTGAGATGGAAAGCTTATAATAGGTGCAGATGTCAAACTGGTTTCTTCAACTTGATTTTACTTTTATTGCCAGTTTCTACACGAATATGTTTAGTTGGAAGCTGAGAGTTCAAGGTAGAGAGATCTGATAAGGTTAAAGCTATGTTACTCGAATTCAGGTATTATGATTTAAATTAACAGAACCTGAACAACAAATGCACGTTAATAGTTCATAAATTCAACTATTGAATTCTGAGTTTTCTTTTTGGAAAGATTATGCCCACTGCTCTCTACAGGGTAACATCCAGGCATCCTTGGAGGCTTGATTTGGTTCATGAACCTATGATACTCGGTTTTACGTGCGAGTATGTTTCTGCCACGTATATAATTTTTTCCCTATGAAGATCCTTCAAAGTCATATTCCCCGATTCGTGGCCTACAATGTTAACTTTGACACCATTTCAAAGAACATTAGAATCAGATTTAAAAACAGCTTTGCAGTCCATATGTTTTTTTTCTTACATAAAGCCGGCATCCATTGAATGAAGAAAAAATGACAGAGACACAAGAAGAGATACAGGGAAAAGAAGAGAAACACTGCAACCAGGAACATAAACAAACAGAGACAAAAACAAAAGGGAACACAAGAAACGAAGAGAACAAGCAAGCAAGCACAACACCAAAAAAACCAACATGCAAAAGTAGAGCAAAACAGAGAAAACCAAATAACTTACACCCAAACTGAGGGGAAGTCAGATCCAACGAAGGGAAAGGAGGAACACCAAGCCAGTTGCCTATCTTGAACTTGCATATTCGCTTCTGACGATGCAGAATGATGATGACAGAGAGAAGTGATGCAGCAAGAAATTCACCGATGTCAAAGCTTTAAGATATGAGCATAACGATGACAGGAGGGCGACGAAGAAGGGAAGCGAAGGTCAGGTTGTCCGCCGTAACAAGGAACTGAGAACAAGATCACTGTCTGAAAAGCCTGGCAGAATCGGAGGCAAGGACACGAACCAACCCCTCATCTGCGACCCAAAGTTATCCCAGACAGTCGACGACCCGAACAGAACTCTAATCACCGGGATCAAACTAAATGACCAGCGGATGGTCAGAAAAAATCGGATACCGAAGGAGAAAGAGGAATAGAAAAAAGAAAGAAAGAAAGGATAGAGTTGGGAGAGCAAGAGGCAGAGATGAGGGTGGCCACCGCTCGAAAAGCCAAGAGCGGCGTCACCCGAACTAAAAAAAATAGGGATTTTAAAAGTGGGAGGAGGATTTGGTTTTTTAGAGAGAGATTCTTTTCTTTTTCCTTAGAATACTGCAGTCCATATGTTTTCAATTGCAGAAAACCTCCAACATTCAGATTATTCCCACATTCAAATTAACACATGGAGAAGTTCCTTTGTCCCAAACTGCCAATAAACCTATTAGCACCAGCATTCGAAGCTATCCTTTCAAAATTAACCCTGCCTCAGAAATTTGGGCTGGATTATGATTTAGATGTGTCCATGCATCTATGGCATGATAAAAGTACGAAGGAAGAACAGTGAGCTCGTCAAGCAATCTAGCATGTTTCGAATTAATGAAATTAAAATTGAGTTACAACTGCGATTTCTTTTTGAACAAAAGCAGCTAGTTTTATTTAAAAAATATTTAAAATTATAATAAAGTTTACTATTATCATCGTAAATTAAATACATAATTTAGATATTTTCCTAAAACATTGACACTAGCCACTTTATATTATATAAGGACCATACATGGAAAATGTTAAAAACTCAACCAAAAGACTCAAACAAAAAATAGATATGAACAAATCTGACTACATCCGCAAACAAATCACAAAAGAGGATTAAGCTATTTAAAGACCACCAAGAATCACAAATTAGAGCCGAGCGTCGTAAGAAACTATCTGCGAATACAAACCACGTATCCTTCAATCCGAGGGTCTAGAGCAGGGAAGATTAGCATGATTACAAATAAGCGTCATCTTGATCAGTCGTGGTGTCGTCAAATCCAATCCTGAAAAAATAAAAAAAAAGCAAAACGACGGAAAAAAAGACAGAAAATGTGCCAAAAGGCAAAGATAAACGTGCCACAAAAGTAGAGAAAAAACGTGCTACAGAGACAGAATTATTCTTGTGAAAATAAAAAAAAAAAAAAGAATCGGCGGTCGACAACTGACATCAAAGTTGGTGCCATCACCGGCTATATAAAACTGAAAAAGAAAAAGAAGAAGAAGAAGTTGTGCTGCGCTATTAGGGCTTTTTATATTAAAGTTTGATTTCTAGTGAATACCTTAAACTTACTTTCTCACTTAAATCTTCTGATTTCATTTGGGTAGTTATAACTACAATTTAAAAAAGTAATGGTGAAATTTAATAGAACAAAAATAAAACATCAAATTTAATATTAAGATAAAATGTGGTGGTAATAATTTTGAATTTGATGAATTTAGATATATTTGTAGAGTTCGAGGCATTTTTTGGGTGGAACGGACAACGAATTCGCTTTCATGTGGTCACACATGGGTGAATTGAAAATTTTGGGTCCCAAAAGCTGTTATTGACAATGGTGAGCGGCAGTCGAGGGTTTGGTGAGCGTCAGTTGGTGGTGTCAGATTTAGCTAAAGTTCAATGGTCAAATTGATATTTTATCTAAAGTTTACGGGTCAAATTAATATTTTATTTAAAATTCATGGGTCAAATTAAAAATAAAATATTTTTAATACTGTGTCACATGGTCATTCTAACGGGAGTTAACGGTGCAATGACCAAAGTGTTAGAAATTGATAACGTAAGTGACTAAAATGTAGCTTTTTTAAAATCGATGGCCAAAATCAAACAGCCCAAAAATGAAAGGGACCCACCATGTTGTTTATCCTATTTTTTATAATCTGAGTTAATTATTTGAAAAGAAAATAGAAATATTCAAGTTTTGCAGCAATCGTGTTCAATCTTTTTTGCCTTTTCCCTCTTATATGTATTAACTTAGTTGCCAAGCTTGATTGATTATTATATCCTCGTTAGTATGGACGGAGCCACATAAAGAATTGGGATGTTGTTGACATCTAAATTATTTTGAAATTTTTATATAATTTATATATAAAAAATAAAAATATATATCAATGACATCCCTTATAAATAATTAATTTTTCTTAAATACAATTTATAAAAATAATACCCTTTAAATAAATTTTTGACCCGTCCCGCTCATAGGCTTCCATAGATTTAAAATGAATGAGTTTGGTTATTTTAGGTGCCAAACAATTGCTTTTCCCAACTTTGATGCGATTGCAGTTGGCACATGCAAGTTTATGAGGCCTAAAAGGGGAGAAATTATTATATGGTATCGGCTCATCACGCCATTCATGATCTCATATAATGAAATTTATTGAGTTAATTGAGTAATGTAGCTCAGATTACATGAATTTTATGGAGTTAGATAACACGCCTGTATCCCAGAAGATACAAATAATTATGTGTTTGGTGGAAGTGAAATTATCATGCCTATATTTGAGAAACATAATAGATGAAAGAGTTTACTAACAAATTGCCTATATTCCTAAAAGAAATTATGGGAAAACACAATAAATGAAAGAGATGATGGAAAAAAGGTTTACTAGCAAAATTGACTATATTTTTTTAAAAAATATTTATACATTATATCACATGTCACTTAGTTATAGGTTTATTACAAACAAATTATTTTTTATTTAAAAGTAATTATTTCATCATTTAATTAAAGTTTTGTGACAAAAGCGTCACTTTTTCTCAAAAATAATAATTTAGTTATTGAATTAAAAATCTGTGACAATTTAGTCACTCAATTCAAAAATAATTCAATAAATGTAACTCATCATATTTAAAAATTTCAGCATTGCATCCTCATGGCACACTTTCTGATGATTTGTCCCACTCCATACTACTGTTCCTCAGCTCTATAATCGGCGTATGTGATAGCTCGAAAGACATAATCATTTTACTACTAAAATTTGACGGACTAATGGACTATACATGTTATGACCTTAATGTCGCTTGCAAGTAGACATAGTCGCTTCACTAATGGAATTTTTAAATATGAATAGTTAAATATATTGAATTATTTAAATTAAGACTAAATTAATAGAATGTATACGTTTTAAGGATTAAAATTGTTATTATACCTTGCCAAAATGTTATGTTTATTAGTATATCAAACCTATAATTAAGTGATATGTTTATCACAAAATTTTAATTAAGTGATTAAATTATTACTTTTAGAAGAAAAAATATTATATCTATTACAAAATTTATAATAATATAATTGATTGCTATTTTTAGAAAAAATAATTTATTTATTATTAAATAAATAATTAAGTCACATGTAGTATATTTTATATGAAAAAAAAAACATTCACTCGTGTTTCTAGAAAATTCTTTTAAGAATATCTTATTCAATAAATAAAATGGAAGGGTGTCAGCCTGTCAGGAAAGCCAGGTCACCCTATCCTATTCACTTGGTGATGCAAATGATTCCCCTTCATTTAAATTTCAATTTCCCCCAAATTTCATTTGCATTTCAAAACCTCCCTAACTATCTCTGTATAAAACACGCCCTTTCCTTCGTCTTCTTCTCTCCATTTTCCTCTCATGAAATTGACGAAAGGGAATCAAAGCGTCGCCGTTCTTCCACTCTTTCTCAATCTTCTCCTTCGCTCAGGTAAGCGTGTTGACGTTGCTTTGACTTCACTTCTAATGTGCCCGTTTCTGGATTTCTTTTCGATGTTTTGACGACAATGGAACTGAGATCTAGGTTTCTGCAAGTTTCTGGGGTTTTGTAGATAGTGGATTTCATTTCGATTTAGCTTGATCTGCTTTGATGTTTTCTAGATCTTTGCTTGATCTGATTTATTACATTTTGCGATGTATATGTAGATCTTATGAGAGTTGATTTTCTTTTTCCGCTTTATTTGAATTTGACCGTCTTCCAGTTTGTATTGATCAATTATTTCATTGCGAATACTTAATGCTTTTCAAATTGTATGATTTATTTCGAATTGTGTCCCATCGGTTTATAGTGAAGCTTAATTAGATGCTGAAAACTATGTAGCTTAATTAGATGCTGAAAACTATGTTTTGAACTGACTGAAGTCGGTTGCCTCATTACGGTAGCAAAATTTATGTTTTCTAACTAGCTAAGATATTATGTATTTGAAGAAATGAATGTTGACTGAAGTGTTTCTTTTTTCACTAAGAGGAACTAGAACTTAATCTGTCTTATGACTTTAATTTGGTTTGCATAGATTAGTTGAGAGGGATATAGATTTCAGACTGCATCCGATTTTTCTGTACCTAGTGTTTCAATTCTTGTTTGCAATAGTGAAAGATGGCGGATGCTGAGGATATTCAACCCCTCGTCTGCGACAATGGAACTGGAATGGTGAAGGTTAGTTGACTTTTAGACCTGACTTATTATCTCCATTCTTATTTATTTGTTTATGAAAAATGTGTTACTTTTCTTGTGGTTGATCTGATATTGTTTGCCATGCAGGCTGGTTTTGCTGGTGATGATGCCCCAAGGGCAGTCTTTCCCAGTATTGTTGGTCGACCCCGACACACTGGTGTCATGGTTGGGATGGGTCAGAAGGATGCCTATGTAGGAGATGAAGCACAATCTAAAAGAGGTATCCTTACTTTGAAATATCCAATTGAGCATGGTATTGTCAGCAATTGGGATGATATGGAAAAGATCTGGCATCATACATTCTACAATGAGCTTCGCGTTGCTCCTGAGGAGCACCCTGTGCTTCTAACAGAGGCACCTCTTAACCCCAAGGCCAACAGAGAAAAGATGACCCAAATCATGTTTGAGACCTTCAATGTACCTGCAATGTATGTTGCCATCCAGGCTGTTCTCTCTTTGTATGCCAGTGGTCGTACAACAGGTTGGTTAATATATAAATCTCACTTTTTCCCCTTAATATTTTTTATATCTTTCCTGATATGACCTATTGTCTGGTTTTGTATAGACCATCCTGATCAAGCTAATAACACTGAATTATCTCCCTATTGGAACAGGTATTGTGCTGGATTCTGGTGATGGTGTGTCTCACACTGTACCCATCTATGAAGGTTATGCTCTTCCGCATGCCATCCTCCGTCTAGACCTTGCTGGTCGTGATCTCACTGATGCTTTAATGAAGATTCTTACTGAGAGAGGTTACATGTTCACCACCACTGCTGAACGGGAAATTGTCCGTGACATGAAGGAAAAGCTAGCTTATGTTGCCCTTGACTATGAGCAGGAGCTGGAGACTGCCAAGAGCAGCTCATCTGTTGAGAAGAACTATGAATTGCCTGATGGACAAGTCATTACTATTGGAGCCGAGAGATTCCGTTGTCCAGAAGTCCTCTTCCAGCCATCACTCATTGGGATGGAAGCTGCTGGAATCCATGAAACTACCTACAACTCTATCATGAAATGTGATGTTGATATCAGGAAGGATCTTTATGGTAACATTGTGCTCAGTGGTGGTTCAACCATGTTCCCAGGTATTGCAGACCGTATGAGCAAGGAGATCACTGCCCTTGCACCAAGCAGCATGAAGATTAAGGTTGTTGCACCACCTGAGAGAAAGTATAGTGTCTGGATCGGAGGATCTATCTTGGCATCCCTCAGCACCTTCCAACAGGTGAAGTATATTTTATCATATTTGATGTAATTTACATTTTCTTTACAGTCATTACTAAGACTGAGTTTCTTGCTTTACCCTTTGCATCAGATGTGGATTTCCAAGGGCGAGTATGATGAATCCGGTCCATCCATTGTCCACAGGAAGTGCTTCTAAGTCTTTTAAGTGTGCTTTGACGGTAAGTTGCATTTAAAATTCAGTTGCCTTCTTTTGTGTCAATTGAGTCTGGTTGATGTGGGGAAGTGTTAAAGTTGGGGATCATTTAAGGATAGTGTACGGTGAACTTCCGTATTTTATAAGTTGTGCCTTTCATAAGTTTAAGAACTCTGATGCCTGCTGGTGTCACCGTCAATACGGAGATTGCCCTCTTGATATGGTGGTAATGGGCCTACAATTGGTGCTTTTCCTTGCATCTTTCAACCAGGATGTTTGTTTGTAGGTGGGAGTAACTATGATGCTTGTTTCTTTCATATATTTTGTTTAATTTCCAGATTCAATGGTCTTTTTCCCCTTGAGGACATGAATGGGGTGAGGTTGTTTGGGATAGGTTAAGATATTGTTGGCGGAACATCAATGTTAATAACTATTTGTACTGTTACGATAAATTTTAAATTATTGTCAGTTTGCTGTCATGAAACGATCATGGAAACTTTATTTGATGCGGAGTTTTGAAATCTTTGATTTGATTTAAATCTGACTCTGAGCCATGCACTAGAATTGATTTGATGATTTCCAGGCTCCATGTTTTTAGGATTTTGAAGTTTGGAGTTTGAGATGGCATACATTGTCTACCTCGTAATGCAATTTTCACATTATCAAAATGACAACTACAAATGTGAAAAGACATGTATAACAGTTGGTATCCAATCCATTCATTGGTTAATCCGAAATAAGTATTATAGAAATATGTTATAGGGTCAATCCTTTCAACTCAATTTTTTTATTTATAATGTCAAGTTTTGTACATGAATTTTTCTACTTTACTTGAAATTAGTGTCTTACCCCACTAGAGCTAGGGCCGTAAACGAGTCAAACGTTCAACGAATCGCTCATGAATCGTTTAGCGAGAAGTTTGTTTATTTATTTAAATGAATGAATATGAACAAGATTTTTTTTAAATAAATGAACAAAGGTTCGTTCATTTATTTATTTGAACATTTGGTAATCTGTTTATTTATGTTCGTTTAAATTTATTCATATATATCTATTCATATTTATTATTTTTATAACAAATGATGTTTGTCGAAAAGTGATGCACTTTAGAGTTAGTATACATGTCGTATCAAGTAATAAAGTGACGTGTGTCGAACTCGTGAGGATTGGAATAATAACTACGAATTTATTATGCTTAAGTATGTGTTTGCAAGTGATGATGTTGAAGGTTTAATTAAAACTAAAATAATTAAACTAAAGATAGCTATGATTAAAACTAACAGCTGTGACAAATAATAGATAATTATGAAAGTTGAGATTATTGCTAAATATATATGCTTGATTGCATATTACAATGCTATAACGACTGACAATACATGTCTGCTTAAATTATTAAGTTCTTTATCTACTCGATAAGATTTTCTAATGAAATTTTGACTCTCTCGATGCTTAAAAGTTAATAACATTGAGGTTAAGGTAATACATGTATGTGTGAATTCTAACAACCCTATTATTTGCTCAAGAACTCTTTTTTAGTCGTTGAAACTTGAAACTTATGTCTAAACCAGATTAGAACTAAGTTAACAGTTTAGTCTCATTGTTCTCATTTGTATAACCTAACTCTCTCGATATTAGCCACAAATCAATAGTTAAAAGGCCTCTCTCGATAGCTCTTACAATAACTACGCATGAAGTATGATGAACGTAACAGTTAAATGAAGAAACAACTATAGCATTATAAAAGGACAATCAAAACATAAAATCATGGGACGCAATAATCCCAACTAAAGTATTTAGCTCATGTCTGAGCGTAAAACATCCATAACAAAAATATTAAAGTGCGACAATTTATCAAGCAAGGAAAAAACGAGTCGAACGTCCTCTACAAATTCCCTCCAAGCCGTCCAACTGTGCTACATGTCTCTCATTTCATCAACTTCTCTCGATGGCTTATATCATGAGGAGATTTCTCTAGCTTCCACTCCGATAATTCTCCGCAAGCTTTATACTAGGACTATTGTCTGTAATCCACTCTCCTTGAAGTAGCATTCAAGTCTTTCTTATATAGACGGTGAAACTAGGGTTTTAGTACCCTAAAGTGCACGCGGCTTCATTAAAGAAAGCCATTGGTTTTCCGCTTCATTTAATATTGCTTATCTGGGAGAAAGTTTACGTGGGAAAAAGTAGATTCATCTCCAACTTTTTATGCCTCGTCAGCTCTAGCCATGAGATCTGCTCCCCTTCCGCTCCAACAATCCTCTACCATCTACCAGCATCCTGCACATACACCACAAAGCACCACATTTCTCGTAAAAAGCACCAATATATATGACATTTAAAGCACATGTGCAGGGTTTGTGGGTTGCGTCTCTGGGAAAAGAGAGCTTTCTCTCTTTAGGTAAAAAAATGAGGGAAAAATGAATGAAGGGGCCGGTTATCGCTTTTATAGAGGGGGAAATAAAAGAAATGGGAAAATAACGTTATAAATCCCCCCGCGTTCCTGAGATTTACGTTTCTGTCTCGCCGCATGGGATTTTAGCAGCCCCAGTCCCTTTTCTTTTTGAAAAGATTTCAATTTGGTCATTAGATAAACCAAAATCCTTTTTCAAATGGTGAAATTACCTCCCGAGTCCTTCCGCGTTTTGAATGTTTGCACTTTGGGCTTGCCCCTTGGTCAAATGACATGTTCATTCCTCCTAGGCTTTCTTGGTTTTGTAATTATGTCCCTGAATTTGCTTTTGTTTTATTTATTCCCTTCACTTCTGTTTTTTTTTTCATTCAGTCCCCTTGCAGTTTCATTAATAGCATCAATATACCACGTTTAAGTATGTTTTATTTTGTTTGTATTTTAAGTTCATGGGTATTTTATTGCACGTGCTCTTGTGATTATGTTTTTAGTATGTTTGTTTTGCCCATTGTGTGTTCTTATGTTTTTATTTCATGTTCTCATGTTTTATAATATATGTTTAGTTGATCGTATTTTACCTTTATATTCCCGTTTGTTAGCTCATATTTTACCTATTTGATCGATGCTTGTCTAGTTTATGTATAGATAACATGTCTTAGCAATGGATTTTATGTTCGTCTTCCTTTTTGGGTTACATGTTAGTGTGGTGTTTTATCATATTTAAATAGCATGTTAATTTGCGGATGTTAATTATGTTATATGATAGAAGTCAAGTTTTAAATATTTATATATATTGGCATGTTATTAGGTTGGTTTAGCATTACATTACACGCATGTCATATATAATATATTTGTGTGATCAAGCACATTAGAATTAATTAGTTTTGGAAATATGATCTTTTTGCATTTACATTTATATTTTTGTTTATTCATTATGGTATGTTATGCTATATTCAAGTTTCATATTTTATAATTTTCTTTCTATGTTTTTATGCCATGTTCATGTGGATGTTTTCTTATATATTATTTCACCAAGTTTGCATAATGGAATATTTAATGTCAATGCGGTGCCCTTTTATCCGAGCGCAAACGGGGCCAGTATCAGGCATAATGATAGTAGTTGGGCGTTTGCTCTCGGATAACGGGGCCTTTAAAATTTACTCGCAATTATAACCAAATTTTAAATTAATAGTCACTTTAATCCGGAAAGTTTAATATTAATAAAGCGGTAATTATTAAAGTACCAATTTTGGGCGGTGTGAGGGGTGCTAATCCTTCCTCATCTGTAACCGACTCCCGAACCCAACAGTTTTTTAAATCTCTGGTTTTATGGTGTCCGACCTACCTAAGTGGCCGGTGGCGACTCCATTTTTTTTTGTAAAATACGGTTTTTTTTCTAAAAACCCCTACGGAATAAACATTTTTATATCCGAAAGACAACCAACACTTTGAAAACCCTTTTTTTAGCGAAACGGACATCGCTACAGATGGCTACTCCGTTGGAGACATTTTTTTTGTTTTTTTTTTCAAACAACAAAAAAAGAGAGTCAAGCTTTTTAAAATAATTATCGCTTTACTAATATTGGAAGTTTCGGATTAAAGTGGCTATTAAATTAATATTCGGTTGTAAGTGCACATTTATTTTAACGCATTTAAAATATGGCATATAAACCCGTTTTTAAGTGGGGGAAAACGCTAATGCTTTCGTGGAGATATCGTTCTCCCGTATGGGCCTAGCAAGTACCTTCGGGGCTCGAGTACCTTATGCTTTCGTAAGGATATCGTTCCTTCGTATGGGCATAAGCGAATGGGTCCCCCTAAATTGAATCCGGTTGAAAGGAGCCTATAATCGGTGATGATCGGGGGCCTTGCTACTCTTAGTAGAGGACAGCAAGGACAATTCGGGTACCTCCTAGAACCAAAACTGCATATAGAGAACGTAGAAACCCATCCCTTTAGAGCTATGCAGATAACCTTAGGGTTTAGACGGGATAAATAGGGTTGTTTTGTGTGTCTATTCTATTTAATTCGTCATTTTATTTATATATTTATTAACTTTACCCGGTACTGACTTGTTTTCTTTTTTGCTTTTGTTTTTTTCATACATTATTGCATTTGCATTACTTAAAGGTACTGGATCAAGTGATTTACCCGATCAGAAAGTCTTTCACCATGGAAAAAGGTATCTTAGGAAAGAAAAGCTTAACTTGTCAGTCATGCATTGTTTAAAGGTCAATCAGAAGGCCCAAGGGGATAGTTCGCCGAGCGAGCGCGTAGTAGCAGGGTACACCTATGTGAGTCTCCAACAGAACAACCTATGAGATCTTCAAAGCATCTGGGAAGGATGGGATCGAAGACTACAAGACATGTTCTACGATAGTTATGGCGACATTGCGCAACTGTTATACGTTCGGATTAACCCGCCCCTGCTCCGAGCTATTTTTCAGTTCTGGAATCCTGCCTTTTGCTGCTTCACCTTCAAGGGACAGAACATGATGCCTATAGTAGAAGAATACACTGCGTTACTTAATCAGAAGAACATTCAGGAAGATTGGATCTACGCGAAGCCTCCGAGGAATCAGAATTGCACTTTGAAGCTCAAAACCTTTGCCGGAATGAGTGACGATTGGGTCAATGGCCTGATTCAACTTCGAGGAGACAATACAGTCTTTGCATGAGAGAGTATTCGAGACATCATACCTGCACATCCAGACGAGGGGAAGAAGATAGACCTATTTGCCTTGGGAATATATGGTTTGGTGATCTTTCCGAGAGCTCTTGGGAACATTGATGTAGCCATTTTGAACCTATTTGAGCGTATAAAACGAAGAGCAAACCCAGTACCAGCGATCTTGGCCGAGACCTTTATTTCTTTAAATGCCAGTCGAAAGCATGAAGAAAGACGTTTTCGAGGATGTGCACAGCTGTTACAGGTATGGATTCAGAGCCATATGTGGAAGACATCGACGAGGGCCCTACCGGAGATACCTTTGCAAGGCTTTTCGCCCTTACGGGATTACTTAGCAAAGGAGTGGCGAGAAAACTTGAAGATGAAAAGATGGTCCAGTTTCTTCAGGAATATTCAAGATGAAGACATAGTCTGGAGAGTTCCCTGGCTCGGTAGGGTTAATTACTTCTTGTACAGTTGCGGTGATTACGACTGGTTGATGATGTTGGGGATGCATGGCGGGATTGCTTGTGCTCCGCTCCTGGTGTCTCGATAATTCAGATCACGATAGTTTGTTCCCACTACCGTCGGATTGAGCCAAAGTGAATTTCCTTTCAAAGGTGAGTTTAAGGAAAAAGTTCAGACTATCATGAGAGCCTGGGACCATTGTTACCGGATCAGAGTGGAAGGAGACATCGAGCGTGTGACCACTCCTGACTATGATCTTTGGAGTCGTTTGAGGATTAATGACAAGATTTCTGAACCCGATCAGGGACTAGTTGTGTCACTTGAGGAGCTTACAACCGTCTGAAGCTGATATTTTACGGAACGAACTCGAAGAAATCAAGAGGAAGATGGAAACCCAACAGACTCAGCATACGGGTGAGCTTTATAAAGTGAGCTTAGAGGTCGACGAGCGGGATGGGATCATTAGACAATTGAAGAAATTGAATGCGGATTTGAGTGAGAAGAACGCTCTTTACCAGAAGGATACTCTCATACTCCAAGCAAAAGTACAGAAGGCCAGCCGAAGTCAGTTCATAGCCGTAGAAAAGGAGAGAATGAATGGTATCCGTTTGGTGAAAGAAGAACGAGAGATTGGCAAGCAAGCGATCAAGAAAGAAATAGAAAGCTGCAAGTTAGCTATCGAGGAAGAAAGGCGGACTTTCAAGGAGGCCATCGACCGAGAAAAGGAAAGAACTAAGTAAGAAATCGGCAAAGGAAAACAAGCAGTCAGCTACGAAAGGGAGAACACCGCCGCTTGGAAAAGAAGGTCCATGGGTAGCAGGAATAGACTGTTAGAGATGCAAAGATTGTACGACGACACCATCCAAAGCTTGAATCAGAGCCAAAGTCAGCATGTCGAGTTAGAGGGAAGGTTGGCAGAATTAGAACACTCTTTCCATACTTACCGTCAGAGGAATGGCTTCATCGAACTTCAAGAAAGGGAGCGTGAAGTTGGTATGTTACGAGCCCGGATCGAGTCGCTTGAAGCAACTGTTCAGGATTATAGGGAAAGAATCATAGTATTCGAAGAGGCTGCAGCCAGATGGGACAATTATTGGCAAAGAAGATTGCGTGATGCTGCCCGAATGGTGCAGGATAGGGATAAATATTATGCGAACCTAATGGTGGACATACAACGAGTCGCAAGGCATGTGAGTGACTTGGCTTCCGAAGCTGAAACACTCTGACCTTTCGTAGCCCCAGGCATGGAAGAAGCACCCAGGTTTATCAAGCTGCTCAAGGCTATTGGAAAATTAGGAGATAAGGCTAGGGCTTATCTGTAGGACTCTGTATTGTAATTAAGACCCTTTTGTATTAGGGACCCTCATTTTGTAATAGGAACTCTATTGTAATCTAGATCCTTTAATTCCTGTGGAAGTAGCTCAAAAGGGTGATTTCCAGTGGAATCAGTACCTTTATCTGCATACATTCATGCATTACATCATGACATTTGCATCATCATACATGCATTTATTTTCTTTGCAATCATATTAATATTGTAAATATTTTGGCAGTGTGAAAATAGAAGTTAAGCCGCAATCATTCATCATCCATACCTTACCCGACTGCAAAGCAAGCTCATGGAAGACATGATAATCAGTCTAGAGAAAGGACAGAGAGATCTGGAAGCAAGATTTGATGAGGCCCAGAGAAGCCTCAGTGACCAGATTGCTCAGTCACAAGCGTCGATAGTGTCTGACATAACTACGTTGTTGGCTAAGAGCCTCAGAAAAAGAGTTGAAAGAGAAGTCGCTCAAGAACCGGAAGGTACCCCAGCTCACAGTAAGGTTCAACCGGCTACGCCAAATCCGGCCAGAAGGGTATATATCGACCCTGCTGGAATGCTTGCTAATCTTCAGGTAGGGGCACCTGAGAATCTACCCCTTGACACAAAAGCACTCTACGAGGAAGAGGTACCAGACCTAAACTTAGTCGAGAGGATCAGGACAGAGGTAGAAATGAAATGGGAGGAGAGGTTTCGCCTCATGGAAGAAAAATTTAAAGCCCTGCAAACTATGGAAGAATCGGGAGGCGATGCCAGTAACCTAAGTCTGGTATCTGACCTTGTCCTACCACCAAAAGTTAAGACGCCAGATTTCGACAAATACGACGGAACCACGTGTCCTTCCGCGCACGTGACAATGTATTTTCGGAAGATGGCGGCCTACCTCAAGGATGAGAAACTATTAATTCACTGTTTCCAGGACAACCTGACTGGGGCAGCGCTGCGGTGGTATACCCAGTTGAGCCGAGTAAACATTAAAAACTGGAAAGATCTTTCAAGAGCATTCATCGAGCAATACAAGCACGTGACAGACATGACGCCCAGCAGGATTATGTTAGAAAATATGGGGCAAAAGTCCAACGAAAGTTTGCGACAATACGCTCAGAGGTGGCAGGAAGTGGCCGCCCAGATTCAACCACCCCTCCTAGAACATGAAATTATGTCATTATTTGTTAATACTCTGAAGGGGATGCTATTTGATCGCCTCATTAATAACACGACACATAGTTTTCTGATTTAATTAGGACCGGGGAATCCCTTGAATTGGCAATCAAGTGGGGAAGGTTCCCTGAAGTACAACAAGAAGAATGAGGTGAACACTGCCAGTACTTACACCACCCCGAAGAATTTTATAGTCACGCAGCCATAAGCATCTACTGGGAAAGCACAAAATGCGAACCAAAGAGAGGAGAGAACCCCGAGAAAGGAGAAAGAGAGGCAAACTTTTACTCTGCTACCCGTTTCGTACTCTGAGCTTTACTCTCAGTTGTATGAAGCAGATCTGGTCCTTCCATACTACGTTACTCCGTTCAAACCGCCATTCTCATCCTGGTATAACCCGAACGCACATTGCGATTACCATGGTGGTGCCCCTGGTCATCCCACAGAGAACTGCCTTGCTTTCAAGAAGCTTGTGCAGAACCTAATCGATTCTGGGATACTGAAGTTTGAAGAACCCAGTGTAGCTGCTAACCCATTGCCTAATCACGGGAACAGGGGGTAAATGCTATTGAGGAGTGCTCTACCAAGAAGGTTAAGGAGAATGTGTCAAAAATCAAGTCTCCTTTACGGTGTATATTTCAGCGATTGTGCATGGCCCGCTTGATCAACAAGGGCATGGTAGTAGCACAGAAGGGATGTAAAGCGTACTGTAAATTTCATCAGAATGGAGGGCACGACATCTAACAGTGCGACGAGTTAAGAGATTGGTGCAACAATTGATGAATAACAAGCAAATAGAATTCTTCGAAGAGCCTACGGGAAGGAAGGGGTCAGACGTACATATGACGGACAACCCCAACGTTAAATACGGGAGAGCCAGACTTCTTGTCATCTCCTTCAGGCCGGAGAGTGCAAGTTCCTCCCAAGGAGAAACTACTAAGGTAACTCCCAAGATCATCATCTCAGCACCGTCCCCGTTCCCATTCAAGGATATGCGGCAAACTCCCTGGAACTATGCTGTAAATGTGACCATACCAGAAAAGCCAGAATTTGGTGAGGTAAGAGAGCAGAAGTTTGAAGAAGAGCCTACACCGAAAGACGAACAAGACAAGAGTGATGTGAATGTCGGTGAGGTGGGCCACTTCACGAGGAGCGGTAGATGTTACTCCTCTAAAACCTTGAGGGCTGCTGAAGCGGCCAAAGATAAAGGAAAGGATACATCGGTTACCCCCGCGCAGATATTCGATGAGGAACCACCCTCGAAGATAAATGAACCAGTAACCGAGGCTCAGGCCAAGGAATTTCTAAAATTTCTAAGACATAGCGAGTACAACGTAGTGGAACAACTACGAAAGCAACCGGCAAGGATTACAGTGCTAGAGTTGCTCTTGAGATCAGAAAAACACCGTGAGACGCTCTTAAAAGTGGTAAACCAGACTTTTGTACCCTAGGACATTTCCGTATCAAAGTTGGACAGGATAGTGGGGCATATCACCGCCTATAACCATATAACATTCAGTGATGATGAGATCCCTAAAGGAGGAATGAGGTCCACCAAAGCTCTTAATATCACAACCCACTACAAGGGGTATGTGTTACCAGGGGTATTGATTGACAACGGGTCAGCATTGAACGTACTGCCTATGGTGACCCTGCAAAAGCTATCAATAGATAATTCCCACCTAAAGCCCTGTCATAACTCTGTGAGAGCCTTCGACGACACGCAAAGAGGAACGCTGGGAAAAATGGAGGTGCCTCTATTGATTGGGCTGATTGAGTACGTGGTCGACTTCGTGGTGATGGACATAAAACCATCCTACAGCTGCTTATTGGGAAGGCCATGGATCCACTCTGTAGGAGCCGTCCCATCATCACTACACCAGAAGTTAAAATTTGTGATCAAAGGCAAGTTGGTCACGGTAGAGGCTGAGCAAGAGATCATTGCTTTGGTGACATCAGACACCCTCTACATTCAAAATGATGAGGATGCTGCAGAATGCTCTTTCCGAGCATTAGAGCTGGTGAACGCCACATTCGTCGCAGAAGGTAATCAGATCCCCTGCCCCAGGTTATCTAATTGCACCAAGATGACCGTTGTTGAAACTTTGGGCCGAGGAGCCAAAGTAGGAAAAGGGTTAGGAAAAGATTGCAAGAGAGCCTACGAGCCAGGAGCGTGATAACCAAGAAGGACCATTTGGGGCTGGGTTACAAACCAAGTGTCCAGCAAAGAAATGAAGAATACAGGAGAAAGGAAGAACAGAGAAGAGCCAGATTTAAGGGATAGGACATTCCATGGAGACCAATTTCTTTCCCTAGTTTGAAAAAACTTTTATCTTCGGAGGATTCTGCCGACCAGGACAGGAAGTTGAAGAAGCAACTAAGGAAAATGACATACTCAACGAGAAAGAAATGTTTAGTGAATCACTTGAGGGGATGCCCATCAACATGATAGCTGGAAGTGACCAAGTCAGCAGTATGTTGACCAGCATCCGCCCCGGGGAAACTCTTGATAACTGGAGCCACATTGATCTACCTGTGGTTTTTAGGACTAGATCAGAGTAATGTTCCGAATCAATCTTTTTGTTTTCTGCCCATAAACAATGAGGATCTTTTGTACAGGGCACCTATGTTAATTTTTGTTTGAAATGAAAAGATACCTTCCCCATTTTCTCAAATGGCAAACATCTCATTTATTTCATTCATTCATTATTCATATTCATCCACCTCATATAAAACCATTCTCTTCATAATACATTTGTTCTCATTTAATGCAGGTCTCCAATAATTAACCGTATGAATGATGCTGAGTCCAATCCCAAAATAGATTTTGAATGCCCCGAGATCTCAGCAGGAATCACGGAAAAGGATGATGAGATAGAGTGCGAGGTCCCTGTAGAGCTGATGAGGATGATGGCCAACGAAGAAAGGCAAATCATGCCCCACCAAGAAGAAACACAAGTTATAAACTTAGGGACGGAAGAAGAGAGAAAAGAAGTAAAAATCGGGACAACATTTTCTTCGTAACCAGGCGTGATCTGATGGCCCTACTCCATGAATACAAGGACGTTTTCACATGGACTTATCAAGATATGCCGGGTTTGAATACTGACATAGTGGTACACAAACTGCCGACGAAGCCTGAATGCAAACCAATACAACAAAAACTCCGGAGAATGAGACCGGACATGCTGTTAAAGATCAGAGAAGAGGTGAAAAAGCAGTTTGATGCTGGTTTCTTGGAAGTGGCCAAATACCCCAAATGGGTTGCAAACATTGTACCAGTACCGAAGAAGGATGGAAAGGTCCGTATGTGTGTAGATTATAGGGATCTCAATCGAGCTAGCCCTAAAAACAACTTCCCCTACCACATATTGACACACTAATTGAAAACACCGCAAAAAACTCACGGTTCTCATTCATGGATGGCTTCTCGGGGTACAACCAGATAAAGATGGACTCGAACGACATGGAGAAAACCATATTCGTGACTATGTGGGGGACTTTTTGCTACAAAGTGATGCCTTTTGGGCTCAAGAACGCGGGATCGACTTATCAAAGAGCGATGGTGACTCTTTTCCACGACATGATGCACAAAGAAATAGAGGTATACGTGGATGATATGATCGCTAAGTCCTAAACAAAAGAAGAGCACCTACAGAACTTGAGAAAACTATTCCAAAGACTACAGAAATACCAGCTGAAGCTTAACCCGACCAAATGCACCTTTACCGTTACATCTGGAAAACTCTTGGGGTTTGTGGTGAGTAGAAGAGGGATTGAGATTGACCCGGATAAGGTGAAAGCCATCTAGGATCTCAAACTACCCCATACTCAGAAAGAAGTTCGTGGTTTCTTGGGAAGGCTAAATTATATCTCCCGTTTCATCTCCTAGTTAACAGATAGGTGTGACCTAGTCTTCAGACTACTTAGAAAGAATAATCCCGGTGTCTGGAATGAGGAATGCCAAGAAGCCCTAGAAAATATCAAAAGGTACCTGACGAATGCCTCAATTTTAGTCGCGCCGGTACCAGGCATGCCTTTAATCCTCTACCTGATAGTCTTTGAGAATTCAATGGGTTGCGTATTGGGGCAACACGATGAGTCAGGGAAGAAGGAGCGGGCCATCTACTACCTAAGCAAAAGGTTCAATGATTGCGAGACGCGGTACCTGCCAATTCAGAAGATATGTTGTGCGTTGGTTTGGGCCACCAAACGGCTTAGGCAGTACATGCTATACTATACCACATGGTTGATATCTAATCTAGATCCCTTGAAGTTCCTGATGGAAGCGCCAACACTATAGGGAGGATGGCCTGCTGGCAGATGCTCTTATCCAAATTCGACATTATGTATGTAAGCCAGAAAGTCGTGAAGGGAAGCGCCATAGCGGACTTCTTAGCTAGTCGTGTTTCAGACGATTATGAGTTGTTGAACTTTAATTTCCGGATGAAGACTTAATGTGCATTACAACCGAGGAAGATGTTTCAAATAACAACTCATGGAAGCTTTACTTTGATGAAGCCTCCAACGCCATTGGACAAGGGATAAGGGCCATGCTGATTTCTCCAGAGAATGTCTACTATCCCTTTACTAGCAAACTAGAATTCTTCTATACCAACAATACAGCCAAATATGAAGCCGGTGTCATGGGACTGAACCCAGCTATTGAAAGAAAGATTAAGGAACTTTGAGTATCGGAGATTCTTCCTTAGTGATTTACCAGTTGCATGGAGAATGGGAAACCAGGGATTCAAAGCTAGTCAAATAGCATGAATTGATCCAAGAGCTCACTAAGGAGTTTGAAAAGATCAGCTTCACTTACATTCCTAGAGAAGAAAATCAGATGGCAGAATCATTGGCAACCTTGGCTTCCACGTTCAAAGCAAACACGGGGGCAGAAATAAAGCCTATTGAGATGCAGACTTTTGAAAGGCCAACTAATGTTATAATGTGTATGAAGAGATTGACGGCAACCCGTGGTACTATGACATCTTGCAATATGTCAAGTTTCAAAAGTATCCCGAAGGGGCAAATGACAATGACAGAAAAACACTCAGAAAAATGGCAGCATGATACGTTATGGATGGGGAGATCCTATATAAAAGAAGTCATGATCAGACATTATTGAGATGTGTTGATTCTCAGGAGGCGAAGGAGATTTTGGCAGAGGTACACGATGGTTTATGTGGGACGTACGTGAACGACCTATCTATAGCCCGAAAAATTATGAGATATGGCTATTTCTGGTCGACCATGGAGGGATATTGCATCGATTACGCCAAAAAATGCCACAAATGCCAAATCTATGCTGACAAGATTCATGCCCTCCGTTACCTTTACACACCATGAATTCTCTATGGCCTTTTGCAGCGTGGGGCATGGACGTCATTGGGCAGATTCACCCAAAGGCTTCCAACGGGCGCCGTTTTATTTTGGTCGCCATAGACTACTTCATTAAATGGGTAGAGGCAGCATCTTATGCCAATATCACAAGAACGACGATATGCAAATTCCTAAAGAAGGAGATCATTTGTCGATACGGTTTGCTAGAAAGGGTTATCACCGACAACGCTTCCAATCTGAATAACAAAATGATGACGGAGGTGTGCAACCAATTCAAGATAACACACCATAACTCCACAGCCTATCGCCCCCAAAATGAACAGGGAAGTGGAACCAGCAAACAAGAACATAAAGAAGATCATCGCGAAGACGATAGATACCTACAAGGATTGGCATGAGAAGCTGCCATTTGCTCTTTTCGCCTATAGGACATCCATTCGCACATCGACAGGGGCAACACCCTGTTCTTTAGTGTATGGCACCGAAGCAGTACTCCCCATTGAGGTTTAGATTCCGTCGCTCTGGGTCCTAAATGAAGTAAAATTGGAAGAATCCGAATGGGTGCAAGCCAGATTTGACCAGTTGAATCTCATCGAAGGAAAGAGGCTAAAGGCCATCTGCCATGGTCAAATGTACCAAAAACGGATGATGCGGGCATACAACAAGAAGGTGCGCCCGAGAGAATTCAGAGAGGGGGATCTGGTACTTAAAAAGATCCTCCTGATTCAAAAAAATTCTCGGGGAAAGTGGATGCCCAACTGGGAAGGGTCATACGTTGTTAAGAAGGCTATTTCAGGAGGAGCCTTAATCTTAACCGAAATGGATGGAGACGAGTTGAAAAATCTTATAAATTCTGATACCGTTAAAAAATACTATGTTTGAAGAAAAGAAGAAAGAAGAAAAGAAAAAAAGAAAAAAAGAAAAATAGAGAAAAAGAAAAGAAAAGAGAGAAGAGAGGTGGAACGAAAACCTGAAAGGACGTCCCAAAAAAATGGAGAGCTTAGAGCGAAAACCCAAAATAGGGCGTCTTGAAGCAAAGGAAGGATCCGAGTCAAAAACGCATAAAGGGTGACTCAGATAAATTGAGAGGCTGGACCCCCAGAGAGAAGAGCCGTCCCCATGAGCCCCATGGAGAAGAAGCTTCAGGCAAAGATTCTACTCCGGTTGACGGGATCAGGCATCACTCATACTGTGGATACTGGGAGGTTTTTCATTTCATGTTTGGCTTTTCCTTTTCCTCATGTTTGCCACGACCCTCTCAAAATTGTTCCAGATCCTTAATCGTAATAAAATCACTTTTTGAGCTTCCATTCCATGTCTTCTTGTTACTTGCCATAAACATCATACAAATAAGTTAATATAGGCTTATGATAAACAAGAGATTTCTGAGCATTGCTGTGATCTAACCTTAAAGATGCAGGTGGTTAGAAAATGATGTTAACCTTGCCCTCCAGCTGCCTACATGATGTATGTTGAAATAGGGTGAGCAGAAGGTTTCGAGCACCAGAGTAAGGTGACCAATGGCACATGCTCTACTCGTTTAAAGAAAGCATTCGAGACAACAAGAGAGATTTCCGAGGTGAAAACCCGGAAGGGCACCACAAAAAAAAACAAAAAAATACAAAAAACAAAAACACACACACACACACAAAAACCAAAATTCCTAAGGTGAAAACCTGAAAGGGCACTTTAGAACCCCAAACCAGAAATTCAGAAAAAGAAAGGTTGAAATGGTTGAACCCGACAGTGAAATGGGGTATCGCCGCTAGAAGAAGAAAAAAAGTAGAAAGCAAGCAATGTAGAGTCGAGATTGATTGAGGGCCAAAGTAGGCGCACCAAGATATTGACACTCATGCATCATGAATAGTTAGAAATCCCTAGGATTAGAAGCATGCTAACTCATTTGTCATAGCATTTTGTCTTATTCTAGACAGGTATCTGCATATTCAAAGAAGCATCGGTAGCCATTTTGGCGTGAATCCCAAATGTGAAGAGAAATGTTATATATAGGAAGGGCCTATATTTTCAAGTGCCCACAGCGAGAGGTTCTATATAGGAAGAATCTGCCGCTTCGAGGCTTCAGGAGCTGAAAGTTTTATATAGGAAGGGCTTGCAGCTCTAGGGTGAAGGCTAACAGTTATATATAGGAGGAACTCCCAGCTGAAGGAATTCACCCATAACTCAGAAGGTTTATATAGGGAAAACCCGATGTTTTGGAGGCAAAGAGTCCAATATAGGAAGGGCTCCGAGCTTTACTGTCTTAGAGTGAGAGGCTCCATATAGGAAGAGCCCGTAGCTCCGAGATTTCAGAAGCTAAAAGTCCCATATAAGAAGGACTTGGGGCTCCAGGGTTTGAAGACTAATAGTTCTATATGGGAAGAACTCCTAGTCGAAAGAATCCGTCTGTGATGCAGAAGGTTTTATGTAGGAGAAACTAGCGTTGAAGGCAAAGAGTTCTATGTAGGAAGAACTCAAAGCTTTACCGTCTCAGAGTGAAAAGTTCTATATAGGAAGGACTCATAACTCGAGGCTTTAGAGTGAAGGGTTCTATATAGGAATGGCCTGTAGCTCCAAGATCGGAAGGTGAAGAAGCTCTATATAGGAAGAACTTACGAGCCCAAAGATTCAGCCGAGGAAAAATGGAGAGTTCCAGAAGAACATGTGTTTCCAAAGCTACAAACAGGGAAGTCGGATAAAAATGAGTGCTTATAAATCTTTGCTTTGTTCCCATTCCATGATAACAAGCAAAGACGGACAACTGTAATCACTCATTTTTATCTGGTCTATAAATATGATAAGTGTTCAAAAGTACTATTTTTTTTACCCTTTTTACTCATATTATTGTTAGACTTAAGCTCATATTAGTTGCATAATTAGCCATTCATGCATTAATCCATGTTTCCTTCCATCGTTGAGCTTGATTGCATAACTTGGTAGTTTTTGTGGGAAAAGATGCTGCTTTGGTGTGTTTTGTGTGTATGTGCAGGATCACTTGCCAAAGCAAGGCTAGAGCTAGTTGCCAGGGCAATGCATGAAGGAGATGCCAAGCTAGTTGCCAGGGCAATACATGAAGGAGACGCCGAGCCAGTTGCCAGGGCAATTGTCGACAAAGAACAAGGTGATATGGTAGTCGAAATTGATGACTAGACAAGCCCAAGATGACGTGGAGCAAAGCTAAATCCCAAAGCAATTTGATTTTCATGAAGAGATTAAAGAAGAATTAAATTCCAAGAAGATAGGAGAAGTTCTAGAAGGAATATAATTATAATAAAGAATTATATTCTTTAAAGATAATTTAATTCCAACTTAACTTCCTCCTCAAAGGAGGACTTTGACCTAGCCCTATAAATTAGAGGCCATATCGTCAACTTGAAAAAAGAGAGGAAGATGAGAGAATTTTCGACAAGCATCTAGGGCAAGGAGATTTCGACAAGCTTGATTCTTCATCTTTTTCTTTCTTGTTGAATTAGGTTCATGCTAGGGATTATTTATCTTGTGATTCTTTGGAACCTAGCCATGAACTAAATCTATTTGGCTATGGTTATTGTGTTTTGTGGTTGTGAGAAACTATTGGATTTTGTTTAGGTAATAAGAGTTTGCACTTTTCTATTCAAGATTTATTCATTCTTGGTTCTTATTCTTGTTTGCGAGTGAATTGGGAGAGGATCTCGTAACTTCATCTATTTATCTAATATCAGGAGAGTTAGATTCAAGAAACGAATGGATATGATCTTTATTCAATCTATTGATGGTGAAGATTAATCCGGCTTAGGAATAAGTTAAGGATTTCAACGGCTAAGAGGAGCGCAAGATTGGTTGTTGTTCACCCTTGATTCACGCAGGGATGTATTATCAAGGCATGCACAAGTAGCTAGAGTTTCGACTTAGGGATAAGAAGAAACCATTGAAGAACGCTCTACCGAACCTTGAAGGTTGCTGCCTAGACACCCAAGTAGTTGCCCAACTAGTCGCCCAGGCAACCATCGATTAGTTGCCAAGGCAACCCCGTTGTGCAAGTTTCCACGACAACAGAGTAGCCCTTGCACTCTTTTACCAAGATGATCCAATCTGCTATCACACCTCAACTCACGATAACCTGGCCTATCTCTCTCATTTGATCTCATTTATTCTTTTACTTTATTGCCTTCTAGTTTAGTTATTAGTTAAACTCCTATAATCTTCTATTTGTGTTTTTACTTTTTACAGTGCAAGAGACTAGATTCTTGAAGTGGCACCAATCCCTGTGGAGACGATATCTTTTATACTATAACTTGTATCGTGTATACGTGCACAATTGCGTAGCACTTATTAATTGCAACAAGTTTTTGGCGCCGTTGCCGGGGATTGGCAATAGCGACTTTGTTTTTATTTTCTTGCACTTTCTTTTTACTTTTCTTGTTTAAGATTCAAAGGGCTAACAAACTTTGGTTTTACATTGGTATATGACCAGGGCGAGACCGATTACACCAGAATATCCCTTTGACCCAGAAATCGAACGAACCTTACAAAGACTTAGATGAAGGATAAGAGTAGCAATGGCTAATCAAGACGACAATACGAATCAAGATGTTCCAGCAGGAGGAGGAGTGATTCTTGTACAGAACAAAACTATTCGAGACTATCTTGAAGAAGATCTCGATGGACTTAATCCAGGAGTTGTCGCACCTGAAATTGAAGTCGACCACTTTGAGTTGAAACTGGTAATGTTTAATATGATCAACACAATTGGTCAATTTGGCGGCTCAGCAACTGAAGATGCACGGCAACATCTTAAATCTTTCCTCGAGATTTGCAACTCGTTCAAAATACACGGAGTCACCCCCGATGTCTTACGATTAAGATTATTCCCCTATTCACTGAGGGATAGGGCGAAAGCATGGTTGAATAGCATTCATGCCGGATCAATAGCATCTTGGACCGATCTTTGTCGTGATTTCCTTGCTCGGTTTAATCCTACAAATTTGACTGATAAGCTTCGTAACGACATTACTTATTTTCGGCAGGCAGATGATGAATCCATGTACGAGGCTTGAGAGCGATATAGAGAACTTCTACACAAATGCCCCCTACACGATTTCCCGGTGTGGACTCAAGTAACTATGTTTTACAACGCCGTAAATACACCAACAAGGATGATGCTAGATGCCTCGGCAAACGACATACTCCTAGATAAGTTGCTGGAGGAAGCAATGCAAATTCTAAACAGGCTGGCCAAGAATGATTATCAATTCCCCTCTACTAGAAGAGGAGGAGTTAGACGCCAAGCCACAATACATGAACTAGGATCATCAGATTCAATTTCGGCACAATTGGCCACTTTAACCAAGATGGTCCAGAACATACAAAAACCAAACAAAACACATGAGGTCAAGGTAATGGATTCTTTTCGTGAGTTATGTGGTGATAACCATGATTCTTCTGAATGTATGCAGAATTCGGAATCCAGCTTCTATGTGGGGAATTACAATCGGAACAACAATGTGATGTCCAATATATACAATCCAGCTTGGAAGAAGCACCCGAATTTTTCATGGAGTAATCCCAACAATGCTCTAAACCAGAACAATCAGAATGCACAAGCATCGAGATTCCAGCAGAATATGCTACGGCAACAGTTACCGCAGCAACAACCGACAACATCTAGTTCTTTGGAAAATTCTCTAAATGCTTTTATGATGAAAACTGAATCTTATATGGGTGAGAATAGTAAGTTCATAAAAAGAACTGATGCTTTTATTAACAGGACCGAGATGAGATTGGAAAATCAAGTCGGACAGTTTGCTCAAAATCTGAATACTAGACCTCAAGGAGGTTTACCTAGCGATACTGAAGTCGCAAGAGGAACTGTCCATGAGCAATGTAAGGCGATCACCACTAGAAGTGGCCAACAACTTAGAGAGGCTCAAACCCGCTCATCAAACAAAACTCCACAAAAAGATCAAGACGAACCTAGCGGCAAAGCCTTAGATGCTGAACCAGGAATTGCCGCGGCAACAGGCAATAAGCATGCCTCGGTAACCGACGATAAGGATGCTTCGGCAACTTGTGATAAGAATGCCTCAGCAACCCCAATTGATAATGCCTCAGTAACTCCAATTGTCCCGGCAATGCCGTCAATCAGGTTTCAAACCAATGAAAGGATCGAAGATATCCGACTTCCACCACCATTCCTTCAAAGTTGAAGCGACAAAAGCAAGAATACCATTCAAGAAGTTTCTTGATATCCTAAAGCAAGTCCACATCAAATTGCCATTGGTGGAAGCAACTGAACAAATGCCAAACTATGCCAAGTTTCTTAAAGACATTGTGTCCAAGAGAACAAGGCTAGGAGAGTTTGAAACAGTTGTCGCAACAGAGGGATGCATGGAAATGTTGAACAATCATATGCCACCCAAGTTGAAGGATCCCGGAAGTTTCACAATACCCTGTTCCATTGGAAACCACTATGTCGGGAAAGCATTATGGGACCTTAGGGCTAGCATAAACTTGATGCCTAAATCGGTTTTCCAGAAACTAGGAATCGGGAAGGCAAGACCTACAACAGTTATGCTACAGCTAGCCGACAGATCCTATGTGCATCCAGAGGGAAAGATCGAGGACAGACTGGTAAAAGTTGATAAGTTTATTTTTCCCGCTGACTTTATTGTTTTGGATTGTGAAGCAGATGAGCATGCACCTAGCAAGAGGGAGAACCTTGATCGATGTTGAAAAGGGAGAACTCACAATGAGGGTGAATGACCAGCAAGTTAAACTAAATGTGTTCCAAACACTAAGGCATGCCGATGATCCAGAAGAATGCCAACTTCTTCATGCCACGACAAAGTTTAACTTCGACAAGAAATTTAGTTGCCTCGGTAACTACATTGCCGATCAAGAGGAAACTGAGGAGTATGGAGAACCGATCGATGAGGAACAACAAGAAAAGGCAAATTGGCTAGTCAATCGACCAGGTACATACTTTGAACCACTGGATTACTCAGGTAAGGAAGGTAAGCTCGAAAAACCCTCTATTGAACAACCACCGATTCTTGAGTTGAAACAATTGCCAAAATAACTAAAATATGCATACTTAGGAACCGATAATACATTGCCTGTAATTATTTCTTCTAAGTTACAGCCTGAGCAGGAAAAGAAGCTGATCAAAAAGTTGAAGCTACACAAAAAGGCAATAGGATGGACAATTGCCGACTTGAAGGGAATTAGCCCCGACAGTGTGCATGCACAAGATTTTGTTGGAAGATGATCACAAACCTTCAATTGAGGATTAAAGGAGACTGAATCATGCCATGAAAGGGGTTGTAATGAAAGAAATCATCAAGTGGCTTGACGCCGGCATTATATACCCTATCTCTGATAGTACATGGGTAAGTCCGGTACAATGTGTACCGAAAAAGGGAGGTATAACGGTGGTAAGTAATGAAAACAATGAATTCATTCCAACCAGGACTGTGACCGGTTAGAGGGTTTGTATGGATTATCGAAAGCTAAACATAGCCACTAGGAAAGACCACTTCCCATTACCCTTTATTGATCAAATGCTTGACCGTCTTGCAGGTAAACCCTTTTATTGTTTTCTTGATGGTTATTCAGGTTACAATCAAATTGCCATAGCAACAGAAGATCAAGAAAAGACAACCTTCACATGCCCATACGGTACTTATGCTTTCCGAATGATGCCGTTCGGATTGTGTAACGCCCTGACAACCTTCCAAAGATGCATGATGGCACTCTTTTCAGACATGGTCGAAGACTTCCTTGAGATCTTCATGGATGATTTTTCTATTTTTGGTAATGACTTTGACAGCTGTCTCGGCAATTTAGAGAGGGTGTTGGCAAGATGTGAAGAAACTGATTTAGTCCTCAATTGGGAGAAATGCCATTTTATGGTAGATAAAGGAATAGTGCTCGGCCACAAGATTTCATCCAAGGGAATTGAAGTAGACAAAGGCAAGGTGGACGTGATCGAGAGATTACCCCCACCAAGTTCGGTTAAATGAATTCGAAGTTTTCTTGGACATGCAGGTTTTTATAGGAGGTTCATTCATAATTTTTCTAAAATCACTAAACCCTTGTGCAATTTGCTTGAACAAGATAAAGTCTTCGATTTTGATGATTCTTGCACCTAAGCATTCAAAACCCTAAAGAAAAAGCTTGCCTCGGCACCCATTGTTGTTCCACCAGATTGGACGCTACCTTTTGAGCTCATGTGTGATGCAAGTGATTTTGCGGTAGGAGCAGTCCTAGGCCAACGCACAGGTAAGACCTTCCATGTGGTATACTACGCTAGAAAAACTCTTAATAGTGCTCAAGTGAATTACACAACAACGGAGAAAGAGTTACTAGCTGTAGTTTTCGCATTTGACAAGTTTCGATCCTATTTGATTGGTACAAAGGTAATTGTTCATACGGACCATTCGACAATCAAATATCTATTTGCTAAAAAGGATGCCAAACCTCGCTTGATTCGTTGGATATTACTTTTACAAGTATTTGATATTAAAATTAAGGACCAGAAAGGAACAAAAAATCAAGTGGCCGATCACTTATCACGTTTAGAACGCAATAGGGAGGAGGACACGAATCTAGAGATATGCGATGCATTCCTGGATGAACAACTTTTAGTTGCCTCGGCAACCATGGACGCGCACGCCTCGGCAGCCCTCGACGCCTCGGCAACCATAGACACGCACGCCTCAGCAACTCTCGATGCCACAACAGCCATTGACGCGCACGACTCTGTAATTTTGGGAGCAGTCTCTAAGGCAGCACATGCCTCAGCAATACCCTGGTACGCGGATTTAGTTAATTTCCTTGTTTGTGGTATTTTACCTTATGGCCTTACTCACCAAGGGAAGAAGCGGTTCCGCCATGATGCTAAGCATTACTTTTGGGACGAGCCTCTTTTGTTTAAACAATGTGCATATCAGGTTATACGCCGATGTGTCCCTGAAGAAGAGCAACAGAATGTACTCCGACAATGCCATTCTTCACCCTATAGAGGACATTTTGGAGGAACTCGTACCGAGGCCAAAGTTTTGCAATCCGGGTTGTATTGGCCAACATTGTACAAAGATGCCCAAGACTTTTACAAGCAATGTGATCGTTGCTAGAGGACGGGCAATATCTCTAGACGACATGAGATGCCGCTCCAGAACATCATCGAAGTAGAATTGTTTGATGTATGGGGGATTGATTTTATGGGACCTTTCCCATCTTCATTCGGCAACCTCTACATTCTACTTGCCGTCGACTACGTGTCTAAATGGGTTGAGGCAGCTGCAGTTCCCAACAACGATTCCAAGACCGTGCAATGATTCTTGCAGAAAAACATATTTACACGGTTTGGGATGCCGAGAGCAATTATCAGTGACGAAGGCAAGCATTTTGACAACAGACTTATTGCCAAGATGTTGCAACGCTTCGGTGTATCACACAAGATCGCCACGGCATATCACCCACAAATCAACGGGCAAGCAGAAATTTCCAACCGAGAATTGAAGGGTATACTCGAGAAAGTTGTAAATCCCTCTAGGAAGGATTTGTCATTAAGACTAGATGACGCACTTTGGGCATATCGCACTGCATTCAAAACACCCTTAGGTATGTCCCCCTTCCGACTTGTCTATGGCAAAACATGACATCTACCAGTGGAAATCGAACACAAGGCATACTGGGCAATCAAGACCGTGAATATGGATTGGGAAAGTGCCGGACAAAAGTGTTTGTTGGACCTCAATGAGATAGAAGAATTCCGTGCACTCGCCTATAACTATGCACGAATCTACAAGGAGAAAACAAAGCAATGGCATGACAAAAAAATATTGCCACGACAATTCACACCAGGGCAACTAGTTCTCCTATTCAATTATCGGCTAAAACTTTTCCCGGGAAAGCTAAAATCAAGATGGTCGGGACCATTCGAAGTTGTCAAACCATTCTCCCATGGTGCCGTGATAATCAAGTCCATCACTGACAAACATGAATTCAAAGTTAATGGACAAAGATTGAAACACTACAATGGTGCCCATGTGGAAAATAACAAAGAAGTGGTCACCTTAGGAGATGCATGAGCATGCTCTCCTTTCGATATTTTATTCTATTTTATTTTATTTTAATTTTTTCAAACTATTTAATTTTTATTTTTTTAATTTTTTATTACTTTCGATTATTTGTTTTTTTTAGGATAGATTTTCTTTTGTTTTATCTTTCTTTAAGTTTAAGAATCCCTTTACACATCTTTATTTATTTTCTTTTATTAGTTTATCTTTAATTTTAATCCTTATTTGATTTGTCTTTGAATTGTAGGAAAAGAGTTCAAGATAAAGATGAATTTTGATCCAAGAAGGAAAACATCTTCAACAAGGAAATTAATGGGCTGAATCTAAGGCTTATATAAAGCCTCCAACTTACCCTAATTAAACACCCCTTGCCATCACCCTTCCCCTAAACCAAAACCCTTTTTTTCGTCTTCCCCTAATCCCACCCACCATATTTACCACTTATATTTTCTATAAAACCCATCACCCTTAACCTATTCATACTTTTTATCTTGTAACTCTTTAGTTTCTTTTATTTTCTTTTATTTGTTTTTACAAAACTCACAACCAAGATCATCCATGGAATCCAAAATTAAATTTTTGGTTCATCCAAGTTCCTCCAAAGAACCAAGATATAAGAAGTTTGCTGCACCGGTGGTTCAAGAAAGATTTCACTCCAAGTTTGAAAGCCGAAAGATTTATGAAGAACAAGGCTTTGAATACTCCAATTCTCATCAAGATTTTGGCCTTGAACCATTCATCTTTGAGAGGATTGCACATCAAAAGTGGCAAATCTTTTGCCATCAATCGGAACCGGGCAACATCTCATGGGTAAGAGAATTCTATGCTCACTCACCTAACCCGGATAATCCTTATGTTTTTGTTCGTGACAAGGCCATACTCATAAGCCCCGAAAACCTCAACACCTTTTACGGGCTTTACATTTAGAAGGACGAGCATCAAGATTTCGTTGATCAAATCACGCCCAAGCAACTCGACAAGGTGCTTCAAGAACTCACTCAACTAGGAACTCATTGGAACGACGGTAAATACAATGGCACGGTAAATTGCCTTCGGCTTAAACCCGAGGCAAAACTATGGAATAAGTTTGTTAAAACTTCTTTAATGCCCACCACACACAATACTACCGTTGATATACCACGTCTTTTGCTCATACATTCTATTTTGCATAATTGCATCATTAACATTGGAAAAATTATTTGTGATGGGATTTTTGTATGTAGCTCAAAAGATAAGGGTTCTCTTTTCTTCCGTTGCTTAATTTCTAATCTTTGCAAGGAGATGCATGTCCCAAGAGAGTCCACCGATGAAAAGGCCCTACCAAAGTTCGGTTAGAATCAAGCACAAATCCGAAAGCTAATGGGAGAGGCACCGGGAAAATCTTCAAGGCCTCCAATTGCCGCGGCAACTCCTTCCGCCCCGACAATCCCTAATTCCCAAGCACCTAACGCCCGGGCAACTCGGCCATCAACCCCGGGACACTTTGAAGCACTCTTGCAACCATTGGTGAGCCACCTAAGGCAAATTGAAGACCGGAAAATAATGTTCATGCGGTACATGAAGGAGCACAACAATGCCATCACCCAAGTCATCCTAGAAAAGTACCCGGACAATCGCGTGCTGTTCCCAATCTTTCCTGCCGAGATCCTTGCCCCGGCAACCCATGAAGCAGTCGCCACGGAACCACAACAGATGATGCCGCGGCAACCTACATCGTGCCTGCACAAGCAGATGCCCCTGTAACCAACCCTGAAAATGCCACAGAAACCAAAGCTAAAGACATCCCGACAACCACTGCAAAAGCCAAATGTAAAGCACATATGGCCGAATCAACTCCTACGAAATCATTTTTTGATTTTTCAGATTCGGACGAGTCCTCCATTGCACCAACAAAGACCGCACCAATTGAATCCTCCAAGCGAAAAGCCAATGACATTGATGAAGAGGACGATGAGGATAACCCCGTACGAGGATCGATTCCACTACCGGCAACAAGAAAACAACCATCGCGTTCAAGCAAGAGAATCAAGACACCGACCAAAAGGAAACTAATCATCCACAATGACGAACTCTCGGAGTAAGTCCTCGTTTGCATTTTATTTTTTGTTATTTTTATTTTCCTTTAATGCATGCAGTGAGGACAATGCCTCACTCGAGTTTGGGGGGGATTGTTATTAGTAGTTACCATGTTTAGTTACATTCATCTTAAGTATTACATTTAGGATACATAAATTGCTTGCCATGCCTTTAGTTGGAACAAGAATTGCTTAGATTTGATGAATATCCGATGATGACTTTGCCAATGCACTTAATTGATAGAATTTTTATTCTAGGATAACCATGGAAAAACTTAGAATTTTACTATGATGCTAAATTTGATGAAAAACTGTTGTGGTTTGATTGATTTAAGGAATTCTAGTGAACTTAGGTTGATAATTAACAAATTAGGGGATTAGAATAAAAATTGGATGAATGCTAGAGGTGCCCGAAATTGGCTCTAGCATGTGCTAAAAAAATTGATCACTAGAGGTGCCCGAAACTGGCTCTAGTATGTGCTAAAAAAAATTGATCGCTATAGGTACCCGAAACCGGCTCTAGTCGAATAAAACTAAAAACAAAACACTAGAGGTGCCCAAAACTGGATCTAGTTAAAACATGTTAAAAAAAACCCAATGAAGTAATTTGAAAACCTCTTGTTAGCATAGAATCCGAAAAATCAACTTGCACACAACTCCGCACACACTCACAAGCATTATAGTTTGATTCCGAGTAACTCCTAAGTTTTCTGAAAAATAAAAAGCCAATCATACTTTGTGCCCCGGTTCTGAGAATTGAAATCAAGTTCAAAGCTAAGTTTGTAAAAATTGAAGTCTTGGCAGGTAATTATTAGTTTGCATTGCTTGAGGACAAGCAATAGTTCGAGTTTGGGGGTGTGATAAGTGTTCAAAAGTACTATTTTTCTTACCCTTTTTACTCATATTATTGTTACACTTGGGCTCATATTAGTTGCATAATTAGCCATTCATGCATTAATCCATGTTTCCTTCCATCGTTGAGCTAGATTACATAACTTGGTAGTTTTTGTAGGAAAAGATGCTGCTTTGGTGTATTTTGTGTGTATGTGCAGGATCACTTGCCAAAGCAAGGCTAGAGCTAGTTGTCAGGGCAATGCATGAAGGAGATGCCGAGCTAGTTGCCAGGGCAATACATGAAGGAGACGCCGAGCCAGTTGCCAGGGCAATTGTCGACAAAGAACAAGGTGATATGGTAGTCGAAATTGATGACTAGACAAGCCCAAGATGACGTGGAGCAACGCTAAATCCCAAAGGAATTTGATTTCCATGAAGAGATTAAAGAAGAATTAAATTCCAAGAAGATAGGAGAAGTTCTAGAAGGAATATAATTATAATAAAGAATTATATTCTTTAAAGATAATTTAATTCCAACTTAACTTCCACCTCAAAGAAGGACTTTGACCTAGCCCTATAAATTAGAGGCCATATCGTCAACTTGAAAAAAAAGAGGAAGATGAGAGAATTTTCGACAAGCATCTAGGGCAAGGAGATTTCGACAAGCTTCATTCTTCATCTTTTTATTTCTTGTTCAATTAGGTTCATGCTAGGGATTATTTATCTTGTGATTCTTTGGATCCTAGCCATGAACTAAATCTATTTGGCTATGGTTATTGTGTTTTGTGGTTGTGAGAAACTATTGGATTTTGTTTAGGTAATAAGAGTTTGCACTTTTCTATTCAAGGTTTATTCATTCTTGGTTCTTATTCTTGTTTGCGAGTGAATTGGGAGAGGATCTCATAACTTCATCTATTTATCTAATATCGGGAGAGTTAGATTCAAGAAACGAATGAATATGATCTTTATTCAATCTATTGATGGTGAAGATTAATCCTGCTTAGGAATAAGTTAAGGATTTCAACGGCTAAGAGAAGCGCAAGATTGGTTGTTGTTCACCCTTGATTCACGCAGGGATGTATTATCAAGGCATGCACAAGTAGCTAGAGTTTCGGCTTAGGGATAAGAAGAAACCATTGAAGAAGGCTCTGCCGAACCTTGAAGGTTGCTGCCCAGACGCCCAAGTAGTTGCCCAAGTAGTCGCCCAGGCAACCATCGATTAGTTGCCAAGGCAACCCCGTTGTGCAAGTTGCCACGGCAACTGAGTTGCCCTTGCACTCTTTTACCAAGACGATCCAATCGGCTATCACACCTCAATTCCACGATAACCTGGCCTATCTCTCTCATTTGATCTCATTTATTCTTTTACTTTATTGCCTTCTAGTTTAGTTATTAGTTAAACTCCTATAATCTTCTATTTGTGGTTTTACTTTTTACAGTGCAAGAGACTAGATTCTTGAAGTGGCACCAATCCCTGTGGAGACGATATCTTTTATACTATAACTTGCAACGTGTATACTTGCACAATTGCGTAGCACTTATTACGCGCAACAAAATACATATTAGTATAATTATTAGTATATTAGCGTTGCATGCATACATGTAATATATTATTATACTATATGTTGGTTATGTGCGTGAGTGTTATTAATATAAGTAAAGTGTGTGTGATGTGTGCATGTATATTATAAACTATATACGTATACGTATTAATAAGTAATATGGTGTATGTGTGTCACGCATGTATTTACGTTCCTTACGAGTGCATTGTTTGTACGTATAATGTGTGTGGATATTCATGATGTGTGTGATTATATATGCATGTATATAGTATATTATGTTAATCAATGTTTGCATGTGGATTCGTATGTTGCATGCATGTGTATGTATATACGTATTATTATTATAATATATAAACAGATAAGGTATTAAAGAAAAAGAAAACAAAAAAAAATATTATTTATAGTCCAAGTCCAAATTACATAGCCCAAAATTAAGTTTACATGGCCCAACTGGCCAAACCCAAATCCTATATCTGAAAGCCCTAAAATGTCTAACCCTAGTGTTTCCCTTTTTTGCGCAGCCAACTAGGAGCCGTTGGATCAAATTTTGATCCAACGTCCACGATCAAAGGGGGAAGATTATCCAGCTGGCCGCGTGTGTTACACGCCCAGACCATTCGCCTGCCACGCGTGCGTTTGATCCACGCGCGGACTCTTCGATCTCCCACGCGCACGTACATCCCACGCGTCAGAACTCCTCGGTTGCTGAAGCTCCACGTGTCACGATCTGGCGTAGTTCCACCCGTTCAAGATTTCAACTGAATCGTTTATCCTTCAAGTTATCTCAACCGTAGGATCGAATCTGATCCAACGGTCTAGAACGCCTCTGGCTGAGGAAATCTCCCCCATACCTCCCTATGCCGACCTCCAACCACCGCGCTCAGGGTTGCCAGATACATCAGAAAAATCACCAAAAAGAAAGGGCGATGTCAGTATCATTTCAGATCTAAAAATATGTATTTTATATTACTTTCTACCAAAAACAATCAGAGTAGGGTATATGTATGAAAAAGTTGTAAGAAGAAGGAGGGTTACCAAGTTATCAGTCAAAAAAAATATACAAGTTTCCATCGGTAATCTCCTCTCTTTTTTCGAATCTCATACATGCATGAAAAAAAAACAAAACAACAAGTAAAAATAAAAAAATAAAGTTTACCTAGGGAAAAATCCTTCTCCGCTGGCGATAAACTCCGAGGAGTGAGCCACAAATAGGGGTTTTCTTTTTGTTTTCGTCTCGACACGTCAGGGATCTAGGCTCTGCGGAGTCGAAATAAGAGTATTTTGGTTCGGTCTATCCAAAAGTAGAGGTTTTTTTGGTTCTTTTGAGGGGTGTCTAGATTGGGTTTTTGTTGTTATGGCGTTAAAGGTGGTGGCCGGAGTAGCCGGACCACCGCCGGCCTTTAGAACCGTGGCGGCTGAAGGGTTTGTGGGTTGCGTATCTGGGGAAAGAGAGAGCTTTCTCTCTTTAGGTAAAAAATGAGAGGAAAATGAATGAAGGGGGGGCGGTTATCGCTTTTATAGAGGGGGAAATAAAAGAAATAGGAAAATAACGTTATAAATCCCCCCAGTTGACGATGCCTCGACAACTCCAATTGCCTCGGCAATGCCGTCAATCAAGTTCTAGACCAACGAAAGGATCAAAGATATCTGACTTCCACCACCATTCCCACAAAGGTTGTAGCGGCAAAAGCAAGAATATCAATTCAAGAAGTTTCTTGATATCCTAAAGCAAGTCCACATCAACTTGCCATTGGTTGAGGCAATTAAACAATGATGAACTATGCCAAGTTTCTGAAAGACATTGTGTCCAAGAGAACAAGGCTATGAGAGTTTTAAACAGTTGCCACAACAGAGGGATGCATGGCCATGTTGCACAATCGCATGCCATCCAAGTTGAAGGATCCCAGAAGTTTCACAATACCTTGTTCCATCGGAAACCAATATATCGGGAAAGCATTATGTGATCTTGGAGCAAGCATAAACTTGATGCCTAAATTGGTTTTCCAAAAACTAGGAATCGGGAAGGCAAGACCTACAACAGTTATGCTACAGCTAGCCGACAGATCCTATGTGCATCTAGAGGGAAAAATCGAAGATATACTGGTAAAAGTTGATAAATTTATTTTTCCCGCTAACTTTATTGTTTTGGATTGTGAAGCAGATGAACATGCACCTATCATTCTCGGGAGACCCTTCCTAGTAACAGAGAGAACTTTGATCGATGATGAAAAGGGAGAACTCACAATGAGGGTGAATGACCTGCAAGTTAAACTAAATGTGTTCCAAACACTAAGGCATGCCGATGATCTAGAACAATGCCAACTTCTTCATGCCACGATAGAGTTTGACTTCGACGAGGAATTTAGTTGCCTCGGTAACTACATTGCTGATTTAGACAAACCTGAAGAGTATGAAGAACAGATCGATGAAGAACTACAAGAAGAGACAAATTGGTTAGTCAATCGACTAGGTACATACTTTGAACCACTAGATTACTCATGTAAGGAAGGTAAAATCGAAAAGCCCTACATTGAACAACCACCGATTCTTGAGTTGAAATAGTTGCCAGGGTAACTAAAATATGCTTACTTGGTATTATCGCATGTAATTATTTCCTTTAAGTTACAGCCTGAGCAGGAAAAGAAGTTGATCAACATGTTGATGCTACACAAGAAGGCGATAGGATGGACAATTGCCGACTTGAAGGGAATTATCCCGGCAGTGTGCATGCACAAGATTTTGTTGAAAAATGATCACAAACCTTCGATTGAGGCCCAGAGGAGACTGAATCATGCTATGAAAGGGGTTGTAATGAAATAAATCATCAAATGGCTTGACGCTGGCATCATATGCCCTATCTCTGATAGTACATGGGTAAGTTTGGTACAATGTATACTGAAAAAGGGAGGTATAACAGTGGTAAGTAATGAAAACAATGAACCCATTCCAACCAGGACTCTGATCGGTTGGAGGGTTTGTATGGATTATCGAAAGCTAAACAAAGCCACTAGGAAAGATCACTTCCCATTACCCTTTATTGATCAAATGCTTGACTGTCTTGCAGGTAAACCCTTTTATTGTTTTCTTGATGGTTATTCAGGTTACAATCAAATTGCCATAGCACTAGAAGATCAAGAAAAGACAACCTTCACATGCTCATACGGTACTTATGCTTTTCGAAGGATGTCGTTTGGATTGTGTAATGCCCCGACAACCTTCCAAAGATACATGATGGCACTCTTTTCAGACATGGTTGAAGTCTTCCTTGAGATCTTTATGGATGATTTTTCCATTTTTCGTAATGACTTTGACAGTTGCCTCGGCAATTTAGTCCTTAATTGAGAGAAGTTCCATTTTATGGTAGATGAAGGAATAGTGCTCAGCCACAAGATTTCATCTAAGGGAATTGAAGTAGACAAAGCCAAGGTGGACATGATCGAGAGATTACCCCCACCAAGTTCGGTTAAAGGAATCTGAATCTTTCTTGGACATGCAAGTTTTTATAGGAGGTTCATTCATAATTTTTCTAAAATTGCTAAACCCTTGTACAATTTGCTTGAACAGGATAAAGTCATCAATTTTGATGATTCTTGCACCCAAACATTTGAAACCCTAAAGGAAAAACTTTCCTCGGCACATATTGTCGTTCCACCCGATTGGACGCTACCTTTTGAGCTCATGTGTGATGCAAGTGATTTTGCGGTAGGAGCAGTCCTAGGCCAACGCACAGGAAAGACCTTTCATGTGATATACTACGCTAGTAAAACTCTTAATAGTGCTTAAGTGAATTACACAACAACGGAGAAAGAGTTACTAGCCGTAGTTTTCGCATTTGACAAGTTCCGATCTTATTTGATTGGTACAAAGGTAATTCTTCATAAGGACCATTCGGTAATTAAATATCTATTTGCTAAAAAGGATGCCAAACCTCGTTTGATTCGTTGGATATTGCTTTTACAAGAGTTTGACATTTAAATTAAGGACAAGAAAGGAACAGAAAATCAAGTGGCCGGTCACTTATCACGCTTAGAACGCAATAGGGAAGAGGACGCAGATTTAGAGATATGCGATGAATTCTCGGATGAGCAACTATTAGTTGCCTCGGTAACCATGGAAGCAGCTGCCACGGCAACACACGCCTCGACAATACCCTGGTACGCAAATTTAGTTAATTTCCTTGTTTGTGGTATTTTACCTTAAGGCCTTACTCACCAAGGGAAGAAGCGGTTTCGCCATGATGCTAAGAATTACTTTTGGGATGAGCCTCTTTTATTTAAACAATGTACATATCAGGTTATACGCTAATGTGTCCCTGAAGAGGAGCAACAAAATATACTCCGGCAATGCCATTCTTCACCCTATGGAGGACATTTTAGAGGAACACGTACCGCGGCCAAAGTTTTGCAATCCGATTTGTATTGGCCAACACTGTAAAAAGATGCCCAAGAATTTTACAAGCAATGTGATCGTTGCCAGATGACGGGCAATATCTCTAGACGACATGAGATGCCACTCCAAAACATCCTCGAGGTGGAACTGTTTGATGTATGGGGGATCGATTTATGGGACCTTTCCCATCTTCATTCGGCAACCTCTACATTCTTGCCGTTGACTACGTGTCTAAATGGGTTGAGGCAACTGCAGTTCCCATAAACGATTCCAAGACCGTGCAACGATTCTTGTAGAAAATATATTTACATGGTTTGGGATGCTGAGAGCAATTATCAGTGATGAAGGTAAGCACTTTGACAACAGACTCATCGCCAAGATGTTACAACGCTTTGGTGTATCACACAAAATTGCCACGACATATCACCCACAAACCAATGGGCAAGCAGAAGTTTCCAATTGGGAATTGAAGGGTATACTTGAGAAAGTTGTAAATCCCTCTAGGAAAGATTGGTCAGTAAGACTAGATGATGCACTTTGGGCATATCGCACTGCATTCAAAACACGCTTAGGTATGTCTCCCTTCCGACTTGTCTATGGCAAAACATATCTACCGGTGGAAATCAAACACAAGGCATATTGGGCAATCAAGACCGTGGATATGGATTGGGAAAGTGCCGGGCAAAAGCATTTGTTGGACCTCAAAGAGATAGAAGAATTTCGTGCACTCGCCTATAACAATGCACGAATCTACAAGGAGAAAACAAAGTAATGGCATGACAAGAAACTATTGTCGCGGTAATTCACGCCAGGGTAACTAGTTCTCTTATTCAATTCTCGGCTGAAACTTTTCCCGGGAAAACTGAAATCAAGATGGTCGGGACCATTCGAAGTTGTCAAACCATTCTCCCATGGTGCTGTGATAATTAAGTCCATCACTGACGAACATGAATTCAAAGTTAACAGACAAAAATTGAAGCACTACAACGGTGCACATGTGGAACGTAACAAAGAAGTGGTCACCTTAGAAGATGCATGAGCATGCTCTCCTTTCGATATTTTCTTTTTACTTTTAATTTTTTTCGAACTATTTAATTTTTTTATTATTTATTTTTATTTATTAATTCCGGTTATTTCTCTTTTTAGGATAGATTTATTTATTTTCTTTAAGATTAAGACTACATCTTTCTTTCATTTTATCTAATTGTTTTTAAATTTTAAGTTTAAGAATTTCTTTGCACATCTTTATTTATTTTCTTTTATTAGTTTATCTTTAATTTTAATCCTTATTTTATTTGTTTTTGAATTGTAGGAAAATAGTTCAAGATAAAGACGAATTTCATTCAAGAAAGAAACTTCTTCAACAAGGAAATTAATGGGCTAAATCTAAGGCTTATATTAAGCCTCCAATTTACCCTAAATAAACCCTACATAGCCGGCCAAACCCTTCTCCTCCCCCAAATCCCCTAGCCGTCCCTTTCCCCCGATCAAAACCCTTGTTTTCTTTCCTTCCAATTAATCCCACCCACCATATTTACTATCTATCTTTTCTATTTAACCCATCACCCTTAACTTCCAAGAAACCTATTCCTACTTTTCAACTTGCAACTCTTTAGTTTCTTTTGCTTTATTTTCTTTGTTTCTACCAAACTCACAACCAAGATCATCCATGGCATCCAAAATCGAATTTTTGGTTCATCCAAGTTCCTCCAAAGAACCAAGATACAAGAAGTTTGCTACAAGGGTGGTTCAAGAAAGATTTCACTCCAAGTTTGAAAGTCGAAAGATTTACGAAGAACAAGGCTTCGAATACTCCAACTCTCATCAAGATTTCAGCCTTGAACCATTCATCTTTGAAAGGATTGCACATCAAAAATGGCAAATCTTTTATCATCAATCGGAATCGGGTAACATCTCATGGGTAAGAGAATTCTATGTTCACTCACCTAACCCAGATAATCCTTATGTTTTTGTTCGTGACAAGGCTATACTCATAAGCCCCGAAAACATCAACACCTTTTACGGGCTCTACGTTGAGAAGGACGAGCATCAAGCCTTTGTTGATCAAATCACGCCCAAGCAACTCGACAAGGTGCTTCAAGAACTCACTCTACCGGGAACTCTTTGGAACGACGGTAAATACAAGGGAACGGTAATCACCTTCAGCTTAAACCCGAGGCAAAATTATGGAATAAGTTTGTTAAAACTTCTTTAATGCCCACAACACACAATACCACGGTTGATACACCTCGTATTTTTCTCATACATTCTATCTTGCATAATCGCATCATTAACATTGGAAAAAATTATTTTTGATGAGATATTGTATGTAGCACAAAAGACAAGGGTTTTCTTTTCTTCCCTTGCTTAATTTCCAATCTTTGCAAGGAGATGCATGTCCCAAGTGAGTCCACTGATGAAAAGGCCCTACCAAAGTCATGTTGGAATTGAGCACAAATTTGAAACTAATGGGAGAGGCACCGGTAAAATCCCCAACGCCTTCAATTGCTACGGCAACTCCTGCCGCCTCGGTAACTCCTAATGCCCAAGCAACTGATGCCCGGGCAACTCGGACAGTAACCCTGGGACAACTTGAAGCACTTTTACAACCATTGGTGAATCGCCTTAGGCAAATTGAAGACCCTTAACTAATGTTCATGCGGTACATGAAGGATCACAACAATGCCATCACCCAAGTCATCCTGGAAAAGTACCCATACAGCCACGTGTCGTTCCCCATCTTTCCTGCCAAAATCCTTGCCACGACAACCAATGAAGCAGTTGCCATGGTAACCGCAACAGATGATGCCACGGTAACCTACATTGCGCTTGCCCAAACAGTTACCCCGGCAACCAACACTGAAGATGCTGCGGTAACCAAAGATAAAGACGCCACGACAACCACTGCAAAAGCCAAAGGTAAAGTGCCTATGCCCTAATCAAATCGTACTGAATCATTATCCAATTTTTCAAATTCGAACGAGTCCTCCATTGCACCAACAAAGACCGCACCAATTGAATCCTCCAAGCCCAAGCGAAAGGCCAATGACATTGATGATGAGGACACCCCCGTACGAGGATCGATTCCACCATCGGCAACAAGAAAGCAACCATCACGTTCAAGCAAAAGAATCAAGACACAGGCCAAAAGAAAACTAATCATCCACGACGACGAACTCTCAGAGCAAGTCATCGTTTGCATTTTACTTTTCTTTATTGTTATTTTTGTTTTTATTTTTCTTTGTTGCATGCATTGAGGACAATGCCTCACTCGATTTTGGGGGGATTGTTATTAGTTAGTTACCATGTTTAGTTGCATTCATCTTAAGTATTGCATTTAGGATACATAAATTGCTTGCCATGCCTTTAGTTGGAACAAGAATTGCCTAGATTTGATGAATATCAGATGATGACTTTTCCAATGTACTTAATTGATAGAACTTTTTAGTCTAGGATAAACGTGGAAACACTTAGAATCTTACTATGATGCTAAACTTGATGAAACATTGTTGTGACTTGATTGATTTAAGGAATTCTAGCGAACTTAGGTTGATAGTTAAAAAATTGAGGGATTAGAAGAAATATTGGATGAATGCTAGAGGTGCCAAAATTGTCTCTAGTATGTGCTAAAAAAATGATCGCTAGAGGTGCCCGAAATTGGCTCTAGTATGTGCTAAAATTGATCGCTAGAGGTGCCCAAAACTGGCTCTAGTTGAATAAATTAATTAACTTAAGAAAACTAAAAACAAAACACTAGACGTGCCCAAAACCGGCTCTAGTTACCATGTTTAGTTGCATTCATCTTAAGTATTGCATTTAGAATACATAAATTGCTTGCCATGCCTTTAGTTGGAACAAGAATTGCCTGGATTTGATGAATATCCGATTGCCAATGTACTTAATTGATAAAACTTTTTATTCTAGGATAAATGTGGAAACACTTAGAATCTTACTATGATGCTAAACTTGATGAAACACTGTTGTGGCTTGATTGATTTAAGGAATTCTAGCGAACTTAGGTTGATAGTTAAAAAATTGGGGGATTAGAATAAAAGTTGGATGAATGCTAGAGGTGCCCGAAGTTGGCTCTAGTATGTGCTAAAAAATTGATCGCTAGAGGTGCCCGAAATTGGCTCTAGTATGTGCTAAAAATTGATCGCTAGAGGTGCCCGAAACTGGCTCTAGTCGAATAAATTAATTAACTTAAGAAAACTAAAAACAAAACACTAGAGGTGCCCGAAATTGGCTCTAGTTAAAACATGTTAAAAGAACCCAAGGAAGTAATTTGAAAACCTCTTATTTGCATAGAATCCGAAAAATCAACTTGCACACAACTCCGCACACACTCACAAGCATTATAGTTTGATTCCGAGTAACTCCCAAGTTTTCCGAAAAATAAAAAGCCAATCATACTTTGTGCCACGGCTCTGAGAATTGAAATCAAGTTCAAAGCTAAGTTTGTGAAGTTTAAAGTCTTGGCGGGTAATTATTAGTTTGCATTGCTTGAGGACAAGCAATAGTTCGAGTTTGGGGGTGTGTTAAGTGTCTAAAAGTACTATTTTATTCACCTTTTTATTCATATTATTACTAGACTTAGGCTCATATTAGTTGCATTATTAACCATTCATGCATGTTTGCATTGTTTCCTTGGTGGACAAGCTTGATTTCATATTTTGCTTAATTCTGTGGAAAAATGGTGCTGCCGATAGTTGTTTTTGTGTGTGTGCAGAATCACTTGCCTAAACAAGGCTGTAACCATTTGCCAGGGTAGTGCATAAAGGAGATGCCGACGCAGTTGCCAGGGCAATGCATGAAGGAGATGCCGAGCTAGTTGCCAAGGCAATTTTCGATAAGGGATAAGATGATATGGCAGTCGAAATTGATGACTAGATAAGCCCAAGATAATGTGGAGCAAAGTTAAATCCCAAAGGAGATTGATTTCCATGAAGAGGTTAAAGAGAAATTAAATCCCAAGAAGATATGAGAAGATCTAGAAGGAATTTAAATATAATAAAGAATTATATTCTTTAAAAGTATTTAATTCTAACTTAACTTCCTCCTAAAAAAAGACTTTGACCTAGCCCTATAAATTGAGGACCAAGCCGTCAACTCCGAGAGAGAGCAAAGGGAGAGATTTTGACAAGGAAAAAGCAAATGGGAGAGAATTCGACAAAGGCTTCAACCATTCTTCATCTTTTTCTTTCTTTTTCAATTAGGTTTATGTTAGGAATTCTTTGTTTTGTGTTTCTTTGGAACCTAGCCATGAACTAAATCTATTTGGCTAAGGTTATTGTGTTTTGTTTTCGTGAGAAACAATTGGATTTTGTTTAGGTAATAAGAATTTGCACTTTCAATTCAAGGTTTACTTATTCTTGGTTTTTATTCTTGTTTGCGAGTGAATTGGGAGAAGATATCGTAACTTCATCTATTTATCTAATATCGGGAGAGTTAGATTCAAGAAACGAATGAGTATGGTCTTTATTCAATCTATTGATGGTGAAGATTAATCCGACTTAGGAATAAGTTAAGGATTTCAACGGCTAAGAGGAGCGCAAGATTGGTTGTTGTTCACCCTTGATTCACGCATGGATGTATTGTCAAGGCATGCACAATTAGATAGAGTTTTGAATTAGGGATAAGAAGAAACCATTGAAGAACATTCTGCCGAACCTTGAAGGTTCTGCCCAGCCACCCAGCTAGTTGCCCAGGCAACCGTCGATTAGTTGCCAAGGCAACCCTGCTGCGCAAGTTGCCCTTGCACTCTTTTACCAAGACGATCCAATCGGCTATCACACCTCAACTCACGATAACCTGGCATATTCTCTCTCATTTGATTACATCTTCTTTTACTTTATTGCTTTCTAGTTTAGTTGTTAGTTAAAACTCCTACAATCACCTACTTGTGTTTTTACTTTTTACAGTGCAAGAGATTGAATTCTTGAAGTGGCACCAATCCATGTGGAGACGATATCTTTTATACTATAACTTGCGACGTGTACACTTGCACAATTGCGGAGCACTTATTAGCTCAACAACAGGCTAGTAGGTTTGGCTCGTTCTTGGAGGAGCACCATCAGGGAAGGATTCCAGTGCCTCGTCTCATCAGAGTACAGTATTTAGGTCATTAGGCTATGTATTCGTAGGAACGTATTGTATATTGTAAATCGTATTCGGATTTTCAAACGGTCTAGTCAAAGGTTTATAGTGTAATTTTAAAAGGAGCTTCACTGTATATGTTTTCAAATATTTATTATGTTTTATTGAGTTGTAATTAAATAGATTTTCATAATAGATTTTTGGATTGGGCTAAACTAGGTCAAAATTGTTTGGTTCCAACGCCAAGGCCATGCGCATCCTCTTTTGTGCACTTGGTCCCAATGAATATGGTATGGTTTCATCTTGTTCTAATGCCAAGGAGATTTGGGACAAACTTAAAGTCACTCATTAAGGAACCAATGAAGAAAAGGAGACCAAGATCGGTCTTCTCAAGCTTAAGTATGAGAACTTCAAGATGAACCCTACGGAAGACATCAAAGCTATGTCTGAGTCAATAGACTCAAAGGCTATGAAGAAGTGATCCCAGAGGATAAGCTAGTTCAAAAGTTGATTTACTCACTTTCGAAATCATGGGAATACAAAAAGATGACAATCATTGATGCAAAGAACTTGAAGACGCTCAAGCTTGACGAGCTTATTGTTCCTTGCTTACCCATGACTTAATGTTAAAGAGGATAGTAGAAGAAAAGAAAAGAAAAGAAAAGAGAAAGAATATTGCATTCAAGACCTCCTCGAGCATTCAAGAAGAATCAAGTAAAGAGGAGAGTGAAGATGAAGATGAAAAGATGTCCAAACTCTTCAAGCAACTCAAACAATTCATGAAGTGTGAGAAATAAGAATCGAGACATGAATTAAGAAAGAAGAAGGATCCCATTGTATGCTTCGAGTGCAAGAAGCTCAGGCATGTCAAATACGATTGCCTAAGGATAAAGATCAAAGGATCAAAGAAAAAGGCATTCGTGGCTACATGGAATGATGAGAAAGACTCCACCGATGATGATGAGGTAACCAACCTTTGTCTTATGGCCATCCAAGATGAAGAGGTAACTTTTAACTCATCTAATTTAAATTCTTATACTTTTGATGAGTTACAAGAAGCCTATGATGATTTGGTTTTAGATTTTGAGGCTTCATTTTTGAAAAATAAAAGGTTGATTTCAAAATTGAAAGTCGAAAATGAATTACTTTCTAAAACCAATCTCGAACTTGAAGCAAGGTTTAAAGATTTTGAACAAAAGAACCTTGGTTTATAAAACTTACTTCTAAAAGTTCAAGAGGATCATCAAAGATAAATTGATGATCTTAAAAAGAATTTGTTTACAAAAATTTTCAAAATTGTGAAAATGGAGGTAACTCCAAAACAAATTTTGTTAAAACAATTTTTTATTAAAGATAATCTAGTTCCCCTAGATTTCTAAAGGGTAAAATGGTTAAGAATATTTGGGTCCAAAAGGACTCATTTCTTCTAAAGATAAGGATGCCATTGAAAAATGGATCCCTAAGGGAACTAAAATTTTTGGGATTAATGCCAATAGAGTCAAAGCAATTTGGATACCAAAATAATTGTAATTGTCTTTTTGTAGGTGTACTTGAGCATTGATGAGCAAAACACACGTTGGAAGCTCATGACACATGAAGGAGGAAGGACACTTGAAGGAGGAAGGCTTAATATCCTACCTTGGTTCAATTTGTAAATTTAAATTTCATGCAAATTGCTTGATCATGTTTTTCATGTATATTTTTTATGATGTAAGCATGTTTGTATGACTCCATGTAGTGCATAATTGCATATAGTTAGGGGGAGTCTCTATTGTATGAGTTATATGTTTTTGGCCTTTTATGCCCACTTATTAGATTGTTTATTTAATGATTTTTGAGAAGCATGTGTAGCAAAATGTGTATCTAGGATCTCCTTAAGCCTTTGTATGAACTTAAGACTAAGTTGTAAGGCTTATTAGATTGTTTTTACTACATATTTTTATCATTTCATGCCTTCGGTACCGGTACCACTCATACCGTACCGATACGACATTCAACCAAGGTACTAATACGGTCGATATCGTACAGGTACGCATAGTAAAAAAAAGACTTTTTGTCTCCTTTTTCCATGCCTTGTCTTATTGATATAATTTTAATTCATGGTATGTTTATTGAATTTCTTGTATTTATTTAATTTATTTATTCTTTTAAAATTCAATATTTTTTTTGAATCGTTGCACTAACTATTTACTTGGTGCTTGAGTAAGGGGAGCCATTTTATGTTTGTCAATTTTTTTGTCTAACTCTCCATTGTTATCACGCTTTAAAGTGATTTCAACTTTTGTTTTGAATTATTTTTGATATAACAAAAGGAGGAGAGATATGTTTGAAAATTTAACTTTCAAAAAGAAAAAAAAATGGAGCTTTAAATATTTTCTAAAATTATGTTTCTAAAGGGGAGATTTTTAAAAATAAATTTTCAAGTGGTTTCGGTATATCAAAAAGGGGGAGATTGTTGAGATAAAGATTTTGACATAACAAATTGAAAAATATTTTTAGACTTAATTCAAATATTGCAAAAATTGTTCAAAGTCCAAATAACTTGAAAAATATGTTTAAAATATTTTAAGTTTGTTTCTATATCAAATATATCTTTTAAAGTCAATTTTCAGCCGGTTTTATAATTTTTTAATGCAAGTTTCGAAACCCCCTATAAATGGTATCGAAACCAGTGAGGCAGTAAGGCTTGGAAATCAAACCTAGGAAACAAGATTCGATTTGAAACCCCCATTCCTAGTTTCTAAACCAGGCCCCTGCAATAGCTAGTTTTTCATTTGAAAACCTGCAATGGTTTCGAAACTCTTGTACAGGTGAGCATTTAATGCTCGTTTTAATGACTTCCAACGACTCCAAACCAACCCCAACGGCTAGTAACAGTCACAAACTCATTAGAGGGTTTAAAAGAAGTCTTCAAGCATCCATGGAAAATAGAGAAACAACTACCAACATTCTTTGTATAGAAAAATTGTATTTGTGCCAATATTGTCATATTCTTTGTAGAAAATACTTGTGAGCCAAATTGTCAATATTGCTCAAGTGTTTTAGGATTTTGGTGAGTGCTTTAGTGTGCAAACTATTCAGTCTTGTGAGATTTTCTTAAGTTTGCTTATTTGTATTTTCTCTTGGAAAAGAGTTGCTCCAAGCTTTGGGGTATAAGCTTTGAGAGAGTGTAAAGATTACTTGTGATCCTTGAAAAAGAAAGAAATTCAATAGTGAATTTGAGAAAATCCTTAGTGGGAAGCTAAGATAGTGGATGTAGACTTTGGTTAAAAAGTCAAACAACTGTATATCTTTGTGTCCAATTTTTATTTTCCAATTGCTTTCACCACTTTCATCACAAAGCTAATTCACCCCCTCTTGGCAACTCGATTGACGACGTATGAGCCCAACAAAAAATCACTGTTAACGTGTCTTCATCTTATAAAGTATTAAAATTTATAATTATTCCAAAAATAATTGTAGAAATTATAAATAATAATTTGTTTAAACTAAGATTCAAGTTCCGCGTTATTAAAATGTAATAATTCGTGTTCGGTTGAAACTTTAACACCTGTTTTCAACCCTTCATTTACATGTCTCATTAAAATTGTTATTAATTTTTATTGTGATTTTTTAAAATTTTGATTATAATTATTTTAAATATTAAACAAATATTTAAAAGTTAATTGATTTAAATTTTTTAAATATTTTTTTAATATTTAATCAATAATAAATTTTCAACAAAAAATCAAAATAAAAATTAACCATACAAAAATTGATAAATGATATTTTTGATGGCACAGAAAAATGTATTTTCCCATTAAAAAAGATTCAAGGATAACATCTAACAAAACACGGATGGACTTCAATTTATATTTAAGTCTCTCTAAAACAACCTAACAAGATCTGTATGATGAAAAGACTATTAACAAGAGGTTTTGAAATTACTTTATTGGGTTCTTTTTAACATGTTTTAACTAGAGCCGGTGTCGGGCACCTCTAGTGTTTTATTTTTAGTTTTCTTAAGCTAATTAATTTATTCGACTAGAGTCAGTTTCGGGCACCTCTAGCGATCAATTTTTAGCACATACTAGAGCCAGTTTCTGGCACCTCTAGCGATCCATTTTTTTTAGCACATGCTAGAGCCAATTTCGGGCACCTCTAGCATTCATCCAATTTTTATTCTAATCCCTCAATTTGTTTAATTATCAACCTAAGTTCACTAGAATTCCTTAAATCAATCAAACCACAATAGTGTTTCATCAAATTTAGCATCATAGTAAAATTCTAAGTTTTTTCCATGGTTATCCTAGAATAAAAATTCTATCAATTAAGTGCATTGGCAAAATCATCATCGGATATTCATCAAATCTAGGCAATTCTTGTTCCAGCTAAAGGCATGCCAAGAAATTTATGTATCATAAATGCAATACTTAAGATGAATGCAACTAAACATGGTAACTACTAATAACAATCCCCCCAAACTCGAGTGAGGCATTGTCCTCAATGCATGCATTAAAGAAAAATAAAAATAACAAAAAATAAAATGCAAACGAGGACTTACTCCGAGAGTTCATCGTCGTGGATGATTAGTTTCCTTTTGGTCGGTGTCTTGATTCTCTTGCTTGAACGCGATGGTTGTTTCCTTGTTGCCGATGGTGGAACCGATCCTCGTACGGGGTTGTCCTCATCGTCCTCTTCATCAATTTCATTGGCTTTTCGCTTGGAGGATTCAATTGGTGCGGTCTTTGTTGGTGCAATGGAGGACTCGTCCGAATCTAAAAAATCATACAATGCATCCGTACGAGTTGATTCGGGCATAGGTGCTTTATCTTTGGCTTTTGCAGTGGTTGTCGGGATGTCTTTAGCTTTGGTTGCCGTGGTTTCTTTAGGGTTGGTTGCCAAGGCATCGTCTATTGCGGTTGTCGCGGTGACTGCTTCATTGGTTGCCGGGGTAAGGTTTTCGGCAAGAAAAATTGGGAACGGCACGCAACTGTCCGGGTACTTTTCTAGGATAACTTGGGTGATGGCATTGTTGTGCTCCTTCATGTACCGCATGAACATTAGTTGTCAGTCTTCAATTTGCCTTAGGTGGCTCGCCAATGGTTGCAAGAGTGCTTCAAAGTGTCCCAGGGTTGATGGCCGAGTTGCCCGGGCGTTAGGTGCTTGGGCATTAGGGATTGCCGGGGCAACAGGAGTTGCTGCGGCAATTGGAGGCCTTGAGGATTTTTCTGGTGCCTCTCCCATTAGCTTTCGGATTTGTGCTTGATTCCAACCGGACTTTGGTAGGGCCTTTTCATAGGTGGACTCATTTGGGACATGCATCTCCTTGCAAAGATTAGAAATTAAGCAAGGGAAGAAAAGAGAACCCTTATCTTTTGAGCTACATACAAAAATCTCATCACAAATAATTTTTCCAATGTTAATGATGCGATTATGCAAAATAGAATGTATGAGCAATAGAAGTGGTATATCAACGGTAGTATTGTGTGTGGTGGGCATTAAAGAAGTTTTAACAAACTTATTCCATAGTTTTGCCTCAGGTTTATGCTAAAGGCGATTTACCGCGCCCTTGTATTTACCGTCGTTCCAATGAATTCCCAGTTGAGTGAGTTCTTGAAGCACCTTGTCGAGTTGCTTGGGCGTGATTTGATAAACAAAGGCTTGATGCTCGTCATTTTCAATGTAAAGCCCGTAAAAGGTGTTGATGTTTTCGGGGCTTATGAGTATGGCCTTGTCACGAACAAAAACATAAGGATTATCTGGGTTAGGTGAGTGAGCATAGAATTCTCTTACCCATGAGATGTTACCCGGTTCCGATTGATGGCAAAAGATTTGCCACTTTTGATGTGCAATCCTCTCGAAAATGAATGGTTCAAGGCCGAAATATTGATGAGATTTGGAGTATTCAAAGCCTTGTTCTTTGTAACTCTTCCGGCTTCCAAACTTGGAGTGAAATCTTTCTTGAACCACCGGTGTAGCAAACTTCTTGTATCTTGGTTCTTTGGAAGAACTTGGATGAACCAAAAATTTAATTTTGGATGCCATGGATGATCTTGGTTGTGAGTTTTGTAAAAACAAAGAAAATAAAATAAAAGAAACTAAATAGTTGCAGGATGAAAAGTAGGAAAAGGTTTCTTGGAAGTTAAGGGTGATAGGTTATATAGAAAAGATAGGTAGTAAATATAGTGGGTGGGATTAATTTTGGAAAGAAGAAAAAGAGGGTTTTGGTTTAGGGGAAGGGTGACGGCTAGAGGGTTTATTTAGGGTAAGTTGGAGGCTTTATATAAGCCTTAGGTTCAGCCCATTAATTTCCTTGTTGAAGATTTTTCCTTATTGGATCAAAATTCCTCTTTATCTTGAACTCTTTTCTTACAACTCAAAGATAAAGCAAATAAGGATTAAAATTAAAGATAAACTAATAAAAGAAAATGAATAAAGATGTGTAAAAGGATTCTTAAACTTAAAAAGATTAAAAAAAAGAAAATAAATCCATCCTAAAAATATAATAATAATCAAAAATAAAAAATAATAATAATTAGTTCGAAAAAAATAAAAAATAATCGAAAATAATAAAAATAAATAAAAATAAAAATAAAAATATCGAAATGAGAGCATGCTCATGAATCTCCTAAGGTGACCACTTCTTTGTTACGTTCCACATGGGCACCATTGTAGTGCTTTAATCTTTGTCCATTAACTTTGAATTCTTGTTTGCCAGTGATGGACTTGATTATCATGGCACCATGAGAGAATGGTTTGACAACTTCGAATGGTCCTGACCATCTTGATTTCAGCTTTCCCGGGAAAAGTTTTAGCAGAGAATTGAATAAGAGAACTAGTTGCCCTGGCGTGAGTTGCCGCGGCAATAGTTTCTTGTCATGCCATTGCTTTGTTTTCTCCTTGTAGATTCGTGCATTGTTATAGGCGAGTGAACGGAATTCTTTTATCTCGTTGAGGTCCAACAAACGCTTTTGTCTGGCACTTTCCCAATCCATATTCACGGTCTTGATTGCCCAATATACCTTGTGTTCGATTTCCATCGATAGATGGCATGTTTTGCCATAGACAAGTCAAAAGGGGGACATACCTAAGGGTGTTTTGAATGCAGTGCGATATGCCCAAAGTGTGTCATCTAGTCTTAATGACCAATCCTTCCTAGAGGGATTTACAACTTTCTCGAGTATACCCTTCAATTCTCGGTTGGAAATTTCTGTTTGCCCGTTGGTTTGTGGGTGATATGCCATGGCAATTTTGTGTGATACGCCGAAGCGTTGCAACATCTTGGCAATAAGTCTATTGTCAAAATGCTTGCCTTCGTCACTGATAATTGCTCTCGGCATCCCAAACCGTGTAAATATGTTTTTCTGCAAGAATCGTTGCACGGTCTTGGAATCGTTGTTGGGAACTGCAGCTGCCTCAACCCATTTAGACACGTAGTCGACGACAAGTAAAATGTAGAGGTTGCCGAATTAAGATGAGAAAGGTCCCATAAAATCGATCCCCCATACATCGAACAATTCCACCTCGATGATGTTTGGATAGGCATCTCATGTCGTCTAGAGATATTGCCCGTCCTCTAGCAACAATCACATTACTTGTAAAAGCCTTGGGCATCTTTGTACAATGTTTGCCAATACAAACCGGATTGCAAAACTTTGGCCGCGGTACGAGTTCCTCCAAAATGTCCTCCATAGGGTGAAGAATGACATTACCGGAGTACATTCTGCTGCTCTTCTTCAGGGACACATCGACGTATAACCTGATTGCATATTGTTTAAACAAAAGAGGCTCATCCCAAAAGTAATGCTTAGCATCATGGCAGAACCGCTTCTTCCCTTGGTGAGTAAGACCATAAGGTGAAATACCACAAACAAGGAAATTAACTAAATCCGTGTACCAGGGTATTACCGAGGCATGTGCTGCCGTGGTGACTGCTTCAAAAATTGTCGAGGCGTGCGCGTCAAGGGCTGCTGCGGCGTCGAGAGTTGTCGAGGCGTGCGCGTCCATGGTTGCCGAGGCATGCGCATCCATGGTTGCCGAGGCAACTAAAAGTTGCTCATCCGGGAATGCATCGCATATCTCTAGATCTGCGTCCTACTCCCTATTGCGTTCTAAACGTGATAATCACTTGATTTTCTGTTCCTTTCCTGTCCTTAATTTCAATATCAAATTCTTGTAAAAGTAATATCCAACGAATCAAACGAGGTTTGGCATCCTTTTTAGGAAATAGATATTTGATTACCGAATGGTCCGTATGAACAATTACCTTTGTACCAATCAAATAGGATCAAAACTTGTCAAATGCAAAAACTACAGCTAGTAACTCTTTCTCTGTTGTTGTGTAATTCATTTGAGCACTATTAAGAGTTTTACTAGCGTAGTATATCACATGAAAGGTCTACCGCAAAATCACTTGCATCACACATGAGCTCAAAAGGTAGCGTCCAATCTGGGGGAACGACAATGGGTGCCGAGGTAAGCTTTTCCTTTAGGGTTTCAAATGCTTGGGTGCAAGTGTTGCGCGTAATAAGTGCTACGCAAATGTGCAAGTATACACGTCGCAAGTTATAGTATAAAAGATATTCTCCATAGGGATTGGTGGTACTTCAAGAATCTAGTCTCTTGCACTGTAAAAAGTAAAAACACAAGTAAAGGATTATAGGAGTTTAACTAATGACTAATCTAGAAACCAATAAAGTAAAAGAAAAGATAAATTCAAATGAGAGAGAGATACGCCAGGTTATCATGAGTTGAGGTGTGATAGCCGATTGGATCATTTTGGTAAAAGAGTGCACGGGCAACTCAGTTGCCGTGGCAACTTGCACAACGGGGTTGCCTTGGCAACTAATCGATGGTTGCCTGGGCAACTAGTTGGGCAACTACTTGGACGTCTGGGCAGCAATCTTCAAGGTTCGGCAGAGCGTTCTTCAATGGTTTCTTCTTATCCCTAAGTCGAAACTCTAGCTACTTGTGCATGCCTTGATAATACATCCCTGCGTGAATTAAGGGTGAACAACAACCAATCTTGCGTTCTTCTTAGCCATTGAAATCCTTAACTTATTCCTAAGCCGGATTAATCTTCACCATCAATAGATTGAATAAAGATCATATTCATTCGTTTCTTGAATCTAACTCTCCCGATATTAGATAAATAGATGAAATCACGAGATCCTCTCCCAATTCACTCGCAAACAAGAATAAGAACCAAGAATGAATAAACCTTGAAATAGAAAAGTGCAAACTCTTATTACCTAAACAAAAACCAATAGTTTCTCACAACCACAAAACACAATAACCATAGCCAAGTAAATTTAGTTCATGGCTAGGTTCCAAAGAAACACAAGATAAACAATCCCTAGCATGAACCCAATCGAACAAGAAAGAAAAGATGAAGCTTGTCGAAAATCCCTTGCTTTATCCTTTGGACTTGTCGAAAAATCCCTAATGCTCTCTCTATGCATGGTCGAAATCTCCTTGCTATTTATAGGGCTAGGCCAAAGTCCTTCTTTGAGGAGGAGTTTGAGTTGGAATTAAATTATCTTTAAAGAATATAATTCTTTATTATAATTGTATTCCTACTAGAACTTCTCCTATCTTCTTGGAATTTAATTCTTCTTTAATCTCTGCATGGAAATCAAATTCCTTTGGGTTTGGGCTTTGCTCCACGTCATCTTGGGCTTGTATAGTCATTAATTTCGACATTCCCTATTGCATTTTCTCTTTGTCGACAATTGCCATGGCAACTGGCTCGGCGTCTCCTTCATGCATTGCCCTGGCAACTAGCTCGGCGTTGGTTTGGCAAGTGATCCTGCACATACACACACAAAGCACACCAAAGCAGCATCTTTTCCACAAAAACTACCAAGTTATGTAATCAAGCTCAACGATGGAAGGAAACATGGATTAATGCATGAATAGCTAATTATGCAACTAATATGAGCCTAAGTCTAACAATAATATGAGTAAAAAGGGTAAGAAAATAGTACTTTTGAACACTTATCACACCCCCAAACTCGAACTATTGCTTGTCCTCAAGCAATGCAAACTCATAATTACCTGCCAAGACTTCAACTTTCACAAACTTAGCTTTGAACTTGATTTCAATTCTCTGAACCGGGGCACAAAGTATGATTGGCTTTTTATTTTTCGGAAAACTTAGGAGTTACTCGGAATCAAACTATAATGCTTGTGAGTGTGTGCGGAGTTGTGTGCAAGTTGATTTTTCGGATTCTATGCAAACAATAGGTTTTCAAATTACTTCATTGGGTTCTTTTTAACATGTTTTAACTAGAGCCAGTGTTGGGCACCTCTAGTGTTTTGTTTTTAGTTTTCTTAAGTTAATTTAATCGACTAGAGCCGGTTTCGGGCACCTCTAGTTAAAAATTTTTAACACATCCTAGAGCCAGTTTCGGGCACCTCTAGTGATCAATTTTTTTTAGCACATGCTAGAGCCAATTTCGGGCACCTCTAGCATTTGACGATATCTTTTATTCTAATCCCCCAATTTGTTAATTATCAACCTAAGTTCACTAGAATTCCTTAAATCAATCAAACCACAACAGTGTTTCATCAAATTTAGCATCATAGTAAAATTATAAGTTTTTCCATGGTTATCCTAGAATAAAAATTCTATCAATTAAGTGCATTTGCAAAGTCATCATCGAATATTCATCAAATCTAAGCAATTCTTGTTCCAATTAAAGGCATGGCAAGCAATTTATGTATCCTAAATGTAATACTTAAGATTAATGTAACTAAACATGGTAACTACTAATAACAATCCCCCCCAAACTCAAGTGAGGCATTGTCCTCAATGCATGCATAAAAATGACGAAAAATAAAAATAAAAATGCATACGAGGACTTACTCCGAGAGTTCATCATCGTAGATTATTAGTTTCCTTCTAGTTGGTGTCTTGATTCTCTTGCTTGAACGCGATGGTTGTTTTCTTGTTGCCGGTGGTGGAATCGATCCTCGTACGGGGTTGTCCTCATCGTCCTCTTCATCAATGTCAATGGCTTTTCGCTTGGAGGATTCAATTGGTGCGGTCTTTATTGGTTCAATGGAGGACTCGTCCGAATCTGAAAAATCAGAGAATGATTCCGTAGGAGTTGATTCGGGCATAGGTGCTTTACCTTTGGCTTTTGCAGTGGTTGCCGGGATGTCTTTAGCTTTGGTTGCCGTGGCATCATCTTGTGCGTGCACGATGTAGGTTGCCGTGGTGACTGCTTCATTGGTTGCCGGGGCAAGGATCTCGGCGGGAAAGATTGGGAACGGCACGCGATTGTCCGTGTACTTTTCTAGGATGACTTGGGTGATGGCATTGTTGTGCTCCTTCATGTACCGCATGAACATTAGTTGACGATCTTCAATTTGCCTTAGGCGGCTTGCCAATGGGTGCAAAAGTGCTTCAAAGTGTCCCGGGGTTGGTGGCCGAGTTGCCCTGGCGTTAGGTGCTTGGGCATTAGGGATTGCCGTGGCGGCAGGAGTTGTCGTGGCAATTGGAGGCCTTGAAGAATCTCTCGGTGCCTCTCCCATTAGCTTTCGGATTAGTGCTTGATTCCAACCAGACTTGGATAGGGACTTTTCATCGGTGGACTCACTCGGGACATGCATCTCCTTGCAAAGATTAGAAATTAAGAAAGGGAAGAAAAGAGAACCCTTATCTTTTGAGCTGCATACAAAAATCTCATCACAAATAATTTTTCCAATGTTAATGATGCGATTATGCAAAATAGAATGTATGAGCAAAAGACGTGGTATGTCAACGGTAGTATTGTGTGTGGAGGGCATTAAAGAAGTTTTAACAAACTTATTCCATAGTTTTGCCTCGGGTTTAAGCCGAAGGCGATTTACCGTGCCCTTGTATTTACCGTCGTTCCAATGAATTCCCGGTTGAGTGAGTTCTTGAAGCACCTTGTCGAGTTGCTTGGGATTGATTTGATCAACGAATGCTTGATGCTCGTCCTTCTCAATGTAAAGTCCGTAAAAGGTGTTGATGCTTTCGGGACTTATAAGTATGGCCTTGTCACGAACAAAAACATAAGGATTATCCGGGTTAGGTGAGTGAGCATAGAATTCTCTTACCCATGAGATGTTACCCGGTTCCGGTTGATGGCAAAAGATTTGCCACTTTTGATGTGCAATCCTCTTGAAGATGAATGGTTCAAGGCCGGAATCTTGATGAGAGTTGGAGTATTCAAAGCCTTGTTCTTCATGAATCTTCTGGCTTTCAAACTTGGATTGAAATCTTTCTTGAACTACCGGTGTAGCAAACTTCTTGTATCTTGGTTCTTTGGAGGAACTTGAATGAACTAAAAGTTTAATCTTGGATGCCATGATGATCTTGGTTGTGAGTAAAAACAAAGAAAAGAAAAGAAAAGAAACTAAAAAGTTGCAAGATAGAAAGTAGGAATAGGTTAAGGGTGATGGGTTTTATAGAAAAGATAGGTGGGTGGGATTGAAAAAAAATGAAAAAAGGGTTAGGGTTTTGTAGGAGTTGTCGACAAGGGGGTTTTGGTTAGGATGAATTGGAGGCTTTATATAAGCCTTAGATTCAGCCCATTAGTTTCCTTGTTGAAGATGTTTTCCTACTTGGTTTAGAATTCCTTCTTTATCTTGAACTTCTTTTCCTACAATTCAAAGACAAATCAAATAAGGATTAAAATTAAATATAAACTAATAGAGAAAATAAATAAATATGTGTAATAGGATTCTTAAACTTAAATAATAAAGAAAATCTATCCTAAAAACTACTAATAATCGAAAAGGAAGAAAAATAAAGAAAATAAAAAAATCGACAAAAATATAATAGTAACTAATTAATCGAAAAAATAAAAATAATAATAAATAAATAAAAATAAAAATATCAAAAGGGAGAGCATGCTCATGCATCTCCTAAATTGACCACTTCCTTGTTACGTTCCACATGGGCACCATTGTAGTGCTTCAATCTTTGTCCATTAACTTTGAATTCATGGTTGTCAGAGATGGACTTGATTATCACGGCACCATGGGAGAATGGTTTGACGACTTCGAATGGTCCCGACCATCTTGATTTCAGCTTTCCCGGGAAAAGTTTTAGCCGAGAATTGAATAGGAAAACTAGTTGCCCTGGCGTGAATTGCCGTGACAATAGTTTCTTGTCGTGCCATCGCTTTGTTTTCTCCTTGTAGATTCGTGCATTGTTATAGGCTAGTGCACGGAATTCTTCTATCTCATTGAGGTCCATCAAACGCTTTTGTCCGGCACTTTCCCAATCCATATTCACTGTCTTGATTGCCCAGTACGCCTTGTGCTCGATTTCCACCGGTAGATGACATGTTTTACCATAGACAAGTCGGAAGGGGGACATACCTAAGGGTGTTTTGAATGCAGTGCGATATGCCCAAAGTGCGTCATCTAGTCTTAATGACCAATCCTTTCTTGAGGATTCTGACTTTCTCAAGTATTCCCTTTAACTCCCGGTTGGAAATTTCCTTGCCCGTTGGTTTGTGGGTGATATGCCGTGGCGATCTTGTGTGATATGCTTTGAAGCGTTGCAACATCTTGGCAATTAGTCATTTGTCAAAATGCTTGCCTTCGTCATCGATAATTGCTCTCGGCATCCCAAACCGTGTAAATATGTTTTTACGCAAGAATCGTTGCACGGTCTTGGAATCGTTGTTGGGAACTGCAGCTGCCTCAACCCATTTAGACACGTAGTCGACGACAAGTAAGATGTAGAGGTTGTCGAATGAAGATGGGAAAGGTCCCATAAAATCGATCCCCCATACATCGAACAATTCCACCTCGATGATGTTCTGGAGCGGCATTTCATGTCGTCTCTAGAGATATTGCCCGATCCTCAAACGATCACATTGCTTGTAAAAGTCTTGGGCATCTTTGTACATTGTTGGCCAATACAAACCGGATTGCAACACTTTGGCCGCGGTACGAGTTCCTCCAAAATGTCCTCCATAGGGTGAAGAATGGCATTGCCGGAGTACATTCTGTTGCTCTTCTTCAGGGACACATCGGCGTATTACCTGATCTGCACATTGTTTAAACAAAAGAGGCTCGTCCCAAAAGTAATGCTTAGCATTATAGGGGAACCGCTTCTTCCCTTGGTGAGTAATGTCATAAGGTAAAATACCACAAACAAGGAAATTAACTAAATCAGCGTACCAGGGTATTGCCGAGGCATGTGCTACCGTGGTGACTGCTCCCAGAATTGTCGAGGCATGCGCGTCAAAGGCTGCTACGGCGTCAAGGGTTGTCGAGGCGTTTGCATCAATGGTTGCCGAGGCGTCGAGGGTTGCCGAGGCGTCTAGGGTTGCTGAGGCAACTAAAATTTGTTCATCCGGGAATGCATCGCATATTTCAAGATCCGCGTCCTCTTCCCTATTGCGTTCCAGACGTGATAAGTGATCGGCCACTTGGTTTTCTGTTCCTTTCCTGTCCTTAATTTCAATATCAAATTCTTGTAAAAGTAATATCCAATGAATCAAATGGGGTTTAGCATCCGTTTTAGCAAATAAGTATTTGATTGTCGAATGGTCCGTATGAACAATTACCTTTGTACCAATTAAATAGGATCAGAACTTGTCAAATGCAAAAACTACAGCTAGTAACTTTTTCTCCGTTGTTGTGTAATTCACTTGAGCACCATTAAGAGTTTTACTAGCGTAGTATATCACATGGAAGGTCTTACCTGTGCGTTGGCCTAGGACTGCTCCTACCGCGAAATCACTTGCATCACACATGAGCTCAAAAGGTAGCGTCCAATCTGGTGGAATGACAATGGGTGCCGAGGCAAGTTTTTTCTTTAGTGTTTCGAATGCTTGGTTGCAAGAATCATCAAAATCGAAGACTTTATCCTGTTCAAGCAGATTACACAAGGGTTTAGTGATTTTAGAAAAGTTATGAATGAACCTCCTGTAAAAACCTGCATGTCCGAGAAAACTTCGAATTCCTTTAACCGAACTTGGTGGGGGTAATCTCTCGATCACGTCCACCTTGGCTTTGTCTACTTCAATTCCCTTGGATGAGATCTTGTGGCCGAGCACTATTCCTTCATCTACCATAAAATGGCATTTCTCCCAATTGAGGACTAAATCCGTTTCTTCGCATCTTGTTAACACCCTCTCTAAATTGCCGAGACAACTGTCGAAGTCATTACCAAAAACCAAAAAATCATCTATGAAGATCTCAAGGAAGTCTTCGACCATGTCTGAAGAGAGCGCCATCATGCATCTTTGGAAGGTTGCCGGGGCGTTACACAATCCGAACGGCATCCTTCGGAAGGCATAAGTACCGTATGGGCATGTGAAGGTTGTCTTTTCTTGATCTTCCGGCGCTATGGCAATCTGATTGTAACCTGAATAACCATCAAGAAAAAAATAAAAGGGTTTACCTGCAAGACGGTCAAGCATTTGATCAATAAAGGGTAATGGGAAGTGATCTTTCCTAGTGGCTTTGTTTAGCTTTCGATAGTCCATACAAACCCTCCAACCGGTCACAGTCCTGGTTGGGATAAGTTCATTATTTTCATTGCTTACCATTGTTATACCTTCCTTTTTCGGTACACATTGTACCGGACTTACCCACGTACTATCAAAGATAGGGTATATAATGCCGGCGTCAAGCCACTTGATGATTTCTTTCATTACAACCCTTTTCATGGCATGATTCAGTCTCCTCTGGGCCTCAATTGAAGGTTTGTGATCATCTTCCAACAGAATCTTGTGCATGCACACTGCCGGGCTAATTCCCTTCAAGTCGGCAATTGTCCACCCTATTGCCTTTTTGTGTAGCTTCAACATCTTGATCAGCTTGTTTTCCTGCTCAGGCTGTAACTTAGAAGAAATAATTACATGCAATGTATTATCGGTTCCTAAGTATGCATATTTTAGTTTCTCTGGCAATTGTTTCAACTAAAGAATCGGTGATTGTTCAATAGAGGGTTTTTCGAGTTTACCTTTCTTACCTGAGTAATCCAGTGGTTCAAAGTATGTACCTGGTCGGTTGACTAGACAATTTGCCTCTTCTTGTTGTTCCTCATCGACCGGTTCTTCATACTCCTCAGGTTCATCTTGATCGGCAATGTAGTTGCCGAGGCAACTAAATTCCGCATCGAAGTTAAACTCTGCCGTGGCATGAAGTAGTTGGCATTCTTCTGGATCATCGGCATGCCTTAGTGTTTGGAACACATTTAGTTTGACCTGCTGGTCATTCACCCTCATTGTGAGTTCTCCTTTTTCAGCGTCGATCAAGGTCCTCCCTGTTGCTAGGAATGGTCTCCCAAGAATGATAGGTGCATGCTCATCTGCTTCACAATCCAAAACAATAAAGTCAGCGGGAAAAATAAATTTTTCAACTTTTACCAGTATGTCCTCGATTTTTCCCTCTAGATGCACATAGGATCTGTCGGCTAGCTGCAGCATAACTGTTGTAGGTCTTGCCTTCCCGATTCCTAGTTTCTGGAAAACCGATTTAGGCATCAAGTTTATGCTAGCCCCAAGGTCGTATACTGCTTTCTCGACATAGTGATTTCCAATAGAACAGGGTATTGTGAAACTTCTGGGATCCTTCAACTTGGGTGGCATACGATTGTGCAACATTGCCATGCATCCCTCTGTTGCGGCAACTGTTTCAAACTCTCCTAGCCTTGTTCTCTTGGACACAATGTCTTTAAGAAACTTGGCATAGTTTGGAATTTGTTCAATTGCTTCCACCAGTGGCAAGTTGATGTGGACTTGCTTTAGGATATCAAGAAACTTCTTGAATTGATACTCTTGCTTTTGTCGCTTCAACCTTTGTGGGAATGGTGGTGGAAGTCAGATATCTTCGATTCTTTTATTGGTTTGAAACCTGATTGACGGCATTGCCGAGACATCTGGAGTTGCCGAGGCGTTACCAACTGGGGTTTCCGAGGCGTGCTTATCGCAAGTTGCCGAGGCATCGTCGGTTGCCGAGGCATGCTTATTGCCGGTTGCCGCGGCAATTCCTGATTTAGCATCTGAGGCTTTACCGCTAGGTTCATCTTGATCTTTTTGTGGAGTTTTGTTTGATGAGCGGGTTTGAGCCTCTCTAAGTTGTTGGCCACTTCTAGTGGTGATCGCCTTACATTTCTCATGGCCAGTTCCTCTTGCGACTTCAGTATCGCTAGGTAAACCTCCTTGTGGTCTAGTATTCAGATTTTGAGCAAACTGTCTGACTTGATTTTCCAATGATTTGATTGCCGCCTCTTGGTTTTGCAATCTCATCTCGGTCCTGTTAATAAAAGCATCAGTTCTTTTTATGAAATTACTATTCTCAGCCATATAAGATTCAGTTTTCATCATAAAGGCATTTATAGAATTTTCCAAAGAACTAGATGTTGTCGGTTGTTGCTGCGGCATCTGTTGTCGTGGCATATTCTGCTGGAATCCCAATGCTTGTGCATTCTGATTGTTCTGGTTTAGAGCATTGTTGGGATTACTCCATGAAAAATTTGGGTGTTTCTTCCAAGCTGGATTGTATGTATTGGACATCACGTTGTTGCTCCGATTGTAATTCCCCACATAGAAGCTGGATTCTGGATTCTGCATACATTCAGAAGAATTATGGTTATCACCACATAACTCACAAAAAGAATCCATTACCTTGACTTCATGTGTGTTGTTTGGTTTTTGCATGTTCTGGACCATCTTGGTTAAAGTGGCCAATTGTGCCGAAATTGAATCTGATGATCCTATTTCATGTATTGTGGCTTGGCGTCTAACTCCTTCTCTTCTAGTGGATGGGAATTGATAATCATTCTTGGCCAGCCTGTTTAAAATTTGCATTGCTTCCTCCGGCGACTTATCTAGGAGTATGCCGTTTGCCGAGGCATCTAGCATCATCCTTGTTAGTGTATTCACGGCGTTGTAAAACATTGTTACTTGAGTCCACAGCGGGAATCCGTGTAAGGGGCATTTGTGTAGAAGTTCTCTATATCCTCCCAAGCCTCGTACATGGATTCATCATCTGCCTGCCGAAAAGAAGTAATGTCGTTACGAAGCTTATCAGTTAAATTTGTAGGATTAAATCTAGCAAGGAAATCACGACAAAGATCAGTCCAAGATGCTATGGATCCGGCATGAATGCTATTCAACCATGCTTTCGCCCTATCCCTCAGTGAATAGGGGAATAATCTTAATCGTAGGACATCGGGGGTGACTCTGTGTATCTTGAACGAGTTGCAAATCTCGAGGAAAGATTTCAGATGTTGTCGTCGTCTTGATTCTTTGAGCCGCCAAATTGACCTATTGTGTTGATCATATTAAACATTACGGTTTCAACTCAAAGTGGTTGGCTTCAATTTCAGGTGCGACAACTCACGGGTTAAGTCCATCAAGATCTTCTTCAAGATAGTCTCGAATAGTTTTGTTTCGTGCAAGAATCACTCATCCTCCCGCTCGAACATCTTGATTCATATTGCCGTCTTGATTTGCCATTGCTTCTCTTATCCTTCGTCTAAGTCTTTGTAAGGTTCGTTCGATTTACGGATCAAAGGGATATTACGGTGAAGTTGGTCTCATACAGGTCATATACCAATGCAAAACCAAAGTTTGTTAGCCCTTTGAATTTTAAACAAGAAAAATAAAAAGAAAGTGCAAGAAAATAAAAACAAAGTTGCTATTGCCAATCCACGCAACGGCGCCAAAAAACTTGTTGCGCGTAATAAGTGCTACGCAAATATGCAAGTATACACGTCGAAGTTATAGTATAAAAGATATCGTCTCCACGAGGATTGGTGCTACTTCAAGAATCTAGTCTCTTGCAATTTAAAAAGTAAAAACACAAGTAAAGGATTATAGGAGTTTAACTAATGACTAATCTAGAAAGCAATAAAGTAAAAGAAAAGATGAATTCAAATGAGAGAGATAGGCGGGTTATCGTGATTTGAGGTGTGATAGCCGATTGGATCGTTTTGGTAAAAGAGTGCACGGGCAACTCGGTTGTCGTGGCAACTTGCACTGTGGGGGTGCCTTGGCAACTAATCGATGGTTGCACAGGCAACTACTTGGGCGTCTGGGCAGCAATCTTCAAGGTTCGGCAGAGAGCGTTCTTCAATGGTTTCTTCTTATCCCTAAGTCGAAACTCTAGCTACTTGTGCATGCCTTGATAATACATCCTGCGTGAATCAAGGGTGAACAACAACCAATCTTGCGCTCTTCTTAGCCGTTGAAATCCTTAACTTATTCCTAAGCCGGATTAATCTTCACCATCAATAGATTGAATAAAGATCATATTCATTCGTTTCTTGAATCTAACTCTCCCGATATTAGATAAATAGATGAAATCACGAGATCCTCTCCCAATTCACTCGCAAACAAGAATAAGAACCAAGAATGAATAAACCTTGAAATAGAAATGTGCAAACTCTTATTACCTAAACAAAAACCAATAGTTTCTCACAACCACAAAACACAATAACCATAGCCAAGTAAATTTAGTTCATGGCTAGGTTCCAAAGAAACACAAGATAAACAATCCCTAGCATGAACCCAATCGAACAAGAAAAAAAATATGAAGCTTGTCGAAAATCCCTTGCTTTCTCCCTTGGACTTGTCGAAAATCCCTAATGCTCTCTCTATGCATGGTCGAAATCTCCTTGCTATTTATAGGGCTAGGCCAGAGTCCTTCTTTGAGGAGGAGTTTGAGTTGGAATTAAATTATTTTTAAAGAATATAATTCTTTATTATAATTGTATTCCTACTAGAACTTCTCTTATCTTCTTGGAATTTAATTCTTCTTTAATCTCTGCATGGAAATCAAATTCCTTTGGGTTTGGGCTTTGCTCCACGTCATCTTGGGCTTGTATAGTCATTAATTTCGACATTCCCTATTGCATTTTCTCTTTGTCGACAATTGCCATGACAACTGGCTCGGCGTCTCCTTCATGCATTGCCCTGGCAACTAGCTCGGCGTTGCTTTGGCAAGTGATCCTGCACATACACACACAAAGCACACCAAAGCAGCATCTTTTCCACAAAAACTACCAAGTTATGTAATCAAGCTCAACGATGGAAGGAAACATGGATTAATGCATGAATAGCTAATTATGCAACTAATATGAGCCTAAGTCTAAAAATAATATGAGTAAAAAGGGTAAGAAAAATAGTACTTTTGAACACTTATTAGCAAGAATCATCAAAATCTAAGACTTTATCCTCTTCAAGCAAATTGCACAAGGGTTTAGTGATTTTAGAAAAATTATGAATGAACCTCCTGTAAAAACCTGTATGTCCAAGAAAGCTTCGAATTCCTTTAACCGAACTTGGTGGGGGGTAATCTCTCGATCACATCCACCTTGGCTTTGTCTACTTCAATTCCCTTGGATGAAATCTTGTGGCCGAGCACTATTCCTTCATCTACCATAAAATGGCACTTCTCCCAATTGAGGACTAAATTAGTTTCTTCACATCTTGCCAACACCTTCTCTAAATTGTCGATGCAGCTATCAAAGTCATTACCAAAAACAAAAAAATCATCCATGAAGATCTCAAGGAAGTCTCCGACCATGTCTGAAAAGAGTGCCATCATGCATCTTTGGAAGGTTGCTGGGGCGTTACACAATCCGAACGGCATCCTTCAAAAAGCATAAGTACCATATGGGCATGTGAAGGTTTTCTTTTCTTGATCTTCTGGTGCTATGGCAATTTGATTGTAACCTGAATAACCATCAAGAAAACAATAAAAGGGTTTACCTGCAAGACGGTCAAGCATTTGATCAACAAAGGGTAATGGGAAGTGATCTTTCCTAGTGGCTTTGTTTAGCTTTCGATAATCCATACAACCCCTCCAACCGATCACAGTCCTGGTTGGAATGAGTTTATTGTTTTCATTACTTACCACCGTTATACCTCTCTTTTTTGGTACATATTGTACCGGACTTACCCATGTACTATCAGAGATAGGGTATATAATGTCGGTGTCAAGCCACTTGATGATTTCTTTCATTACAACCCCTTTCATGGCATGATTCAGTCTTCTCTGGGCCACAATTGAAGGCTTATGATCATCTTCCAACAAAATCTTGTGCATGCACACTGCCGGGCTAATTCTCTTCAAGTTGGCAATTGTCCACCCTATTGCCTTCTTGTGTAGCATCAACATTTTGATCAGCTTCTTTTCCTGCTCAGGCTGTAACTTAGAAGAAATAATTACAGGCAATGTATTATCGGTTCCTAAGTATGCATATTTTAGTTGCTCTAGCAACTGCTTCAACTCAAGAATCGGTGGTTGTTCAATATAGGGCTTTTCGAGCTTACCTTCCTTACCTAAGTAATCCAGTGGTTCAAAGTATGTACCTGGTCGATTGACTAGCCAATTTTCCTCTTCTTGTTGTTCCTCATCGATCAGATCTTCATACTCCTCAGGTTTCTCTTGATCGGCAATGTAGTTGCCGAGGCAACTAAATTCCTCGTTGAAGTTAAACTCGGCTGTGGCATGAAGAAGTTGGCATTCTTTTGGATCATCGGCATGCCTTAGTGTTTGGAACACATTTAGTTTAACTTGCTGGTCATTCACCCTCATTGTGAGTTCTCTCTTTTCAACATCGATCAAGGTTCTCCCTTTTGCTAGGAATGGTCTCCCGAGAATGATAGGTGTATGCTCATCTGCTTCACAATCCAAAACAATAAAGTCAGTGGGAAAAATAAATTTATCAACTTTTACCAGTATGTCTTCCATTTTTCCCTCTAGATGCACATAGGATCTGTCGGCTAGCTGTAACATAACTGTTGTAGGTCTTGCCTTCCCGATTCCTAGTTTCTGGAAAACCAGTTTAGGCATCAAGTTTATGCTAGCCCCAAGGTCGCATAATGCTTTCCCGACATAGTGGTTTCCAATAGAACAGGGTATTGTGAAACTTCCGGGATCCTTCAACTTAGGTGGCATACGATTGTGCAACATGGCCATGCATCCCTCTGTTGCAACAACTGTTTCAAACTCTCATAGCCTTGTTCTCTTGGACACAATGTCTTTAAGAAACTTGGCATAGTTCGACATTTGTTCAATTGCTTCCACCAATGGCAAGCTGAAGTGGACTTGTTTTAGGATATCAAGAAACTTCTTGAATTGATATTCTTGCTTTTGTCGCTTCAACCTTTGTGGGAGTGGTGGTGGAAGTCGGATATCTTCGATCCTTTCATTGGTTTGGAACCTGATTGACGGCATTGCCGGAACAACTGAAGTTACCGAGGCATTATCAACTGGGGTTGCCGAGGCATGCTTATCGCAAGTTGCTGAGGCATCCTTATCGTCAGTTGCCGAGGCATGCTTATTGCTGGTTTCCGTGACAATTCCTAGTTCAGCATCTGAAGCTTTGCCACTAGGTTCATCTTGATCTTTTTGTGGAGTTTTGTCTGATGAGCGGGCTTGGGCCTCTTTAATTTGTTGGCCACTTCTAGTGGTGATCGCCTTACATTGCTCATGGCCAGTTCCTCTTGCGACTTCAGTATCGCTAGGTAAACCTCCTTGCGGTCTAGTATTCAGGTTTTGAACAAATTGCCCGACTTGATTTTCCAATAATTTGATTGCCGCCTCTTGGTTTTGCAATCTCATCTCGGTCCTATTAATAAAAGTATCAGTTCTTTTGATGAACTACTATTCTCAGCCATATAAGATTCAGTTTTCATCATAAAAGCATTTAGAGAATTTTCTAAAGAAGTAGATGTTGTCGGTTGTTGCTGCGGCAACTGTTGTCGTGGCATAATCTGCTGGAATCCCGATGCTTGTGCATTCTTATTGTTCTGGTTTAGAGCATTGTTGGGATTACTCCATGAAAAATTCGGGTGCTTCTTCCAAGCTGGATTGTATGTATTGGACATCACATTGTTGTTCCGGTTGTAATTCCCCACATAGAAGCTAGATTCCGGATTCTGCATACATTCAGAAGAATCATGGTTACCACTACATAACTCATAAAAAGAATCCATTACCTTGACCTCATGTGTGTTGTTTGGTTTCTGCATGTTCTATACCATCTTGGTTAAAGTGGCCAATTGTGCCGAAATTGAGTCTGATGATCCTAGTTCATGTATTGTGGCTTGGCGTCTAACTCCTCCTCGTCTAGTAGAGGGGAATTGATAATCATTCTTGGCAAGCCTGTTTAGAATTTGCATTTCTTTATCTAGGAGTATGTCGTTTGCCGAGGCATCTAGCATCATCTTTTTTGGTATATTCACGGCGTTGTAAAACATTGTTACTTGTGTCCACACTGGGAATCCGTGTAGGGGCATTTGTGTAGAAGTTCTCTATGTCGCTCCCAAGCCTCGTACATGGATTCATTATCTGCCTGCCGAAAACAAGTAATGTCGTAACGAAGCTTATCAGTTAAATTTGCAGGATTAAATCGAGCAAGGAAATCACGACAAAGATCCGTCCAAGATCTTATTGATCTGGCAGGAATTCTATTCAACCATGCTTTCGCCCTATTCCTCAGTGAATAGGGGAATAATCTTAATCGTAAAACATCGGGGGTGACTCCGTGTATTTTGAACGAGTTGCAAATCTCGAGGAAAGATTTAAGATGTTATTGTGCATCTTCAGTTGCTGAGCCGCCAAATTGACCAATTGTGTTGATCATATTAAACATCATCGGTTTCAACTCAAAGTGGTCGGCTTTAATTTTAGGTGAGACAACTTCTAGATTAAGTCCATCAAGATCTTCTTCAAGATAATCTCGAATAGTTCTGTTTCGTGCAAGAATCACTTCTCCTCTTGCTGGAACATCTTGATTCATATTGCCATCTTGATTAGCCATTGCTACTCTTAACCTTCGTCTAAGTCTTTGTAAGGTTCGTTCGATTTCTAGATCAAAGGGATATTCTAGTGTAATCAGTCTCGCCCTGGTCATATACCAATGCAAAACCAAAGTTTGTTAGCCCTTTGAATCTTAAACAAGAAAACTAAAAAGAAAGTACAAGAAAATAAAAACAAAGTCGTTATTGCCAATCCCAGGCAATGGCGCCAAAAACTTGTTGCGCGTAATAAGTTCTCCGCAATTGTGCAAGTGTACACATCGCAAGTTATAGTATAAAAGATATCGTCTCCACAGGGATTGGTGCCACTTCAAGAATCTAATCTCTTACGCTGTAGAAAGTAAAAACACAAATAGAATATTATAGGAGTTTAAACTAATAACTAAACTAGAAAGCAATAAAGTAAAAGAATAGATGAGATCAAATGAGAGAGTAGGCCAGGTTATCGTGAGTTGAAATGTGATAGCCGATTGGATCGTCTTGGTAAAAGAGTGCAAGGGCAACTCAGTTGCCATGGCAACTTGCACAACGGGGTTGCCTTGGCAACTAATCGATGGTTGCCTGAGCGACTAGTTGGACAACTACTTGGGTGTCTGGGCAGCAACCTTCAAGGCTCGCAAGAGCGTTCTTCAATGGTTTCTTCTTATCCCTAAGTCGAAACTCTAGCTACTTGTGCATGCCTTGATAATACATCCCTGCGTGAATCAATGGTGAACAACAACCAATCTCGCGATCCTCTTAGCCGTTGAAATCCTTAACTTATTCCTAAGCCGGATTAATCTTCACCATCAATAGATTGAATAAAGATCATATTCATTCGTTTATTGAATCTAACTCTCCCGATATTAGATAAATAGATGAAGTTACGAGATCATCTCCCAATTCACTCGTAAACAATAATAAGAACCAAGAATGAATAAACCTTGAATAGAAAAGTGCAAACTCTTATTACCTAAACAAAATCCAATAGTTTCTCACAACCACAAGACACAATAACCTTAGCCAAATAGATTTAGATCATGGCTAGGTTCCAAAGAAACACAAGATAAAGAATCCCTAGCATGAACCTAATTGAACAAGAAAGAAAAATATGAAGGATGGATGAAGCTTGTCGAAATCTCCTTGCCCTTGATGCTTGTCGAAAATTCTCTCATCTCTCCCCTTTGGAGTTGACGGCATGGCCTCTAATTTATAGGGCTAGGTCAAAGTCCTTCTTTGAGAAGGAAGTTAAGTTGAAGTTAAATTATCTTTAAAGAATATAATTCTTTATTATAATTATATTCCTTCTAAAACTTCTCCTATCTTCTTGGAATTTAATTCTTCTTTAACCTTTTCATGGAAATCAAACTCCTTTCGGATATAGCTTTGCTCTACGTCATCTTGGGTTTGTCTAGCCATCAATTTCGACTACCATATCACCTTATTCTTTGTCGACAATTGCCCTGGCAACTGGCTCGGCGTCTCCTTCATGCATTGCCCTGGCAACTAGCTCGGCATCTCCTTCATGCATTGCCCTGGCAACTAGCTCTAGCCTTGGTTTGGCAAGTGATCCTGCACATACACACAAAACACACCAAAGCAGCATCTTTTCCCACAAAAACAACCAAGTTATGCAATCAAGCTCAACGATGGAAGGAAACATGGATTAATGCATGAATGACTAATTATGTAACTAATATGAGCCTAAGTCTAACAATAATATGATTAAAAAGGGTAAGAAAAATAGTACTTTTGAGGCCGGAGCATCAAGGAAGGGTTGTAGTACATTACTCATCAGGGTGCAGAAGGTGGCAGGAGCATTTATGAGGCCGAATGGCATCACAAGAAACTCATACGAATCGTAGTGCATCACACAAGCTGTCTTCGACTCGTCTTCTTCTACAATCCTCACTTGCTAATATCTGGACCACGAATCTAACTTGGTGAACCACCTCGCACCACCAAGTTGATCGAACAAGTCTACTATGCACATTCGAATAGTTTCATCATGTTTCTTCTAAAAGAGCACCGGAGCACCATAGGATGCCTTTGACGGTCAGATATAGCATGCATCTAAGAGTTCCTTCAATTGTATGCATTGGTTTTGCATTCGAATACTTCCTTCTGAATTGGATGGCTAAAAGTATCTTAGCCCCAACTTCAGCTTCTCGGCTTACCAGAATAATGCATTGGCCTCTCGAATCAAGTATGCACAAGCAATCGGCAAATGGAACGAGAAACACATTAATCTTTTCAAGGAAACTAAGCCCAATGACAAAGTCATAATCATCAAGTGGAATTACCTTGATGTTTTCCTTACCAGACCAACCCTCAATCTCGAGCTTGACTCCTTTTACTACTCATGCAATTGGAGCCTCTTTGGTATTCACGGTTTTGATGAACCCACTTGCTTTCTCAACATGAAGGTCAAGTTTCTTTACAGCCTGTTTGGACATGAACAACTTTGAGACACCAATTTTCAGTAGCACACTCAACTTCTGGCCTGCTATGGTGATGTCCACAAACATCAGCCCCTTCTTGACCTCCATGCAACTCAGGATGGAGCCAAGCTTGAGGGTCTCCTCTTGGTCTTGCTTTTCTTGGATGGCAACAACTTTTTCTCTTTATGGGCAATTGCTTTTGTAGTGTGGTCCTCCACATTCAAAGCATCTGAGATTTCTGTCCCCATTTTTATTCCTATTCTATGGTTTGTTAGCTATGTGCCCCCCGTTGGAGTGTTTGTTGGAATCGTTCTTTGATTTGTCTCCCCTGCCATAGCCTCTATTACCACGTAACTTTGGCTTTGGTTTGGTTGACTCATTTCTGCTGGCACTATGCTCCTTCAATGATTCTGCAATCGCCATGGCTTTGGAAAGTTCTTTTACGTCTCTCCGTTCTAGCTCGGTGTTCGCCTATGGCTTTAGTCCATCCATGAACTGGGAAAGAGTATTTTTCTCGGATAAGTCTGGGATTTGAAGTTGAAGTTCACTGAACTCTCGAACATAGTCGCGAAGGGTCCCAACATGCTTAAGAGCTCTAAGCTTTGATCTTGCCTCCTTCTCGGCATTGCCCGGGTAAAACCGCTCCTTCAATTCTTCTTGGAACTCAGCCCATATTCCAACAGCGGTGCCCCCACGTTTCTCATCTGAGCACATACGTCGCCACCACAACAGAACGACATCAGATAAATAAATTGAAGCAGTTGTTACCTTTTCGGTATCCTCCAAGATACTCATTGCCTTGAAATATTGCTCAAGTCCCCACATGAAGTTCTTAACTTCCTGAGCAGATCTAGTCCCCTTGAACGGCTTGGGCTTCGAGGCGTCGATCCTAGGCTTAGGCATAGTTGCTTCGGCCATCATGCCATTTAACATGGCATTCTTGTAGAGAGGTAGCTTGACACTGAGCTTCTTCACCTCCTTTATCATCTCCTCCTTCACAGCTTCCACGGCAGCTTTGATGGAGAGATCTTGGTCATTCAACGACTCATACATGTTTTTAAAATTTTCAATAACCTTTTTCATGATGTCTTCCTTCATGGAATTAATCTTCTCGAAGCACTCATCGGCTTCCTCATAGGCCCCATTGAAGCTCGACTATCGATTCTTCAAGCCTGGTGACCCTCTTATCCAAGGCAACAACAATGTCCCTTGAATTCTCTCGTTGCTTCCTGCCAGCTGCAGCATGAGTCTCATGGTCAGATGATGGAACCTCGTTGGCATTCTGTGGTGCCATTTCTCTCGATGAAACAAGCTCTGATACCAACTGTCACGTTTGTAAATTCACTCAAACTGTGCGGCCTTAGGCGCCTTCTAGATGGTGTAGCGAGCAAGTAAGCCTAAACCGATCTAAGCTAGAATGCTTAGATCCTTGCGGAAATGAAAAAGAACAAAAAAAGGAAATGGCTAGCAAAGACACCGAGGGAAATGAGTGAATGCTCAATGTATTACTCAAATCAGAAGTGAGGCAATGAGGTGGGGGTTAGCCTCTATTTATACTTGAAGCCCCTTACATCCAACGGCTAAGATAAAAGTAAATCGACGGACAAGATTAAAGCTGTACAATAATATCCCTTGATCTTAGCAATTTGGATCAAACTTGCTAAAGATAAGGGATTACAACATATATGGAAAGAATCAAGAGGATAAGGCTAGTTGGCTTATGTTTCTTGCCATATCTGATGGCTCTTCAACCCCAAGTGATGTGCTAGCTTGGATGGGTGCTGGCAAGCCCAAGATGGCGTGGAAGGCCTCTTCAGCTACCTGGTGTGCGCTGGGCTCGGACCCTAGGGTGCGAGCCGTGTCACTACCAATAAGCTATTTGTGCTTAAATAAGCTAAAAACTCTTCAAAAAGTTATTTACCAAACACCCCCTTTATAATAAAAAAAATTGACAAGGAACAATATAGTTCCGTCCCTAAGTGCCAATGATAAAACATCTGACATAATAATATCAATGATAAAATATTGAATACGACACATTTAAGCGTTGTGGATAAAATATTAGACACAACGCATTGAGTGTCGTGAAATAAAAGAGTGAACATAACACATTAAGTGTTGTGAACAATACAATGAACACAACTTCCACATTAGAAAAACCATAAAGCCAATTTTTGGAATGGTTTTAAAACTAGAAAGATGTGAAACTTACTAAGCGGACAAGATTCATTGAGTCTTGTATGCCCCTCAAACATCACAATGCACAAGATCAGAAGGATTAGTTGCCATTTTGTAGTGTAATTTCAGATGCTATTCGTACAATACTAGAAATTTGAACTCTAACCATAGACTTATCTGAAAGTGCAAGGGTAATTTTTCTTACTGGTCAAAATATAAATATTTACTTATTAAACAAATATAATTATCAAATAATTTGTAATCACTATAACTATAATATAATTCAACGTAATTACCAAATATAATTTAATTTTCATGCTTCCAATAGTTTTATGTTGCTGAAAAATATAAAATTTAGGCTTTTAAGGCTTGAAAACATTAATTAGTTCATAAAACTAAAAAATATTTAATTTACTTATTAACGAGATTTTTAAGTTTTTAGAGAAATATATGAAGTGTCGTCTATTAGATTGTGTAATATATTCGACGTTATATTTCTATCTTTTAGTCTTATATTGCACGTATAAAGAACGTCTCGTGTCCTATATCTTGAAAGGATATCAAAAGTTACAAAATTCTTCCACTAAGGAAATTTAAATCTTGCTTGTGGTAGAACTCAAACTTATTTCTTAAGATTTATAGAACAATTTTTTTACTCTAACAAATAAACATAACATATAAAAATATTATTTTTCTAGTCATTTTTGTCATCTTTCTTATCAAATATCTCAACCATAGTATAAATGTTGACATAATTTTTTTTCATATTGACAACTTTTCTTAGTACAGTTACAAGCTTATAATTTAAGGTAGGAGATGCAATTTGATTCCTACAAGATAAAAGAAAATACAAATTACAAATATTAGATTAAAAATCAAAGTACTTCGAAAATACCTGACTATTAAGATCGTGTTCAAACATCACTGTATAATTGAATGAACATATAATTATTAGGTCACCTAATAATTGTACATGGATGTTTTTTTTTACATAAATACATGAATATAATTATAAGAAATTATAATTCTCTACATATGTTTGACTAACATAGTGTACTTATAATATAATTCTCTCTATCATATTTCGTAGTACAAATTGTAATTACATAAATTTAAATTTTAAAATAAAATAATTATAAAATTAAATAGTATAGTTACACAAATTCTCAACCCATTCCCTTAATAACTATTGAAGAATTTTCAATTATATCTAATTTAACATAATCTACATATTATAATCTTTTTTTAAGTAGGGAGGTAATTACAATCTCAAGATATGTCGAGATTCAAACTTATATAAGACGGTATAACATGAGCGACTTTGACCAATTCGTCAATTAGTGGATCTCTAACTTTTTAAACATGTTAAAACTTTTTTTTGAACAATTCCTACCTGAAGAGGAAATGGGAATTTGCTCCTAATGAGTATTGAACCTACAACCTAAGGGTGAGGGCAGAGTGTCAACTGAGAATTTTTAATCACTTGCTTTAGAGATTATTGACTTAAATATGTTAAAACTATATAATCACATTCGAATTTAATTATATAATCATTAAATTGAATGAATGAATAAAAAATGGTAATCTACACTAGAGGTTCCTTTTGTTTGGGCCTTATTCTGTTTTGGTCACTCGATTTGAAAAAATATTAAAATAGCCACTTATATTTTCGATGGTTACTGTTTTGGTCACCTAACCGTTAACCTCTGTTAATAAAAAATGTTAATTTTAATTTTAACCCCTAAACTTTTAAAAGTTTATTTTCCACTTTTTTAAACAAAAACCTAAAAGACTCTTCCTCTAACCCAAATCGTATAGTTGTTGCCGTCGTCATTCATCTTGCCATCAATTTTGAACAAATTTCAAACGTTGTTTGTTTTTTTTCGACTAATCAAAACCAACGAACAAAAATTTTCTTTCTCCACTTCTTTTTCATGGTTTGGATTCCTTAAAACCCTTAAAAATTTCAATATCTCAAATGGAAATTTAGACCTAAATTGCTCGATTTGTCGTCGTTATCCATCTAAAAAAGTTTGTTTCAAAGTATGTTGTGTTCGAGTTTGTGTCGATAGGGGAAAGGGTGGTTCGATTTAAATGGTATACGGTTGTGAAGCTTGTGGTTGGCTGGTGATTTCAACTGTGTCGAAGGGGACAATTAGGGAAATTTTGAGTTTGGTCAATGGTGGCGACAAGGAGGATTGGGGTTAGGGTTTGGACAAGAAAGTGACGGTGGTGCAGTGACTGACAATGACAACAATAGGTGACAACTGGAGACAGTTGAAGGTGACGACATATGTGGATAAAGGGTTAGAATTTTCAAGTTTTTTTATTTGAAAATAGTAAAAAAATAAACTTTTAAAAGTTTAGAAATCAAAATTAAAATTAATATTTTTTATTAACGGAAGTTAACAGTCAAATAACTAAAACAATAACGATCGAAAAATATAAATAATTATTTTATTTTTTTTTTCAAATCGAATGACCAAATTACTCATAAAAAAAACAAAGAAGGGTTAAAGTATAGAACTTGGGAACTGATGAACTCACATGTCAGATCACAGCAACAACATTAATAAACTAAGAATCCTAAGTTTACAGTCTACATTTTACAGTATTACTTACACCGAACGAAGCCTCTGCAATCATTCATTCAGATTTGAGACCCAAACAGATCAATCTCCACCACCACATAACCCCTTGAGATCCCCGTCCTCACCCTGCGCCACTCATTTTCTAAACCCTACAAAACCTTCCCTCTCTCTCTCCTTTGCCCATCCATGGCGGAGTCAACTCACCAAACAATCCCCAAAGAAACAGCTCTCCAAGCCTTAAACACCATCATCCAACTCCACTTCGAGAAGACCCTCGAAAAGAAACGAGCCATCGACCTCCAGAAGAAAGAGCTGCACAAGCTTTTCCAGCTCTTCTTTGTCTTCTTAGCCCTCGTCTTCATGGCTGAAGCTCAGTCGACTCGTCTCCAATGCCGCCATTGCTGGGCACCCATCACTCTTCTTTCGCTATCCCACCTCATCTTCTATGTTTCGGTGGCTCAGACCCTGAGGTGCATCAATGGGTTCAAGTACCAGAGACGGTGCCACAAGCTGACGCTGGGGTTGGCGACGGATAAGCTGCGGGAAATGAAGATGAGGATCAACAATGGGGAGTTCGTGGATGGGCTCGGGGAAGAAGAAGGTGAGTTCGAGATCCATTACCAGGAACCGCCGGAAACTTACTTTGCCAAGTTCAAGAGGAACTGGGCATTGTATTTCGTTTTTCTCATCTTGATTTATGCTTTCATGGTTTCTTCTTCGGTTGTGTTGCTTTGTTTTTAGGTGTTGAAATCATTTTTAATTTTTTCCAGTGTTGTTGAATAGGAAGAATTGATTCATTTTATGTGTATAAATTGGGTTTTTTGAGGCTCAGTATTAAATTTAGAACAAAAGAAATTAAATGATAATTGGAAAAATATGTTTACGATGAGTATATTGTGTTGGTAATGGTAGCAGCAACAGCAAGCATTTTTTTCTTTGGTTTTGGGGTTGATGAACGTTAGAAAAAGGGGGAAAAGGAGAAGTTGGAAAGGGGGAAATCTACTTTTTTTTACAACTTCCGATGATAGCTAGTCTTTGTACAAGGCGACAAGCCAGAAAAATGGAGATATTAATGATGTTGCAGTACGTACTGAATTAATTTTTTACTATTTGTTCTTTGAAATTCTTTTTCTTAAACAACTTGTTAAGCTCTAAACCAAATTTGAAATATGGAGTAAATTCTTTTTTTTAATTTGTTTTTTTGAAATTTTAAATGCCCTTCTGACTGCTTAAGCTTTAAACCCAATTTCATGTTTGATAAAATAACTAGAATCATATTTTGCTGGTTGTTTGGTTGCGGCTACACCAGAGTTTAAAGGTATTGGTTGATACGCACGATGGAAAAAAGAAACGATGAAAAATTAGTTAATTATATGATTAAAATTTAAGGTCATATTTTAAGCGTACAAAATTTATATAATTTTTTTTATTTAAATTATATAATTTAAAATATGGATCTCTAACTTTAAAACCTTAAATCGTAAACACTAAATTTTAACACATACAACAAAAATTTTGAATTCGTCAAGTTTATATAAATTTTAATTTATACAAGTTTATGTATCAAATATTTTTCTAAGCTATATTATATTTTTATATTGACAATGTGTTATTTCAATCTAACATTTTTATTCTCGTTTAATTGAATTTGAAAAACATCCCATTCATCCCCTCCATTATCCCAAATCCAAACCATGAAACGTGTAACACCTAAAAAAAAGTAAACGTGTAACACCTAAACCCCTTGGCTGCACAAACAAAGGGAGTAACCATTTGAGCCAAGACTTATTTTCGATATGATTTACCCTAATTGAATTATAACCTTTCAAGGATCGGTTATATTGGAAATAATTAAAACCAGATCTGACTCTTCATTTCCATTTTCATTCGAACCAAATATACCCAACCCCCCCCAATTATCCTCTCACCTACCCCTTAATCGGCCACCGTTCGATCGCCCTCACCACCCGTCCATGCCATGCACCGCCTGCATCAAAAGCTTCCCCAGCCTCGTCCGATCAAAACCCTCAACCCCCAAGTTGTTTAGCCTCGTCGTTCGCTAGTAATTGAAGTCGGAAGGTTCGTCGAAACTAGGGTAAGATCGGCTCTGTTTTCTTCATTTTCCAGCCACCCACGTTGGCCATTCGAGAAACGGTCACCGGTTTTGAGCTCACGGTGTGGAGGCGAGCAAAACCTAGCCGATCGGTTGCAGTTCTGACGTCTGGAGGACCTTCGCCGGAGTTTAGATCGATTTGGTAAGTTAAGTTAGTTTAAGCCATTTTCGATTAGATTTGGATTGATTCTTGGTTGATAGAGTATGGCAGAGGATATATCTAGCCAAAACGAGCATTTTGGGCCATTTTTTTGTCCTTGTAAGGCCGATCGTGAGCTCCACGCGCCGGCCAAGGTGATTTTCGATCGCCGTGACCGATTTACCTATAAACTGATCCGGTTCAACCCAATCCAAATCGGTTTGATACGACCTGACCCGTCCGACCCTACCCGTTGATCGAGTCAACTCAGTGATTCAACTCGACCGAGTTTTCTCAGTGAGTCAACCTGACCGAGTTAACTCGCTAGAGTTAAGCTCTTGACTGCTGATGTCAGCGTTGACCAATGACGTCAGCATGACGTCAACGTTGACTACTGACGTCAGCGTTGACTTTGACCAAAAAGTTGAAATTTCTAAAAACTCTTATTTTACATTTTTTCGACGTCCTAAGTCTATTTTTAAAGCCCATTTCATGAAATTCTAACCCGAAAGCCTCCAAAATTGACCTCAAATTTGATCATGCACAAGTATTTAAATTATTCAAGTTAAGAACACAGATTTGGATTAAGGATTCTGACATGAAATATTATTTGTTTAAGATACTCAAGATTCGTTCGATTGCTCGTCTGCTCAGCCCGGCTCATCCCAACCTGCTCAGCTACGTGAGCCCATTGTGACCCGTATGGATCTATAACAGAGTAAATTATCCCGATATAAATATATTTTCTTTAGTAACCCAAATATTTTTTCGATATAGGTTCCAGCACCGCAGCAGAGCGTGGTCCCGGTGCCCAGTAGATTCAGACCTTGGCTTTTGAGGTGTGTTCCTTGTGTTCTATACGACTATTTTGCGTACTGATTTACATGTCATATATGTTTTATCAAACTGATCATGTGCACATGATTGGCAAGCTTGAATTCGCATAAACACAACAGGTTTTCTGTAAGTAAGCATGATTATACTATATGTTTGAAGTATGCCCTAGTACCCAATATGGTAAGCATGCTCTATGGTTACTGTTTATCTGTATAGAAATATGTTATTAAGTATTGTTATCACTGTTTATTACTGCCCACTGTAACGATGTCTAGACTAATTAGTTGGGGTGTTTGGGTTATGATATGAAGTGATGAAGGTTCAGCCCTGATTCGGCTGGTAATTTCGCCTGTATAAGGTTCCCATACTTCGGCTAGGGTAATTTCGCCCCTGTCCTAAGGTATTCCCTTAGGATGGTACCCTCGCCTAATGGCCAGGGTTAACGCCCGTACTCAGATCCTCAGCTACGGCTAGAGTGACTCTGCCCGTATAAGGTTCTCATGCTTCGGATGGGGTAATTCTGCCCGTGACCTAAGGTATCCCTTAAGATGGTACCTTTACCTAATGGGCTCGGGATAATGCCTGTATGTGATACTATTCTGGGGAACTGTATCCTGGAGTTTGGTTGGAGGGTAGATAGGTTACATGAAAACTATGGTTCCACTTATAACATGTTTTATAAGATATTTTCTATTTTTTTCTAAATTGTATATATATAATTTTATTGGCACTATTGGAACACAATGAGCTCCCAAGCTCATACCCCTAAATCTTTTTAGGCTTTTCGGACCTAGCATTTGGAGGATCGACACATTTAATATACATTTGTCATTGTAATGTTTCTATCTTCCAGATTGTTTTATTACGGTGACATGAGCCTATATTTTGTTACTTTATATTTTATACTCGATGATGTTGCCATATATGGCTTATGATGTATGTGCACATTTTGGATATGGTTTATTTTGGTTAACTTAAATCGTTTATGTTTGAATTTATTATTTCCTGATTTTGATTTCAATTCCTTAATTATTTCCATAAAAAGATTTTTGGTAACAAATGCGATCTCCTAGATTTGGATTTATACATAAGCCGGTCTAGGGGGTTATATTTAGTTGGTATCAGAGCTTTTGGTTTTTACAAATCTCAGACTATGAATGGGTTTTAAATGAAATATTTTTGTAAAACGTTTTGCAAATATGTTTATAACGACCATGTCAATAGATTTTATATATTTATCTGTGTGCGGTTCTCTAGTCCAGTTCTGACCTTAAATGTTACCTTTTGTAGAAATTCTCCGATATAAGCACCCGTAGAGGTCGTCGATCTGCCCGTGGTCGAGGTCGAGCTGCTAGGTTTTCCGACTCGATAGTTAAACCGATAATTGATCCTTCAGTCCTGGTAGATCCTCATGCCCCTAGTAGTTCTGCTGTACCGATCGATCTACCACCTGCTAGCATTGATATGACGACCCTGGTCAGATGACCAACAATTTCTAGACCTGAGCCTATGACTGGAATTACTAATGAGACCCTGAGTAGGCAGTTTCTCCAGTTGATTCAGGGTGCAGTGAGAGCATCAGGCATTGTACCAAAAGTTCATATATCTCAAACTCTAATTGCTAATGGGGTTAGGACATTTTTTGGATCTTTTAATGGGGCACCGACAAATGCAGAGAGTTGGCTTTATGATATTGAGAGACGTATAGACCAGTTGGGTTTGGAGCCAGCTAGGAAATATCAGGGAGCTGTACCTATGTTCGATAGAAATGGCCACACTTGGTGGGAATCGGTCGTGAGTAGTGTACCTTCTGAGCGGTTGACATGGGACTTCTTTAAGGAGCGACATAGGAATCACTTTTTGGGTGAGCAATTCTTGAGAGAGATGCACCAGGCTTTTAAAGACTTGGTACAAGGTTCCATGATAGTGGCTGAGTATGAGTTACAGTTTTTGGATCTGTTGAGATATGGCACTGGTTTAGTATCTACCGAGAAAGACAGATGTAACAAGTTCTTAGAGGGACTTTAGATTGGGATACGTGATCGTATTGCTACATATCATGATGAGGTGCTCAAAGATCTTCTGAATCGGGCTAAGACTGAAGAAGAGATGGAGATTTTAGCAGCCAATCAGAGTGGCATAGATAGAGATAGGGATTAGGGGCGAGACTGAGATCGATCTGGGAGACATCCTGGTCAGAGTGAGTTTCACTCACACCTTGATAAGAGGACTCGCACTACTGCCTATCAGAGAGGTGGATTGAGTTATAGGCCTACGGTACCTCATGTTTCAGCTGTTAATCAGGGTGATTCATCAGGATTCTCTCATGTACTAGTATGTGAGTATTGTGGTAAATTACATCGATGAGAATATAGGAAGCTATCAGGTACTTGCTTTCGATGTAGGTCTACTAAACATTTTTAGAAAGAGCATTCGTACCCTCCTTCTATAGATAGAGTATCGACTCAGACCCCTACTCGTTTTTAGACTCTGGCCCGTTCACAGACATCTGTTTAGACACCAGTCACGAGTCATTATTAGGGTAGAGGTTCAAGATCTGATAGTAGATGACTAGCCTTGTCTGAGCACATCAGAGTGGAGGACTAGCCTTGTCTGAGGCTAGACAGCCTGCTTTGGTCTATGCCATTAGACGTCGTGATGATCGAGACGAGCTTGGTATTATTACATGTACATTTACCATATTTTCTGTTCTATATTTTGCATTGCTTGACAACGGCTCCACCTGTTCCTATATATCAAAATCTGTGTCCCAAGATCTTCAGATTTTAGCCAAGACCACTGTGGATGCAGTTACTGTTATGAGTCTAGTGGGTCAATCGGTAGTCGTAAATAAGATTTTCAGGCGATGTCCTCTAGAGGTACAAAAGGAAACGTTTCCAGTTGACCTTTTAGAGCTACCGTTAGAGGAGTTTGATTTGATTCTTGGTATGGATTGGTTGATTGAACACCTGGTTAATCTGGATTGTGAGTCCAAGAGAGGGATTCTGAAGACTTTTGATGATCGAGCGATTATTCTAGTTGACGAGAGACGTGGGTTTCTGTCTAATGTAGTATCTGCTTTGACTGCTGACAGAATGATTAGGAAGGGTTACGAGACATTCATTGCTTGTATTTTGAACACAAAGGGGTCTCTATAAAAAATTGAGGAAATACCTACTATGAAGGAGTTTCCTGATGTGTTTCCTGAGGAGTTACCTGGTTTGCCGCCCGATAGAAAGGTGTTGTTCGAATTTGAGACTTATTCGAAATCAGCGCCAGTTTCCATGAACCCCTATTGTATGGCTCATAAAGAGCTGAAGATTCAGTTGCAAGAGCTCATCGATCAAGGTTTTATTCAACCTAACTCTTCACCTTGGGGAGCTCCAGTTTTGTTTGTCAAGAAGAAAGATGGTTCACTTCGGTTATGCATTGATTATTGAAAGTTGAATAAGTTGACCGTAAAGAATAAATATCCCCTACCCATGATTGATAACTTGTTCGATCAGTTTTGGGGAGCCTCTATTTTCTCAAAGATTGATCTTCGATCTGGGTATTATCAGCTAAAGATAAAGGGGTCTGGTGTTGCGAAGATGGCTATTTGCACCAAATACGGGCATTACGAGTTTCTAGTGATACTTTTCTGTTTGACTAATGCTCCTGAAGCCTTTATAGATCTGATGAACCGTGTTTTTCGGCCCTATTTAGACCAGTTCGTTGTGGTATTCATAAATGATATTATGGTCTACTCTCAAACTGCGGCAGAGCATATAGTGCACTTGAGGGTTATTCTGTAGACTCTCAATGAGCATCGGTTATATGCTAAATTGAGCAAGTATGAATTCTAGCTCAGTGAAGTAACTTTCCTCGGGCATGTGGTCTCGTCTCGAGGTATTCAGGTTAATCCGAGTAAGATTGAGGCCATCGTAAGTTGGAAGCAGCCTAAGAATATCTATGAGATCCGCAGTTTCTTAGGCTTAGTCAGGTATTACAAACGCTTCGTATAGGGTTTTTCTATCATTGCTGCCCCTCTGACGAAGCTGTTGAGAAAGAACGTACCCTTTTATCTTGACTGATGTACAGCATGAGAGTTTTGAGAAATTGAAGACATCTTTGACTCAGGCTTCAGTGTTGACCCAACCTGAATCAGGAAAGGATTTCGCAGTTTATAGCGATGCTTCACATTCTAGGCTTGGTTGTGTTTTGATACAATATGTGAAGGTGATCGCTTATACGTCACGCCAGTAGAGACCGCACGAGTGTAACTATCCCAAACATGATCTGGAGTTGGCCGTTGTAGTTTTTGCCTTGAAAATTTGGAGACACCATCTTTATGGGGATAAGTGTTACATCTATACAGATCATAAGAGCCTAAAATATATTCTAACTCAAAAAGAGCTTAATCTAAGACAACGCCGTTGGCTAAAGCTTCTTAAAGATTATGATTATGAGATTGAGTACCACCCAGGGAAAGCTAACGTGGTGGCTGATGCTTTGAGTCGCAAGGCTATTTCAGATCTAAGGTCTTTGTTTTCCAGGATGAGTATGTTTGATGATGGCAGTTTATTGGTTGAGTTATATGTTAAGCCGACCTTAGCTGAAGAGATCAAGCCCAAACAGCTTCTGGACAGTTCCTTACTTCCTGTTATACAACAAGTTAAGCAGGGATCTACATTCGTTTATACATTTGATCGGGATGAGGTCTTGTTCTTCAAGGGTCGTTAGTGTGTGCTTGATGACGCCGAGTTGAAGCGAGCCATTCTCAGTGAGGCTCATAGTAGCCCTTATTCTATGCATCGCGGTAGGGATAAGATGTACGAAAATTTAAGGTAGAGATACCGTTGGGTTGGCATGAAGAAGGATATCTCAGATTATGTGACTAGATGTTTGACTTGTCAACAGGTTAAAGCAGAACATCAGCATCATTCTGGTCTCTTGCGACCTATCAGGATTCCCGAGTGTAAATAGGAACGGATCACAATGGACTTTGTTACATGATTGCCTCTGACTCCTTCTAAAAAGGTTCTGTCTGGGTGATTATTGATCAACTCACCAAGTCTGTTCATTTTATTCTTGTTCGGGTTAACTACTCTATGAACAAGTTGGCTAGATTGTTATTTTTGAGATTGTCAAACTGCACGATGTACTTTTGTCCATCATCTCTGATTAAGACCCGAGGTTTACCTCCCGATTTTGGCAGGCTTTGCAGAAAGACTTAGGTACGCGTCTGAATTTCAGTACATCTTTTCATCCGCATACAGATTGTTGATCTGAGAGGGTGATTCAGATTCTGGATGATATGTTGCGGGGATGTGTGATCGATTTCCGTGGTAGTTAGGAAGATTTCTTTCCCTTAGCCAAGTTTGCTTATAATAATAGCTATCAAGCTAGTATCTGCATGGCACCGTATGAGGCTCTATATGGTCATAAATGTCGTACTCGCATCTGCTAGACAGAGTTGTATGATAGAAAGACTTTGGGCCCCGAATTGGTTCGGAAGACTAAGAAGACCGTCAGATTAATCCATGACCGCCTGAAATAGGCTTTTGATAGACAAAAGTCTTATGCTGATTAGAGGAGAAAGGATATTGAGTTTGAGGTTGGTGATCAGGTCTTTTTAAAAGTATCTCCATGGAAGAAAGTTCTGAGATTTGGGCGCAAAGGCAAGTTGAGTCCGAGATTCATCGGACCATATCGTATTGTGAAACGAGTTGGACCAGTTGCCTATCAGCTTGAGTTGCCTCCTCAGTTTAGCCGTATCCATAATGTATTTTATGTATCTATGTTGAGGTAGTATAATCCGGATCTGAGCCATGTTATTCAAGTTCAGGACATTGAGTTGAGGCCAAACTTATCGTATGAGGAAGAGCCTGTGCAGATTTTGGATTTTGATGAAATTCTGAGAAATAGACGCATCCCTATGGTTAAGGTCCAATAGAGTAACCGTGGTCCTGCAGAAGCCACCTGGGAGATTGAGGAATCTATGAGAGAGCAGTTCCCGCACATGTTCAACCCAGGTAAATTTTGAGGATGAAATTTATTTTTTAGGGGGGAGAGTTGTAACACCTAAAAAAGGGTAATTGCAGCAAAGGGAGTTTGAACCCTGACCTTGGCTGCACAAATAAAGGGAGTAACCATTTGAGCCAAGGCTCATTTTCGATATGAGTTACCCTAATTGAATTATAACCTTTCAAGGATTGGTTATATTGGAAATAATTAAAATTAGATATGACTCTTCATTTCCATTTTTATTCGAACCAAATATACCTTAAAACCCCTTAAATTATCCTCTCACCTACCCCTTAGTCGGCCACCGTTTGATCGCCCTCACCGCCCGTCTAGGCCGTGCACCGCCGGCATCAAAAGCTTCCCCATCCTCGTCCGATCAAAACCCCTCAACCCCATACTGCTTAGCCTCGCCGTTCGTCGGTAATTGAAGTCGAAAGGTTCTTCGAACCTAGGGTAAGATCAGTTTTGTTTTCTTTATTTTCCATCCACCCACGTTGGCCGTTCGAGAAATGGTCACCGATTTTGAGCTCACTGTGTGGAGGCGAGCAAAACCCAGCCGACCAGTTGCAGTTCCGACGTCTGAAGGACCTTCACCGAAGTTTAGACCTAATTGGTAAGTTATGTGAGTTTAAGCCATTTTTCGATTAGATTTGGATTGATACTGGGTTGATAGAGTATGGCAAAGGATAGATCCAGCCAAAACGAGCATTTTGGGCCATTTTTACAGTCGTGTAAGGCCACGCGTGAGCTCCACAAGCCGGCCAAGGTGCTTTTTGCCCACCGTGACCGGTTCACCTATAAACTGGTCTGGTTCAACCCGGTCCAAACTGGTTCGACCAACCCGACCCGTTGACCAAGTCAACTCAGTGAGTCAACCCGGCTGAGTTAACTCAGTGAGTCAAGCTATTGATCGATGACATTAGTGTTGACTGCTGATGTCACCATTGACCGTTGATCGATGACGTCAGTATGACGTTGACTGCTGACGTCAGCATTGACTTTGACTCAAAAATTAAAATTTCTGAAAACTCATATTTTATGTTTTTTGACGACCTGAGTCCGATTTTGAAGCCCGTTTTACGAAATTCTAACCCAAAAGCCTCCAAAATTTACCTTAAATTCGATCATGTATAAGTATTTAAATTATTCAAATTAAGAACAAAGATTTGGATTAAGGATTTTGACATGGAATATTATTTGTTTAAGGTACTCAAGATTCATTCGACCGCTCGTCTGCTCAGCCTGGCTCATCCTGACTTACTCAACCGCGTGAGCCCATTGTGACCCGTATGCATCCCTAACGTAGTAAATTATCCCGATATAAATATAATTTCTTTAGTAGCCCAAATACTTGTCGATATAGGTTCCAACACCGCAGCAGAGCGTGGTCCCGGTGCCTAGTAGATTCAGACCTTGGCTTTTGAGGTGTGTTCCTTGTGTGCTATGCGACTGTTTTACGTACTGATTTATATGTCATATATGTTTTTTCAAACTGATCATGTGCACATGATTGAAAGCTTGAATTCACATAAACATAACATGTTTTCTGTAAGTAAGCATGATTATATTGTATGTTTGAAGTATGCCCTAGTACCCGATATGACAAGCATGCTCTATGGTTATTGTTTATATGTATAGAAATGTGTTATTAAGTATTGTTATCACTGTTTATTACTGCCTACTATAATGCTATCTAGACTAATTAGTTGGGGTGCTTGGGTTATGATATGAAGTGATGAAGGTTCAACCTTGATCCGGCTGGTAATTCCGCCCATATAAGGTTCTCATGCTTCGACTGGGGTAATTCCGCCTGTGACCTAAGGTATTCCATTAGGATGGTACCCTCGCCTAATGGCCAAGGTTAACACCCATACTCAGATCTTCAGCTACGGCTAGAGTGACTCCGCTCGTATAAGGTTCTCATGCTTCGAATGGGGTAATTTCGCCCGTGACCTAAGGTATCCCTTAGGATGGTACCCTTGCCTAATGGGCTCGAGTTAATGCCTGTATGTGATACTATTCTATGGAACTGTATCCTGGAGTTTGGTTGGAAGGTAGATAGGTTGCATGAAAACTATGGTTGCACTTATAACCTGTTTTATAAGATATTTTCTATTTTTTCTGAATTATATATATATATAATTTTATTGGCACTATTGGAACACACTGAGCTCTCAAACTCGTACTCACAAATCTTTTTCTTTTCAGATTTTGGATAGGCTTCTCGGACCTGGCATTTGGAGTATCGACACATTTGATATACATTTGTCATTGTAATGTTTCTATCTTCCGGATTGTTTTATTACGGTGACATGAGCCTATATTTTGTTACTTTATATTTTATACTCGATGATGTTGCCATATATGGCTTATGATGTATGTACACATTTTGGATATGGTTTATTTTAATTAACTTAAATCGTTTATGTTTGTATTTATTATTTCCTGATTTTGATTTCAATTCCTTAATTATTTCCATATAAAGATTTTTGGTAACAAATGTGATATCCTAGATTTGAATTTACGAATAAGCCGGTCTAGGGGGTTACAAAACGTAAGAATGAAGAACAATAAATCAACAGGAAAAAGGAAGCACAATCAACAACAAGAAGACGATAATCTTGAATTAAAATTATCTTGCAGTCCAACACCTTCATCATCGATTACGATTTTGATATCAGTTTTAGTTTCAATGTCCCACCAGCAAGAAAGACCACATATGGTTTCCCAAATGTCGCTAATACAAGCATTGTTTTATGAACCACCAACTCTGCACCCACTTCAGTTACTCGCTAACCATTCTCTTTATAGCGTTACTTTCGTATAACATTAACACTAGCCACTTTAGATCATACAATGATTATGCATAAAAAAGTTAGAAACGCACCCAAAAGATTCGAACGAAAAATAGATACGAACAAATCTGACTGCATTGACAAACGAACCACAAAAGGGAATTAAGCTATTGAAAGACCATCGAGAACTATAAATCAGAGCCGAGCGTCATGAGAAACTATCCACAAACGCAAACCGTGTATCCAAATTTAATATGAGGGTCATCGAGAACCGTAAATCAGAGCAAGAAAGATCACCAGGATTACAAATAAGCGCCATCTTGATCAATCGTGGCATCGTCAAATCTAACCCTAAAAACATAAAATAAAAGAAACAGCCAGACGGTTTACTATACTTACTCTAATGTTGATGCAAAAATTATACTTACTCTAATGTTGATACAAAAATTATACTTACTCTAATGATTTATATATGAGAGAATATTTGATACATTGTTAGTGTAAGAAAAATTTACACAAGCATGTCTATTCTAAAGCTAAAATCTAACATTTAAATTCCTAAGCTTAAAACTCTAACCTTAAATCCTAAATTTTAAATCCTATCACCTAAACTCCTTAAATAACCATGCTTGTGGAACCTAACAAGTGGTCCTAGTGGAAAAACAGATGACATTTATCCAAGAAGACACGAGTTTAATAACTTTGTCTGCAAGGTGTGTGTGCATTGTCAAAGGATTAATAATATGTATAATCAAATACTACCTTGTAATCATCTTGAGACTATTTAAAAAAAACTATGCTTGTGAAAACTTTTTTCCCCGACAATGTATAGAATAATAATCTTTTATTTATTAGTATATTAATCATGATTATAGTGATACAATCATTTCTCATGAATTATTATAACATTAAATTTTTAATATATAAATTATAATAAAAATAAGAATTATAGTAATTTTATGAAAATTGAGATGATTTTTCTTTGAATAAGAGATAAAATTATCAAAAGAACCAAATTTATTTAAAAATTTTCTATAATAACTACAAGTTAATAAAAATATTTAAAAAGAAAAACTTATATTTCGTGAACCGGCTATTAAAATATAAGTTAAAGCGGGTATGAGGTAAAAATATTTGAAGGCCTGATGCAAAAATCCATTAGTATAACCATTTATAATTAACCTTGAATAAGAGGATCATGTTAAAATTTTCTAGAAAAATGAAGTCCTATTGAAAAAGCGGATAATGTTTATCATAAAAATTTGAGTTCAATTATTTTGTCTATAAAGTGTATGCATTATCAAAGAGTACTATGTATGAATAGATACTACCTTATAATAATCATTAAACTACTAAAAAAATCTAAAATAATGTTTGGGGAAAAATGATGATATATGAAGCTGCTTAATCCCGCAAATTCGAAAATGACTTCAGAAATCATTACTTCTTTTGGGGGAAATTACTAAATTTTAATTTTTAAAATGATAAAAATATAAATTTATTATTATAAAGGTAAGTGTACGAAGATGTTTATGTGTGCTATTGTGGATATGGCTACCAAGCCCACCCTTACATAGAAGATCCAAATAAAGCTAAATACTCATCTTGGTATTCAACTAAGCGTTGGACTATCAAACGGTCATTTCGAGTGCAGCTTTTGAACGTTTTTTTTGGGTCTAATTTACGTTTCAAACGGACGTTTTGTAAAAACTAAAAAACCCAACTTCTTTTCAAATGAGTATTCCAAAATCATTGTCGAACGAAACCTAAGCCTGACAAATCTGTTCAATGTACAATTCAGTTTGAGACATCATTGTATAGGCAATTTTAAAATTAATAGCTGCCGTTCAATTTACGCGAAAAAGAAAACGCCTAAGTTAAACATGACAAGTATTATAACTTTTTATTCGTTTTATTCAAACAAACTTCATTACACACCAAACATCAAAGAAAATACGTATCGAATCGAACGTTCCAAATGCCGGCTTCTTTAAACCGCAGGCACCGGACTAACCGGGGAGCCAGCGAGAGGTGCAGCAGCAACAGCAGGAGCAGGAGCAGGAGCAGAAGCAGAAGCAGGAGCAATAGCAGGAATAGGAACCGGGCCAGTACTAGTAGACACATCACAGTAGCCTCTAAGAATGTTGCCTTCCTCAGATGTGAAACCAAGGGAAGTGATCATGGTAGGCCAACAATTACAAGTAATAACCTCGATGGCACGGCAACAATCGGCGTCAATATCAGTTCGGCCGTTTACAAAGAAGAGAATAATCTCATCCGTGCATGATTTCAGCTCATTCAGTGCATTCCAGCACTCGGAAAGGCCTCTATTATCGTCGAGCCTTGCTGCTAGGGTACCACCGGGCTTGATGGAGCTGGAGAGTTGCCTTGCTGATGTTATACTAGCCAAAAGGCAGCACACAAGAACCAAAAGATGGAACAAAACTCTGAGGGCCATTATATTTTTTTTCTTCAAGTAATAGTTGAATTACAAAACGATGAGTGGAGAGCGGGATTGTGGGAGGTTATTTATAGAACTCGAGGACTAAAACTAAAGATGTAATTAATGTCATTAATAAAAGGTATAATTGTCTTAATCACAGGATTCGTTAAGGGGAAGATGATGGGTTTTTGTATACGAGAAACTGCAACCACTAACGTAACTTCCAGGAAGACCAAAAGTAAGCCAGGTGGGTGAATCTGATTGGATATAAAAATCAAATTGTTTAAGTTCTCTGATTAAAGATTAAATTTTATTTCATGTTGAACTCATTGAGTGGTCATAATGGTAAAGGATGACGTTCTTTTAGATGACCCAAGTTTAAGAAGTATAATCTGCACAAGGTGTGCGTTTTCGAAAAACTAAAATTAAAAACATATATTACCATATAATCACACCGAATATTAAAAAAACAATATTTTTTTTCATAAAATTGTAATGTATTCAATTTCATGTAAAAATAACATTCAAGTCAAATAAATCTTTTAATGAGTTATTTAATATTTATTTTAACATTAAAATTATTTCCACTCTTATAATTTTTTGAGTGCATTGAATCTCCTCATCTAAGTGTTTATGCTTGTATTTTTATTACTACAATTTCATAACATTGAAACTTTTTTTTATCAACTACGAGTTTCATTCGATTCTGGTTTAAAATTGAGAATTGCACTTGACGGATTATTTTTCTTTTTTGGGACAAATGCACTTGACGGATTAAGGCAAGCATAAATGGTACCAAACATCCACATTGTTGAATTCACACAATCATGTTGATATTGTCGTTTCATTGTTTGGGTTATATATGTTGATATACTTTTAATGCAATTGCTTTTGTTTCTTAAAGAAAGCTAGACGTTGAACTCATTGATTGGTCCTAAAGATAAAGGATGTCGTTATTTCTCTTATGTGACTTGAATTCGAGTAGTGTAATCTACATATTGTATACATTTTCATATAAAAGAAAACTTGAACATCTTTTGATAAAAGAAATCAAACATAATTTAGAAAGTATTAATATTTGATACACTGCCAATGTAAAAAAATTACACAAGCATGCCTATTTTCAAGCCTAAATTTAAAATCTAAATTTTTAACCTTAAACCCATAAAAATCTAACCACAAACCCTAAACCCTAAATTCTAACCATAAATCCTAAATTTTAAATCCTACAACCTAAACCTTTAACCTCTAAACCCTACAATCTAAATTTTAACGCGAGGTCCCTTCTGACATGTTGGAAATGGTAGGAATTGATAATCCGTGTCTTTTCAAAGGACCTCGCTTTTTGTAAAACGCGAGATCCCTTAATTACTCGCTTTTGAAGGGGTGCGAGAACTGCTATAAATAGAAGCCCTATACTCCTAATTTTCACACATCTTCTCTTCTTTTCTCCTTGTCTAGTATTATTTTTTAGCAAATATTAGTTAAAAAGTTCACATACTCGATATTATGGTGGGGTTACTCAGATTGGATCAGAAACATGTCTTCAACTTTTGGCAGACAAATTCAACGGTAAAATATTTTTTTATTTAGTTATTTAATTTTGATTAATTGTTATTTATTTAGTTAGTTATTTAATATTTTAAAATTTTAATTTCAATGGGTATGAACATGCATTGACGTGTTACCTTAATCGTATCACACAAGCACCTTATCCAGATATTGTTCCATTTTTGGTGGGGTTACTCAGATTGGATCAGAAACATGTCTTCGACTTTTGGCAGACAAATTCGACGGTAAAATGTTTTTTATTTAGTTATTTAATTTTGATTAATTGTTATTTATTTATTTAGTTAGTTATTTAATATTTTAAAATTTTAATTTCAATGGGTATGAACATGCATTGACGTGTTACCTTAATCGTATCACACAAGCACCTTATCCAGATATTGTTCCATTTTTGGAAGAAGCCGGTTTTGGCCACGTCAGCACTATAATTGGAGGTACCAAGTTGAATCGTCCATTGATAAACGCATTGCTCGAAAGGTGGAGGCCGGAGATACGCACATTTTATCTTCCGTGTGGTGAGGCTACTATTACACTGCAAGATGTTGCATTTCATCTTGGTTTGCCTATTGACGAAGCATTTATAACCGGTGTTGCGAATTGCTCGGAATCCCTCCAAACGAGTTGGATGATGGTAAAATTAAGATAACTTTTTTGGACAAGCATTTTACAGATCTACCCCGAATGCTTCTGATGAAATTAAGAAGGTGAATAAAAATTTTATTTATAATTAGTAATTTTGATTTTTTTTGTTGGATAAATGAGGTTTTTTTATTCATCCAAAGTATCATCCCTTTACAACCAACCACACACTACCAAAAGAAAAACTACCATGTATCAACAAAGGCAACAAAAGAATAAAGCAATAGACTATACAATCCCTCACTCGGTAACAAGAGTAGAAGAATGAAGAGTGAGTTTCACATTACCAGACAATTTCATAAGTATATCTTTCCTGATCAATGAGACAATGTAGTTGCAATAGTAATTTTGATTTTTTTATTTATAATTTTGAAATTTTATTTTATTATAAACTTTTATTTACTATTGTTTTTGCAGCGATTTGCTCGTGCCCATATTTTATGAGTTATTGGGAGGATCTTGATGCCAGAAAAATCTCGGAATAAAGTGCATTTGATGTGGTTGCCTCATCTATGGGATTTTGCACAATCCGGAAATACGAGTTTGGGATCGACAATCTTGGCGTATCTATTCAGGGAGCTATGTAAAACCGTTGATCCAGATAAACATGTCATTGGAGGGTGTCTTCTGTTGCTGCAGTCGTGGGCTTGGTTTCGAATATCATATTTACGCTCGTCTTTTAAAGAACCGACCCTATTCGAATTTCCACTACTTCAGAGGTAATAAAAAATAAACTAATTTATATTATACGTTTTTTGTAATATGACAATAATAATATTTTATTGTATGAATGATAGGTGGACTGGTCCATTATCTCATGTGGGACTACCAACAACTCAGCAAAATTTTAGACTCTTGATCAATAAGAAAAATAAGGTAATATTTTTAATCAAATTATTTTTTAATTTAAATATCATTTATTTTTTAAATTGGTTTTATCTAACTTAGTTTACAAAAAAAATTTGTAGTTCATGTGGACGTCGTACGATGATCCTGATGTTAGCGCATGTATTCCAGTAGAAATATTTCAGACTTCAAACATTTGGATGTTGAGGGTCCCGCTGATACATTATGAAATATTCAAGTGGAATCCTATCGATCGCGTGCTGCGACAATTCAACTATGTCCAAGGGATTCCACTAGCACCTATAAATTTGAACGAATTGCATCACTTAACGCGATAAGGGAAGACAGATAAAGATTAGGGGCAGCATTATGGGGTGTGGATGAACGAGTGAATTGCAAGATTTGGTAGGCGAACCATTTGTAAACCCATTGACGACCACAATGTTACATATGATTATATGCAGTGGTACAAACAAAATGGGAAGCTGCATATACTAACCCTAGAAGAGAGAGAATAAGAAATAAATTTGCCCCTCAAATCGTCCACCGACACAATATTCGCCGACATAACGTGGTAGCAGAATGAGGGAACAAAGCCAAAGAAGAAGAACACACACTCGAGGGGCCTCGTCATCGAGAATAGTACAAGCACTTGCACAGTCAACAGTAAAGCCCGAGACACCGGTGCCAGCACCTGCATTCACCCACTCGACTTCTTCATTATTTTATCCTATAAGGAGTCTGTTGGAAGGTTTTTTTACGGACGTGTTTCCTTTTTTTATGACACTTGCGGGCACGTCGACTTTTCTTGTACCTGTACCAATTTATTATCCTTCATTTGCCACTGCATATTTTCTTCCAATATATCAATTTCCACCATTGGCAATAGACTTCGGATCTGGTATTGTTGACCAGACGGAGAAATGGCTTTGATCATTTGATGGGGGTAAACGATATGGTCACATGACAACAAAATTGGTAGAGACGATTAATTTATCACTGAAGGGAGTACGACATTTGCCTATCACTTTGTTGTCAAAGTGACATATTACCGGTTGGCTACCCTTTTTGCAACCTTGGGAAAGCAAGCAATTGGCTGGATGGTAGGTGGCCACAAAGTCCACCCAGACCTCCTCACAAAATTTCAAACATTTATGCAACATTCAAATACGATGAATACAACCTGCTTCTCTCGCGAACACTATTTATTTTGTATTTCAAAATATTCCAAACCATTGGAAGTCATACAATACAACACATACATGGTTAATCTACAAGAAAGAACCTGCAAGTGCGGAGTCTTCCAAATATTCAAATACTCGTGTAAGTACGCCATTGCTGCTTGTGAAATCCGTGTATCTGATGTGTTTTGATAAAGAAAGGGTTTTGCTTTTGGGTCACTTTAATGCCAATATATGAACTAATGTATCATGATGGATGAATTATGTTTTCTATAATGTGATTTATACATGTTTTGCTTTTTAAGCTTTGCTATTGGATGAATAACTATGTGAAGGCTTAAATTGAGGTTTTACATATGGGATTATGCTTGACATCCATGATACATGTTTTGTATATGGTTTAATATGCATGTTTTACAAAGGTAAAAAGGGCATGAGATGTTTTAGAATGAAGTTGAAAATGTGGTTTAACCTAATGGTTTTAAATGCATTGATGAGTATTTTTAAAGCGTTCCTCACTAGGCATTAAATGCTTACGCTCTCCTTTCTCATCAATGTAGGAAAGTAAGCTTTCGGGACAGCAAGTAAGCAAGGAGGAATCCAAGAATCGAATTACTTCAAGTATGGTTTTAATAAGTGAATTTATAGTAATAAAAGGCCAATGTGACCAAGTTGTAATTGGGAGGGTTGTTTGCTTACTCCCTGTTTTGGACATATTTTATTTGGTATTTTGGACTTGTATGAGGTTATGGTTTGATTTGAAGGGTTGGGATGAGAATTGTATGCTTGGGTAGAAATCATGCCTATAGGATCTTTGATTGATTTGCTATGGATTGAATGTTCATCTAGCATGCTTAAATGGTTGTGAAAATGATGTTAAATATGTTATATGATGTTTGGAGCAAGTTAGATTGAGCTTAAGTGTCATATGTTTGGCCAATAGGTCATTACAGGCTTAGTCGTACTGATATGAGTTTTTTAGGGATCGATACGCGGGGTTTGATACGGCTTAATTTGGGGAAATATCAAAGGGGTATCGATACGAGTAGCTACCATATCTGTACGTTCTTATGAAAAAATGGATAGGGATCGGTACACAGGTTACCGTATCAGTACGAGTTTTAGCTGCTAGAATCTCCAATTTTGAAATATAGTAATAGGTATCGATACTTGACCAAACATATCGATACACGTAAGTCACGTAGACTCGTATTGATGAGGTGTAAGCCTGTATCGGTATGGAGTTAGTTAGTTCTGGTAATTTCATGATGTGTTTTGGATTCTTTGTTAAATGATCACTATTTTTGTAATGCTCAATTAATGATGATCTAGTGATCCAATTTTGATGCAAATTCACACAGTGGCATATGATGAATCTAATTAAAGGATGGTAATGTCAATTTGTAATTTGCCCCCTTTAATTTATAGATTTATGATTTGGTCCTTAATATGTTAAGTCTTGCGAATTGAATGCTTGTTCGTCTTTCGTTATGGTTTGTCGCACCTTAGGGTTAAATAAGCATATAGGGAAGATAAAAAGAAAAAAATTAGATCGGTTTAGGTTATTAGTTCATGTTTGCTTTGGCAAACTTAATGTGACGTCTTTGGTTCGGTCTTGACGGCTAGGCGAGTTAAGAGTGTTATATTAGTGGTATCAGAGCCGGGTTTATGATTGTTGGGAGGTAAGTTATGTTTGTTTGAAATGTTGTTGATTATTGTATGACATGTACAGTGTTTGATTATATGATTCTATTATTGAAGTGTAATGTATTGGGTAAAACCTTGGGGACACATTCCTTATTACTACAAGTGTAAAATGATTTTGTTTTTGAAACGTGAACGCCTTAGATTCTTGCTTGAAGCTAGCCTAACTATATTTTTTGTTATATTTTCATGCTATAGATACATATTTTTTAGTATGCCACCGAGACGAGAGCTTAGGTCAAATTTGAATAATACTGCCAGTGGGAAGGAAGTTGAGGGTGAATAGTGCATCTTGAGGGGTTGCCTCATCCTCCGCCTAATCCCTCAGCTGGAGTGAATGTTGGGCAAGCACCGTCAGTTCTATCTGGTCCAGTCTGTGGGGATATGATGTTGTTGATTCAGTATGGAGCTTTTCAAGTAGTTGTAGCTGAAGTGCATGTTCATGCACCGGCACCTACAATAGCTATTAATCCAAGACTTCTGTTAGAGCGTTTGCGTAGTTTAGGAGGTTTTGAGTTCATAGGTTTAGCTCCTGAGGCAGCTAATGAATAGTTTACGAGTACCGAGAGGATTCTTGGTCAGATAGAGTGTAAGAAAGTACGTAAGTTGGGTTGCATTATATCCCTGCTCCAGAGAGATGCCTATAGTTGGTGGAGTACCGCTATAGCGGGAATGACACCTGAAGATATGACTTGGGAATTCTTCGGTGCTGCTTTCCGAAGAAATTATTTGGGTACTTGATACCAGGATAAAAAATGTGAGTTCATATCCTTGGTCCAAGGGAATATGTCTGTTTTGGAGTATGAGGTTCAGTTTGTACGATTGAGCCAGTATGCGCCTGAGTTGGTTCTTGAGGATCGACTGTGATGTGATCGTTTTCGATATGGTTTGGTCAATGATGTTAAGACCTATATGTTGGCTTCGGACTATACTGATTTTGATGTCTTGGTTAGTCGAGCCAAAGATATTGAGCAGAACTTGGGTTTGTCTTCTCGTTCTAGGGGCTCGAGTTCGACAAAAGAGTTGTTGATTCGGATGTTGGTGGTGATCGGTTCAAGAAAAATCAAGATAGAAAATATCTATAACACTTCAAAAATCGGCCTAGTCAGAATAAGGTTTCCGATTATCAGAAAATCAACTTCCGACGAATAATGAAATTATTGAATTATAAGATATTAGGTCAACACTGATTAATTATTGGGCCATTGTTAAGTTTGGACTAAATCGTAAAGATTGGAAATATGTAGTTATTGGCTAAAACTTAGAAGTAAAGCATGGAATGATATAGATTTAAGTCATGGATAAATACAAGGACTAGGTGTGTAATTAGACCACCTAATGACTAAATTGGAAAGAGTAAAAAATATGATTAGTGACTAAATTGAAAATATTTAAGGTTAAGGTGCCATAGTATAAAAGTTAAGAAATACAAGGACCTATAGTGTAATTTGACCATGGCCTTTCTTTATAGGAAGGAAAAGTTCTTGGAGGACTAAAAGTTAAATTTTCCCATTGTCATTAAAGAGTGTAGGTGGCACAATGTGGCATGGCTATGGGAAAAGATGAAAAGGTTGATATGACGATGTCTTGGATATTATTGTTAATTGAAAAGTGAATTAAAATGAAGATAAAGTCTTAATATGTTCCACTGGGAGAAAAATCAAAGAAAGGTAATTGCTATCTTATCTTCATCTTCCTCTTTAATTTGAATAAGCTAGCACCTCTCATGTGTAAGCACACACCTCCATTGATAAAGCTTTAAAAGATTAGATTTTTTTCATAGAATTCCTATTCCTTTTTCACTTGAATCTTATTCAAGGTAAGTCCATGGTGCAAAAGCTCACCTTTGCCTTCAAGGAATATGGAAATTCTTATATCGATTCCATATGATTAAATATGGAAAACCATTGAAATCGTGTCATTGTCTTTGTCTTGTAAACAAGGTAAAAGTGAGAATCTATCCATCTCTTCAAAGAAGTCCAAGTCAAGGAACAAAAGAATCTATATACGTGACCATCCATAGCTTTGGAAAGTTTGGTGAGTGTAGTTCATGGTTTGGATGGCTAGGTGTCATCCTTATTATATTGTCTTTTTTAGTTTATTGTATGGTTATCATGAAATTGTTCATTGACTCACATAGAGCATTTGGTGGCAATATTCATATCATTGGAAATCATTGGTAAATTCTTTTGTGTTGCCTTGCATCATGTTACATTGGCAAGCTCATTACATCGACAAGTTCGTAGCATTGACTAGATCATTGCATCAATGAAAATATTGTATTGATAAGATCACTATATTGACAAAGATATTATATTGGCAAGGATATTATATTGATGAAACTATTGTATTGACAAGGACTATGGGAGCTAAGGCTCAACTCTTTTATGAGAACACTTTGCTATTGCTAAAAACATAAGATGTGTAAGTCGCCTTGCAATAAAAGTCCTTGGACACTTTGGCATGGTACATGGTATATTGGAACTACGGTTAGAGGTGGAAAATAGGTCATTCGGTTCGGGTCATTTCGGTTCTAGCTGCATTCGATTTAAATTTGGTTTAGTTTGGTTCGGTCTGGTTCGATTTTAGTTCGGGTCTATGGTGATTTCAGTTCAGGTATTAGGTCAGGACGTCGAGTCAATTGATTTTTGGTTCGGTTGACTTTTGGTTTAGTTGATTTCAGGTCGGTTATTTTTGGATCGTTGATTTCGGGTTGGGTCAATATTAGGTTAACAGGAGATCGATCAGTTTTAGTCGGGTTTTTAGGCTGAGTTAGGTTTTTCCACCCTATATATGACTTTATATAGCATGTATATTTGACTTTTTGGTAAGTTGTACGATAGTTCACATCTCATTTTTATTTATTTATTTTAATATATTTTCTTAATTTCGGTGGCCTTCGGTTCTGTTGCTTTCAGTTAGGGTGAAATCAGTTTAGTTGAAAATCGGTTTGAGTCTATTCGGTTTGAGTGAAAATTGGTTCGGGTCAATTTTGGTTCAACTGAACTTTGATTCAGTTTCGGTTTGGTTTATTTTGAGTTTTGGATCAAATTTGGGCCATCGTGTTCAGGTCAATTTCGGGTCTTGGTTCGGGTAAATCGGTTCGGTTCTCAGGTCTGGGGTGAAGTTTTCCAGGTCTAACTACGGTCCATGAGCTATGGCTCAAGGGTAATAACCCTACATTGTATTGGCGATAATAGAGGTTAAGGGGAGATGATGGATGATGAAGGAAGAAGCATTGATTAATTACAAGCCATTGCTTTGTGTTTTGAGCTTGCTTAAACACGGACCAATGTTACGATGTCCAAACGTGATCCAAGGCGAACAATTTTAAAAGATAAATAAAGTATTGGCAAGAATATTGTATGAATAGACAAGAACAAGACATGGAAATGGATTCATGACATTAAGCATTGTTCATGTGTTGACATGTATTCATTGAGGCCATCATAATCATTGATTGCATTACTCTCATGGAATATATTATCATTGTCGTCATGATATTACTAGGTCATTACCTCACTAGGCAAAGTATGCCTAATGCATTCATTTCCATGCATATTTTAGGTTTAAGGACTTCTAAGGGATCGATCGTGGTTGGAGGTAGCAAGTCACACTCTCAAGCTTCTTAGTAAAGTCTCTTTCCTTATAACTCCTAGAATGGTGGCATTTGGCATGAATGTATATTGAGCACCTTATGTCCTTGCCATGTATGTTTTGTGAACTCCATGTATGGCATGTCTTAATATGAGGAAAATACGCACTGGATCACTATATAGATTTAATAGAGGAGAACAAGAATATTATGTTAATGGATATGTTATTGCTGTAATGCTTGTATTTACTTGATCATAGAGATGTAAAGGTATTATGAAATGCATGAATTATGTTAATGAAATGATAATGGAATGCTTAATTATAGCATATGACTAAAGACATGGTTATCAAGATAAATATGTTCCTTATTTATTCTTGGCTAAGTCTTAGTATGGGTATATATGATGGAGAAGTCTAAGGTCTAGGCATAATATGGTTTTGGTATAAAATTGCATTGTTGGTCAAGTTAGAAAATGGCATATTTGGCACAAGTATTGTAAAACATAGTAAATGGATTCGTTTTGCCATGAAATTTGATATACTATAAGCTTAACATTCAAGAACATTGTGGGCAAAATTTCATAGACATCGAACATGGTTTAGGGGCCTAAAATGAATAAAAACCAGAGATAATTTGTCATTACAGGCCCTAGAGTACCAATATGGGTAATTGCGTATCGGTACGAGCATGCATAATTTGACCAGGTTAACACTAGGTATTGATACGCTCAAAGACGTATCGATTTTCATTACTAAAATTTTACTGTAGCAGCATACCGATACGGATTGGGGAGTATCGATACGATAAATGATTTCTGGAATTCATGCATTGAATGGGATACCGATACGGGATAAGCCCCTACCGATCCTCAACACTGTGAGACACCATATTGGTATGACGTGATCCGTATCGATCCTTATACAGATTATTGGAGTAAAATATTTTAAAGACGTACCAGTACAGACTATTGAGTACCGATACTGATTCAGGTAATTCAGTTAATGGCTAAAGATAAGTTTCAAAGTTTATACTTTAGTCACTAATATTGATAAGGCAAAATGGACTATTGATTAAATTCTAAGTGGCATGAAATTAGACATGTATGATGAATGATCATTGAATTTCATAGGGGTGCATTGGTTTACAAGAAGGGGCTGGTAAATTGTAGATTTTATATTTTGGTCCTTAAAGTATGATAAAGACAAATTGAACATGCTAATATTGTACCATTAACATAGAACTTGACCCCTGACCCAATATTGTTATGAATGACATGTTAATACCCTTAAGTATATTAAATAATATTAAGATCGTCGATTTGCAAATTAGTCTCTAAATTTAAAAAATACTACGAATTATTCTTCCCACTGATGTTACATATGATGAAATGAATAATTTCATTAATAACCACGTAGTAATATTATTGATATAGTTATACTGCGTTGTCTCATTGGAAATAAGAAGAAAATTTAAAATTTTCACCTCTCACTCATCGCTATTGTGTATCATTATTATCTTCGAACCTGGTTTTTTACCAGATGAGAAGGGGGTGTTATAGTATTGCCTTGATCAAAGACGTGGTGGAGGTAATATCATGCATAGAAAGTAGGGTCAAAACACCTATGCTGAAGTACTCGAGTGTAGGTGTTGTGGGAAACGTCATCCTGGAAAGTGTTAGGCTACACATGGTACATGTTGAAGTTATGGTTCAAGAGATCATTTGAGACGTGATTGTCCACAGATGGCTAATGATGGATAGGCTCCTACACCTGTTATTGCATCGTAGGGAGGTCGTGGTCATGTAATTTCTAGCGTCGGGATGAAGGTCAGGGGACTGTTGCTCATACAGTGGCCATTCAACCTAAGGGTGGTGGACCTGCAAGGATCTATGAGCATCACAAGGAAAGAAATAACACAGATGTGATTGCAGGTACTTTTACTTTGCAGTTCATGCTATTACTTTCTTGGATAGATTCTGGTTCTACACATTTATATATCTTGTGCGAACATACATGTTTGCTTGATATACACGTAGAAGTGTTAAATGTGGGTATGTGAGTAACTAGCTCTTTTGGAGAAATAGTAGTTGCTAGGAGGTTGTTTAGGTGATCTCCTTTCATGGTTCAAGGTCATGTATTTACGGTTGATATGATAGAGTTGTCATTTCATGGTTTTGATGTAATCTTGGGTATGGATTGGTTGACCGAGCATAGGGTTCTGGTCGATTTTGAAACCAAAAGAGTTTCGTTGAAACTTGCTGATGATTATAAAGTGGTGGTCGTGGGTGCGAATGTTAAATTCTTGTCCAATGTGGTTTCGGCTTTAGAAGCGCGAAAGTTGTTAGAGCTTGGGTGTCAAGCATATCTGACTTATGTTATGAACCTAAATATGAAGGAGGTGTATGTTCGAGATATCTGTACCGTTTTTGATTTTTCAGGAGCATTTTCGTAGAAGTTGCCAGGGTTACCACCGAATAGGGAAGTAGAGTTTTATATCAAGATGTATGCGAATACGGCTCCGGTATTGATTGTTCTGTATCGTATGGCACCTAAAGAGTTAAAAGAGTTAAAGACGCAACTTCAGGAGTTGTTGGATCGTGGTTTCATTCAACCAAGAATGTCGTTATGGGGAACACCAGTGTTGTTCTTGAAAAAAAGGATGGCACAATGAGAATGTGCATTGATTATAGGTAACTGAAGAAATTGATGATTAAGAATAAGTATCTGTTGCCATGGATTGATGATTTGTTCGATCAATTCTGGGGTGCTACAATGTTTTCCAAGATTGATATTAGGTTTGGGTATTATCAATTGAAGGTAAAGGATAAGGATATGATGAAAAATGCTTTTCGCTCACATTATGGACATTATAAGTTTTTGGTGATGCCTTTTAGGTTGATGAATGCACTTGCTACTTTAATGAATATGATAAATCGAGTGTTTCGTGAATATTTGGATCAGTTTTTTGTTGTGTTCATTGATGATATCCTTATGTACTCTCATACCAAAAAAGAACATGATCGGTATTTACGAATTGTGTTGCAAGCCTTGCTGGATAATCTGTTGCATGCAAAGTTGAACAAGTGTGAATTTTGGTTAAGGGAAGTAATTTTCCTCGAACATGTTGTGTCGACGAAAGGTATTCGTGTGGATCCGCAGAAGATTGAGGCGATGGTGAGTTGGAAGCCACCTAAGTCTGTTTCGGAGGTTCGTAGTTTTCTTGGGTTGGTTTGAAAAATGATGTAGCGGAGATTATTGCCTGATGTATGGTGTGTCAGTGTAATAAGGCTGAACATCAGTTTATTTTTAGATTGTTACAACCGTTAAAAGTGAGAGAAAATTACAATGGATTTTGTGACGGGTTTGCCTTTGATGTCGTCAAAGAAGAACTCTATCTGGGTAATTGTGGATCTGTTTACGAAGTGTGCACATTTTCTGGCAGTGCATACGACGTATACGTTGGTGGATATGTATATTGTTGAGATTGTGAGGTTACACGAGGTACCTAAGTCTATCATGTCAGATATAGATCCATGTTTTACATCAAGGTTTTGTGAGTGTTTGCATAGAGCTTTAGGTATACGGTTAAATTTTAGTACTTCGTATCATTCTCGGTCGGATGGTTAGTCTGAACGTGTTATCCAAGTGTTAGATGATTTGTTGCGGTGTTGCATCATTAATTTTCAAGGAACGTGGGAGAAGCAACTACCATTGGTAGAGTTTGCTTATAACAATAGTTATTAGGCGAGCATTCAAATGGCGTCGTATGAAGCTTTGTATGGTAGAAAGTGTCGTACGCCACATTATTAGGCTGAGGTAGGTGAAAAGTATGTTTCTCTGCCTGATGTGTTGAAAGACACTAATGAGAAGATGAAGCTTATCAGTTATCGGTTGAAGATGGCTTCGGATAGGCAAAAATCCTATGCTGATTTGAAGCTTATGGAGATTGAGTTTTGTGTTGGTGAAAAAGTGTTTCTAAAAGTTTTGCCTTGGAAGAAGATAATGAGGTTTGGACGAAATGGGAAGTTGAGTCTGAGGTTCATTGGGCCTTACGAGGTGTTACAGCGTGTTGGTCCAATCACTTATAGGTTAAGGTTACCCACGAAGTTGGAAAAGATGCATGATGCTTTCCATGTATCGATGTTTCGGAGGTACAGATCAGACCCATCACATGTGATGCATGTTGAAGAGATTGAGTTGAATCCGAATTTGACCTACGAGGAGGAACCAGTGAAAATCTTGGATTCTAGCAGTAAGGTTCTTCAGGGGAAGGCCGTTGAGTTGGTAAAAGTGTTGTGGCGACATCGAGGTGTCGAGAAAGCCACGTGGGAAAGGAAGGAGGACATGAAGAAGTAGTTTCCTCATCTTTTTTTCGTTAGGTAAATTTTGAGGACGAAATTTCTTAAGTGGGGAAGATTTGTAATGCCTTGAATTTTGGCCTAGAAGTTAGCTAGATAATTTAGACGTTCAGGTGAACCGGATTGGTCGATTCGATCTAGTTTCAAGAATTAATTAGTAATAAATATTTTTAACACGAAATAAAATATGGAAAAATGTTGGACAATACTTAATTAATATATTGAGGGTTTTGTTAAACTCAATTTAATGAAATAAGTTCAAATTAAATGACATTTTGGTTTGGTGATTAAAATGTAAAGTTTTCAAAACTGTTTCAGTGACTAAATTGTAAAAGGGTCAAAACTTAGAATCTTTAAGGAGCTAATTTACCATTTTTAATCAAAATTTTCCCTTAATTTAGGCTATTTTTAAATGGTTTTAAAATCTTCGAGGGAAGGCCATTGAGTTGGTAAAAGTGTTGTGGCGACATCGAGGTGTCGAGGAAGCCACGTGGGAAAGAAAGAATGACATGAAGAAACAGTTTCCTCATCTTTTTTTGTTAGGTAAATTTTGAGGTTGAAATTTCTTAAGTGGGGGAGATTTGTAATTTCCCGAATTTGAGCCTAGAAGTTAGCTAGATAGTTTAGACGGTTCGGGTGAACCGGATTGGTCGGTTCGATCTAGTTTTCAGAATTAATTAGTAATAAATATTTTTAACATGAAAAATATAGAAAAATGTTGTACAATAATTAATTAATATATTGAGGGTTTTGGTAAACTCAATTTAATGAAATAACTTTGAATTAAATGACATTTTGGTTTGGTGACTAAAATGTAAAGTTTTCAAAACTATTTTGGTGTCTAAATTATAAAATGATCAAAACTTAAAATATTTAAGGAGCTAATTTATCAATGTTTTTAATCAGATCTTCCCTTAATTTAGGCTATTTTTAAATGGTTTTAAAATGTTTATTAAATAAAAATAAAATAAATTTAATTAAAAAGATTTTTAAAAATGATTTACTTTTCTCACGTAACCACTTTTGCTCTCAATTTTCCTAGCAGCCAGACTACTTATCTTGCTCTAAAATGATAAAGAATCAACTTTTTTTTATTTCTCAATTGATTTCTTTGATTTCTACATCAAATCTTACTTGTTTTCTTGGAGATTTCACTCAAATTATGTCAATTAAGGGAGAAGCCAACCATTAGAGGTGATTTTCATTTCTCTCCTCTAATCAAAGGTTCTTTACTGAAATTCCCAAGTTCTTGATCCTTTACAGTTGATTTTAGATATGTGTTGATAAATAAATTAAGATTAAAAGGTTTAAAATTGGTTTTAATAAGGAATTGGTATATCTTTGTTATAGATCTGATTTGTAGTGGTTTTATTGATACATATCGCATCTAAGATATGTTTTAATGTTATGAGAAGAGATTTACAAAAGAAATCCCGAAACTAATCGAATTGCTAATTTTCTAGGTTGTGAATAGTTAGATTTTGAAGTGATTAGGGAGTTAGAAGGTTACTGGAGGTATAAGCTGAATTTGAAAGTGTTTTTATATGTTAATTGATTTGATTGGATGTTTACATCATTGGTTGATGGCTGGGCTTTGTTTAGGTTGTGTTTGGTAATGTTTTCAGTTGTTTTAAGGAGGCGTTTTATGGTTTTTGGTAAGGCGATGTTGAGAATTGATGTTGCTGGGATTTTAAATGCATAATGATGCATTAATCCTCTATTTTTGTGTGGATAAAATAGGGGAGATTGATCCTACAGCGAGTGGTGAAGTTTCGGTAGCGTAGGATGCTTAGTTTCGCATCGGCAAGTGAAGCTTTGGGTTGTCGGTGAGTGAAAATGAGATTTACAACTTTGTAAAGGTTTGAAAGTGATTTTGGGAGTTTAGATCAAGCTTGAAACGCTTGTCTAAGCTCGAAAGTAAGTACAAGACGAGTTCGCTCTCAATTTTGGTTTGGGAAAGTTTATTTTCTCATGCCTTTGTTTATGTTTTGATATCTACTGTTTTATGCATGTTTTGGAAATGGATTATGATACAAATAATCTTATATTGATGATACTTGAGCATGGTGAATGCTTAATGAAAAGTATTTCAATGATATGTAAATGCATGGTTTGTTGCATTGGAATTTGGTTTAAATGATGCATATGAAAAACAGTGAGGTATCATGTTTAAAATGGAATATATTGGCAAGTGACAATGGTTAAATGTTATCGGATATAGTTGGCATGCCATAGGGTTTAAGTGCACTATAATAAGTCGCCTTATATGTGTCGAGGGGTTGTGATTGTACCGTTTTCTCCACCATGGGAACCGCAGCGGTCGAGTGGTTAATTGTGTCATATTTTCCTGATGGTGGATTACGTATCACAATAGTCGAGGGGTTAAATGTGCTGTATGCTCCCATTGTAGATATTATACAACATAACCGTTGAGGGGTTAAATATGCTGTTTGCTCCTGTTAGGGATGTATGTTTAAGTGGTCTAAGGAACCACTTGTGAAATCCGTGTACCCGATGTGTTTTGATAAAGAAAGGGTTTTGCTTCTTGGTCACTTTAATTCCAATATATGAACTAATGTATCATGATGAATGAATTATGTTTTGTATAATGTGATTTATACATGTTTTGCTCTTTAAGCTTTGCTATTGGATGAATAAGCATATGAAGGCTTAAATTGAGGTTTTGCATATGGGATTATGCTTGAGATCAATGATACGTATTTTTCATATGGTTTAATATGCATGTTTTACAAAGGTAAAAAGGGCATGAGATGTTTTAACATGAAGTTGAAAATGTGGTTTGACCTAATGGTTTTAAATGCATTGATGAATGTTTTTAGAACGTCCCTCACTAGGCATTAAATGATTATCATCAAAGCAGGAAAGTAAGCTTTTGGGGTATTAAGCAAGCAAGGAGGACTCCAAAAATCGAATTACTTCAAATATGGCTTTAATAATTGAACTTGTAGTAATAAGAGGGCAATGTGGCAATGTGTCTGTGCCAGCATATCATAACTGAAGTTTTAGATGTGTTACTGGTTGGTTTTGACCACGTCATGGTATCATGATTTGGATAATTTTGAAGTATCTCCGGATGGTTTATCCACCATATTAATTTTACTTTTGACCTCGGAAAATAGAATCAGGATGCTTTAGTATATTTTCTTGGTTGAGTTTTGTGCTTTCCTTTGTAAGTGCCTCCTTTACACGGTTGATTGCTTTGTTTTTGACGTCTATGTATTAAATAGGGTATTTTTTCTAACATGGAATCCTGCCTCACTTGCAGATTAGCAACTATGCCAGTATCGTATTTATGCTCCTCTTCGTATCAATTGCTGTAACTGGTGTTCTTGAGATGCAGTGGGGCCGTGTTGGAATCGATTACTGGTGGAGAAATGAGCAGTTCTGGGTGATCGGAGGTGTTTCATCGCATCTTTTCGCCCTCTTTCAGGGTTTACTAAAGGTACTTGCTGGTGTCAGCACAAGCTTCACTGTGTCCTCTAAGGCAGCAGATGATGGTGAATTTTCGGAGCTTTACATCTTCAAATGGACATCCTTGTTGATCCCTCCCAGCACCTTACTGATCATAAACATAATTGGTGTCGTGGTCGGGATCTCGGATGCCATCAATAACGGGTATGATTCATGGGGGCCGTTATTCGGTCGACTATTTTTTGCCTTCTGGGTTATCATCCACCTCTACCCCTTCCTCAAAGGTTTGCTTGGGAAACAAGACAGGATGCCAACCATTATATTGGTGTGGTCAATTCTGCTGGCCTCAATCTTGACTCTTATGTGGGTTAGAATAAACCCATTTGTCTCGAGAGATGGCCCCGTATTAGAAGTTTGTGGTCTGAACTGCGATGACTAGGAGACGGATCAGACAGACAGACGACACGAATAAAGGAACAGTAGCAACAGAAGCAGGTTAAGGTCTTCAGTTATGTATGTTTGCATCGGCAAGATGAAATTTTGAGGTTTGGGGGTGTAGATATAGGCTGACATAAATGTTATTTGTTGTTTTTTACAGAGTTTTTTTTCCTATTAATTCTTTTATTATTTATTCATGGGTTTTAGTTAGTTTTTGTGGGACTTGGTGGGGCAAGTATTTGTTGACCTGGTTGAGAAAGAACAGAAACAAAGATTCCAAGCCATTGTTCTTCATTCAACACTGTCTTCATAAGTCTGTATTTTCTCGAATTGTTGTAGAAACTACATCAAAGAGGGTTTGGTTAATACCAAGGTGTATTGGTATGGCACATTGTATTTACAAAAAAAAAATGAGTTTAAATTTTGGAAATGATATTGTTGTAGTCTCTTACCTTAAGCAAGTACCGTAAATCGGATATATGAAAAAAAAGTTTGGTTTATTCTACAGAACTGAGTTTCAAAGGTATAAAGGATTTATTTTACAAAATTGCAAAATAATCTGGATCAAACACAACCATTGTTTAATTCGTTTAGCTTTGGAATTGATGTGTCTTTTAAGAACAAGACTAAATACTATTTAAGCCTCATTAAGAGTGTTTAGTACTTTAGTAGTAGATTCCGACATTTCTTAGAATTTACAAAATATATATATTTTTTTATCATTTATTAACTTTACGTGGAAAAGGGGGAAATGAGGTGGAGATGGGTGTCGGGATGTGGGACAGGTGAAGCTTGATGAAACCTAGATCGTTGCTATTGTTATCTTTAGGGTTTGGGGACCACTAATGTCAGTTGAAGGCATAAAATTTAATTGTTTTTATATAATTTTAAAAATTTTTTTATTATTTTAAATTTTTAAACAATCATCATATTAATATTTATGATTTTTTTATAAAAAATCTTAAATTATATTTTTTTTGTATTAGACTTAATGGTTTTTGGTGTAAATGTTTTAATCTCCCGTTAATAAGTTGAACAGTCGATCCAAAAACACAAAATCATATTAAATTAATTAATAAAGACTAAAATTTTAAAATATCAAATAATTAACAAACCTTTAAAATAAAATTTTAATATTTAAATATATATCAATCTTTATTTTCAAATAATGATCAAATATTTTTTTCAAGTGATTAAAGAAGAATCGAATTTTTTTTAGTCATCCTCACTTGTGGTCCAATAATCAACCATGTTAATTTTACCTTAACTTCCATGGTTAATATATATTTTATCTATCATCATTCAGCATTTATAGTAAGATTAACCTAAACCCTCATCGAATGTATTGACAAAGATTTCATCTTGGTTGGTCACTTCAAAAGGGTTTATAATCATTATAGAACAAAATTTTTATCTTTGGTTGGTCAATGGCAAAGGAAAAAGATTTAATCCTTTAATTTAGAGTTGACAAAGTTTAGATCTAATTATTTGAAAATAAAGATTAAAAATATAATATATATAAAAAATAATTTAATTAAGATTTTATTTAAATAATTATTAATTGTATGTTGAGTTCTTGAGATTTTTAATTCTTATTAATCAATTTAATGATTTTTGGTGTAAATATCTATCATTTCATTATGTTATCATGTTTTTAATTTTTTAAAATGACTTTGTTAAAATATCTAATTTTCTTAAAAAAAATAAATATTTAAACTATATTTTTTAAACCTAATTTCAAAGTCCTTTCCCTCCATAAAATCGAACAAAACGGTCGTTAAAAACTATTACATTTTTTTGCTAACATTTTAGGTTGACTGCCCCTAGTTGTCACCCTAAATCCTTTCTTCTAAATTCTCAACACCAAATCTCTAAATCCCACAAAAACTTAAATCATCATTATTCTGATCAAGAATGAATAAAGTTTAATGGTGATTGAACCACCATTTTAAAATTTATTAAAAATTATAATTATTATTTAACTTTTATGGATTTTTATAAAAAATAATTTTAATTTTTTTAAAAAATAAAGAAAAATAAAAAAAACAATCCACATGTCACATCATAATTGGGTGACAACTTTTTTACAAAGATTAATAGAATAATTTTAAAACAATAATGAAATGAAGCTTTAGTTCAGCATTTACTTTTAACACCTAAAGACAAAAATAAATATAATTTGGACACTAAATCTTAAGCTTCTAAATTTTTTACAGTAAATATTTGGAATCCCAAAACCAACCTTTTAATATTGACATGTCTTGAACCACCACACTCGCCCAAACTATTTAGTTTTACACTCTTTTTGAATCCGAGACAAAGGAAGGAGAGGCAATAAATGACTAAGATTATTTCTTTTTTTTCAATGATAATTTAGGGTTAAAAGAATCATCCATCCATTTACCTTCATTTTGAAAAAAATATAAGACTTTTAAAAATTTTAAAAATTATGATTTTAAAAAAATTAAATTAAAAAATAACCCAAATATTATATTTTAATTGGATGACAATTTATTGATAAAACCAAAATTGAAAGAATAATTATAAATAGTAAAAAAACTAAACTTTAGTTGAAACATTTATTCTAATTCAAACCCTACAACCTAAAATATATAATTTGAACACTTATTTTAAGGTTAAACCTTCTATAAATGTTTCTTATATGATACATATTTGGATAGGGTAAAAACACAATCGTTTAAAATATATGAAAAACATATTCGTATAAACATAAATCCAGATGACATGCATATTGAACAAACTAGAAAATTATGGAATTGAACCCCCCACCCCCACCCAATAAAAAATGGGGTAAAATACTAAACTCCAAATCCAATGCATAGGATGAAGACTCCTTTGTACCATAAACAATATACGTGTTTTATTCTGATGAAATGATGCTAACAAAAGATATCTATAGAGCACTGATGCACCAAAAAAAACAATAAAAAATGGGGTAAAATACTTAACTCCAAATCCAATGCATAGGATGAAGACTCCTTTGTATATATATATATATATATCAACTCTAGTCAGAGCTACTGTTTACGTAATCACAAAAAAAAGGCATTAAACGATGGGTAAAAGCAACCACAACCAACAAGGTCATCAACCTAATACCAGGCATTGCGTGATCCAAGCTTAACAGTGAATCAAAGTAAATTACAAAGTGCTACCTCTCCTCCATTGTATAGTATTACATCATCCTGTTCATTGGGATTCTTTCAGTCAGCCGAACAACCCTTTCTTGAGGAGAAATTACTTGTGGCATTGTCATTCCTCCTGAAACAATGATCTCTGCACAAAAATAAAACAACCATGAATACACATCCGCACTTGTCTCCGACACATATTTGGATATGAGAGGACATAATGCTCTAAATACAGTAAAAACTCCATAAAAATGATATTGTTGGGACTAAGAAACTATAAATGGATAAAAGAATATTATGTTTCTCCATCTACATATCTACACACAATCGTTGACAAATACTTTTAAGAATAAATAAAAAGATCCAGTAAGATACCATTAAAGTTCCATTCAATCTCAACAATGTACAAATCCTTTTCTATGGTTAACAACAAAAACAACAATATATATTCTAAGATAGCAAGAACAGGAGGAATCTTAGTCAGATGTACAAATAGCATTTTTCTTAGTTTTTCGGGACAAGAATTTTTCTAAATATAGAGAAAGAGCCAGGATAATAAGGTAAGGGATTGATAAATAAAATAGAAAAAATACCTATGCCTTCCCGGATTGAGAGATTTGGCCTTATGATCTCTTTGGAGTTCACTAGGAAGATATCACCAATGTAAAGATGGTTTGTTGGGACAAAAACACTGCATAGTTCTTCATCTTCATTTTCTCTCTACAATACACAATCAACAATCAACAAACAGACCCACTAAAGAACCGTGATGGAAAAAAAAACCCAAATTTCCTTTAAGGAGCATTTGGCTATTATTCGAGTCAAAAAAGAAAAGAAAAGCATTTGGCTATTACATGCCTCGAAAACTATAACCAAGATAAGTAATGTTCATTCAACTGGAATTTCACAAGTTTGCATACTATAATAATATCTAAGTAAAGTCAGGAAAACTATCCATTAAACGGACATTGTGTCTCCAATGATTGTAACCAAATGTGCTCCAAAGCAAACTAAATTATCAAGTATCAAATTAGAAAGGGATAAAACATTTAATTAATTGAAAACACACCCCAACCTACCCACCCCTCCATCCAAACACATACCATCCACCCACCCACAGGCTGTGTAAATTCTACCGATGAGAAATTGTGATTCATGGTCTCTCTTCCATGGTTGCCTTTCAAAAATATGAGGATGTCCATAAGTCTATCCACATATGCATCGGCTATTGAATGTAGTGCATTTTATATTTGCAACTGTCAAAATTTTGGATGGACAATAAAGGTTTAAGGTCTTCCAAGTAAAATACATATGCCAAACAATGTGATTCTTCAGGGAAATAAAAGTCTTTCAGAATCCTTAGAGATACAAATTACAATACAAACCAACTTAAGAAAGGGACATTTGAAAATAAGCAGGCCATCACATAAAATGCATTTGTTTGAAATTTTGATTACCAGCTAAAGAAAATGATATCTTCAACTAATGTGAACAAATGAAGATTATATCATCAAATTTCCATTGCTCTAGAGTATTTCATAACCTAAGAGAATACAAAAAACACCTAAGTGGATAGGTATCCATGCCAATTTGTTCTGCAGAGGATATGAAGTCTTATTACCCTAATAAACACTGAATCATATTCTTTTCATGTTAGATCAAATAGACAGCCATAGAAGAGCCAAATTGCATTTTAATCACCCCTTGAATAATCCGTGATCAAATGGAAAGCTGAAAATGGAAAATAAATGCATATTGGCCAAAGAAGAGATAAAATATTAAAAATAGTACCTGAAGGGTGACAGTAGATGTAATGAAACCAAATGCATATTCACCAACACGTGGATGACGAATGATAGCCACCTCCTTAAATGCTGTGGCATTTTGATCTAAAAGAACCGGGATAAAGTCATTGTATGTTTCAGGAAAACCTGAAAGTTCCCTAGTTGCCCAGCTTTGAAATGATATAAACACATAGTAAATATTTTTTGAAGGATAAGAATATAATATTGACATTTGACACTTGAACTATCCAACTCTAAAGTAGTGCATATATATTCACAAAACCTAAGACAGGCATAACTAGACACTCATATATACATATATAGCAAAATCTCATAAAAATACTTTGGATAACTAGTTCAACATTTAACAACAGGAAGTGTCTGAAATCTGAACAGTTTTCTAAGAAATTAATAAATAAATTAACACAGTAGACTAGTTGCAAGCCAATAAAGGTTAAATCAGTTTATCCTGGCTTCTAAAATGTGTGAAAGTACTTAAGAGGATGCAAATCATTTGTTTAACTAAATTTATAGTAAAATATATTAGTTATTTAGGTGTAACCTGGAGATACTAGCAGCACTTATTTGTTTAGAGGCTGAGTATATATGCCTAACAAAGGGCATTCGCTTTATAACCCATTCTCCCACTGAGAAAATAGCAGCTCCCATCCATGATGAAACAAAAACACCAACAAATAAGACAAAGAACAGGGATGTGATAAATCCCAGTCCTGCAAATAGAAATCACAGCTTAGATAATCATTGCTTGGAGCACAAAAATCACCAAAGAGATCTGCATAAATTGCAAGAATGAAGAGAAAGAGGATGTTTTTCTTTGATGAAGCAGTATGTTTTGATATTAATCAGAAAATAAATAATAAGCATTTCAAATTGATTATAAATTTACAAAGTAAAAAGTTGGATAAATCATAAATTTCATGATGATATTTAGAAAAAAAAATTAAAAAGAAAAGAAAAAGATGGTGCTTTTAAGACCCTCAGGCCACAACTTTCAGCAGCAACATTTATCACTGTGGAGTTAACAACCTTTAGCAATGATTACCTTTAATATGATTATCTGCTGGTTTTTTTTACAATAAAATATTTTAAATTATGAAGAAAACTTGGGATTTGACAGAAGAGAAACGAAGCAAGGTTAATCAGTGATAGGAAAAATAGTACTTATAAACTTACTAATACTTGAAGAATAAAAAAATATTGAAGCCATAAGTGATACAGTTACAATTACCAAATATATCAACGCCAAGTTGTTCATACAATGGACTGAAGAAACCATCAACAAACTGAATAAACCACCAAGTAATGAAAAAGTAACTGCTACAGGAAAAAGAACCACGCTGCAAATTTTCATGTTAAGACATAGTTAGGATTGAAATATTACAAGAAGCATTAGAGGAATGAGAACATTTGGAGATATCAAAGCTATTATACCATCCAGTCATGAACTTCTTTGAGAACCAGCTCTGGAGAACAAAACAACAGGCCTGGAGAATCATTGAGACATAAAATTAAAATTGAATACATTTGATTCATTATCAACACAGATGTATGATTCTAAACATTCTTTCATAGCTTAAATTCTTTCTAGGAGTCTTTGAAACCAGCACATATTTTGATTCTTTTAATTCGTTCAAACATTAATTTTAGAAATACTAAAGTAGTAAGACTACGAAGTTTTCATTCTGAATTTCAATAAACTATTTCAACATTGGAAAATACACAAATTCGATCTTGAAAGCACTGCATAAAGATAAATTCTCAGTACTTTCAAATTATACCCTAACACCTACTTATCCTCCTAAACAGCAAATTAGTTTCATAAAATACGAAATACATCATCACAATATCAACATTTCTCTTTGTCTAAACATGAGCCAATCCCCGGAGACATTAAAAAACAACAAAATATCTGCTCGGAACTCAACAAGTTCGTAGCAATTAAACACACTGAATAAGAGATAATGACAAATCTTGAGTGGTATTTAACTATTTTCACTTCCCACATTATTCGTCGTTAGTCACAAAGTACATTACACTTACGACGTTTCAATTACAATTGCATTTGGACTTATAATTTCAACAGGAAATCCAAGATCTGAAAAATTGGTGATGGATACTAAATTTTGAAGTGCGTAAAGAAAGAAAAAATGTAAAGAGGGGGAAATGGACCTTGCGACTGGAGGAATTGGGGGAGCTAGGTGGAGACTTCGCGGGATCTTCGGGATCAGGACCACCATTTTCGGCTTGGCTCAGTGGAATCGACGTTGATTCTTTCTCTTCCAACGTTGCCATTGCTATTTCCTATTTTCTTTCTTTCTTTTTTCTTTCTCCTTTTTCTTGTGAGTGAGAAAATCGAGAGAAAAAATCTTGACCCTTTTAAGTTTTGTTGAGGTGGGGAGGTTGGAAGTTAGGAACCGACAGAAAATGAAATGGATTTTGAATTTAACCTTCTTTTTTTTTTAATTTCCTTTTATAGTGTTAATGAGTTAGTACTTAACACTTAAGTACACTTCATTATTTAAAGTAAAAAAGTCTTTAGCTTAATACTTAAAAAAAGTGTTTAATTTGTACATTTTTTCTTCAGAAAGCAATAATGTTTTTCGGCTTTATTATTTAAATTTTTTCCCGAATTTAAATTAAATTTTTTTTACCTTCCATATTTAAAATTTTTCGCTACCCAATTAGAACATGACATGTGGCCTATTTTATTTATTTATTTATTTTCTGAATTATTTTAAAATTATGTATTTCTTAAAAATCTCAAAATTTTAATTTCTTTCAAACAAACTTTTAAATTACATCTTTTGACTATCGTCCGACATCCTACTAACGGAGAGGTCATTGTTCACCATCAAAAGTTGGATAATTATACATTTAACATCCCCACCCTCTAATTACTTATTATAATCAATTTTTTTTTCTTAATTTTTGGATTTAATTAAATAAAATTAATCAACCAATCGATGATTTTCGACACATGTCATGAGGCTTTCAATTGGATGAATTTACTCTATTTTTAATTTATTTTATTTTATATTTTTAATAAGATTTTAGGAATTTAGGGTTTGTGTTTGGGGTTTTAAAAAATAAAAATTTTTGGTTTTTTCATAAAATTAAAGATTTTCTGTTTTTTTCATCAAAAAAAAAAAATTAATTTTTTTACCAAATTGTGACCAAATTTTTAATGGATAACAAAAAAATTTTAACAAATGTCAATTATAAAACTCAATTTGAGTTATGGAATGAAACCTTAAGCACCAAAATGGCTCGAAAAAAACATTAAACACTAAATTGAAAAAGGGTATAAATTAGGCACTTTTTTTACTATTAAGCTAAAGTTTTTTTACTATTAATATAAATTATTTTTGAGAGTATAAATAATATATTTTTCAATACACTCGACATTTGTTAATTCCATTTAATTTGTTGATCATTATTATTTTTCAATAATATCATTTTTAAAATATAAAATTTTTTGAGAGTATTTTTAATAGGTATTTTTAAAATTAGAATTTGTCCAAAAAAATTGTTGACCATCTATTAGATTAAACCATTTAAATATTTTAGTATCTACTTTTTAGTCTTTAGACAATAAAATTGAAATATTATCTAGTCAAGTATTAATAATTTAACTTACAGTTAAATTTGATATTTTTTATTAATTAGATATCAATTTAATTAATTTATTTTTAATTTTAAAATAAATAAATAAATCTTTTCGTATTATAAGATAAATAAGAGATGAAAGATATAAATGTTATTTATAGTTAATTGTATCACACGTTCCCAAACTATAATCTTCTTATTCTAAATTAGTCATCAAGCTTTTAAACATTTCAATTTCATCCTCAAATTGTGGCACTCATTTTAAATAGGTTTCCCTAATTTTTAAACATTTCAATTTCATCCCCAAGTATGACTCTCATTCTAAATTGGTCCTCATATTTTTTAACATTCTAATTTCATTATCAAATTATCAATAGATGTTAATCATATCTCATGTCAATAAAACCATTATAAAAAATTAAAGGAAAACTACACGGATGGTCACCCAACTATCACATTTTTTTCTTATTTTGGTCACCCAACTAATTTTTTTGTCAAAACCGTCCCTCCCATTAGATACCTTTCTAATTTTGGTCCCCCTCTGTTAAAAACCTAACAGACTCGCTGGCATGGGATTATTTATATTTTGTTTAAATTTATTCAACCAATCAGGTGATAACACGCGTCTCCACCAGATTGAAGGAAGAACATCAAAGAAAAATTAGAACAAAGACATTTGCAAAGGCTGGGACTTAAACCCGCGCCCTATAACTGTTGGGTTTCATAGAAAATAGACTGATCTAATCAGACATATAAACGTAGCGAAAAAATATCCTATGAAGAATTTCCAGGATCCCATGCAATCATATTAATGTACAAAGAGGAAATGAAAAATTGCTTTAATTTTGATTCAGGAATTCGGTTGTGATGAGGCGCTGCCTTTTCTGAACGACGACCGCCCTATACAAGTATCTACACCCGAATGGACGACGAACGGCTATCAGAATGCTAGTTCCAATCAAGATTTTGAAAATCTAATATTTGTGGTTTTGGTGGCTATTTTCGAAAAACCTAGATCCCTAGCAAAACCCTTGGCATACATACACATATATATGACTTGAATATGATTAGGCTGAGTTCACTATTATAATTTAATTAAAACTCTTTTTAAATAAATTATAATTTAAATGAATTCTTTTACCTTATAAAGAATTCAAATCCAACCAACTCTAGATAAAGTGATTTATTTAATAATATTATTTATTTAAAATAAATAATATATTCTAAAATAGATTCTCTATCTGATAAGGAATTTAAATTCAATCAAATCTAGATAATGAGATTATTTGATAATATTATTTATTTTTATTATTTTCAAAAAATAATAAAATAAATAAGATATTCTATTACGAATTTAACCCTTTTAAATTTGAATAAATAATCTCTAATAATATAATTTAAAATAATCGCATTATCTTAAATTTATTATTGAGAGTAATAACCACAACTATTCTTATTCATTCTTAGTGTGCGACCCTATAAGTTTATTTAACGTTGGTAGTAGATAAAATCACATTTTATTCTACAAGTCATAAGTGGCCTCTAACAAGACATTGTGACTACCCAAGTTAAATGAAAAGCTCATAATCCGAGACAACCTTAATTCAGTTTATGTCATAATCCTTTTATCTCACGATATCTTGATAGAATATAAGGCATGGAAAATGTTAACCTTATATCATTCTATCTTTAGTTTCTTGATGCCCAATTGAACTGACTAAACAAATAACATTGATCTCTATCAACTCGTTTGAGCACGACCATGCATTTCTCAGTCTCAATCATCGAGGGGCCCAAAGATATCTTTCTTATATTAAGAGGGATAAATTCCATCTTAATCACTCACATCTCACTGCATGATTCCTTATTATGTTCAAGCATAACCTTTATTTCGTAACTGTTTGAAGATTAATATATAACTTTAATCCATGTATTAATATTAAGACGAGTCGATCCTAATATTTATTCTCAACAAATACATATATGAATTTGACTTGAATCTCATTCACATATTCATCTTATGAATATCTATCAAACTTCATACTAATCTTATCTTATTATTGCTCCCACAAAAATAACTGATTAGGGATATTTAGAATAATAATATTCAAGGATACAAAAGCATGCAAATTTATCATAATAATAAATTCAATAATCAAAATATCATGTCCATACAATAGGCCTTAGGGCACTATCACTAACAATAACATGAAAGGGCAATGCGCAAACCAACTATGTTAAGCGAAGATTTTGATTTATATTCACCAAAATATATATTTAACATATATTAAGTTACCAACAACACAAAATAAAATATTAAAGCTAGGGGAGTGACTTGAACACAATACCTCATTGATTTAAAAATAGGAAAAATGTCAAGTCAGTGTTGCCATTAGTTTTTTAACGAAAGGGGACCAAAACACGAAAGGGGACCATTGTATGTCAAGACCGTGTAGCCTGCGAACATGGATAGCAAGAACGAGTGAGATCATAGGCACATCGCATATAGGATATCGGGCGATCATATGACATCGCATGTGATCGTTACGAGCGACAATGCGAACCTAAGACGTCAAGTCATCGCACAGATCGTCCAGCGATAGTTGTCGTGCAGTAGTTACAACAGTTCTAACAGAACTTCGAACAGTAATTTTGGGACCAACCCCCTCCCCGTGGTTACGGATGGGGAAGGATTAGCACCCCACACCGCCCAAAATTGGTACTTTAATAATGACTGCTTTATTAATATTAAACTTTCTGGATTAAAGTGACAATTTAATTAACATTTAATTACATGTGCGAGTAAATTTTAAAAGCCCCGTTATCCGAGAGTAAACGCCCAACCACCATCACTACGCCTGATACTGGCCTCGTTTACGCTCGGATAAAAAGCCACCGCATTGACAAAATATATATTTGTTATGCGTACTAACATGGCAAAATAAATTAAATACAATGCGATAAAAATTAAAAACATAAATGAATAAATACTAATATAATAAAATATTAATCTAACATAAATAAAATACTAATCTAAAACATAACATACATAAATATTAATCTAACATATAAATAAAAACAAATCTAACATAAATAAAATACTAATCTAAAACATACATGCATAAATATTAATCTAACAAAAACAAATCTAACATAAATAAAATATTAATCTAAAACATAAATAAATATACAAACTAAAAAAGAATACAATTTTAAATTAACTAATACTTCATTAAATAATAAAAATCACAACACAAATAAAAAAGGAAGAAAATATACCTAACTAGGAGCTCGAATGACGAATCCCGACTGAACCCCACCGAGATCTACCATGACCTCTCCAAAAATTAACTAGATCGGATCCAAAATAAGATCCCGATCGAATATTGGATCGAACCAACTGAGGCCGAAGGCATTGCCCCCAACCCCGGCCGGCCTAGCTCCCAATTTGGGGAGCTGATTCAATTGTCAAATTGTGGAAATTCTTGCGTGATTGGTCTTTGTGGAATGGCTACCCCTCATGCCTTTATATAGGCAAAGGGGGAAGCTTGGGTGACGTGGAGCACCCTCTTCCACGCAAATTTCCCTTTTTTCCCTTTTTAATTTTTAATTAATTAATTTTACTTTTTTATATTTTATTTTTACTATTTTTTTTATTTTTTCATTAATTTTATATTAATAATATTACTATTAAAATAATACTAATAATACTAAAACTCTGACAAAAATGAGTGATTACAGTTGCCCCTCTTTGCTTGTTCTTGTGAAACGAAAACAAAGCAAAGATCAAAAACACTCATTTTTGTCCTACTTCCTTGTTTGTAGCTTTGGAGTCACGTGTTCTATTGGAACCCTCCGCTTCTCCTTAGCCTAATCTTCAGGCTCGTAAATTCTTTCTATATAGAACTTCTTCACCTTCTGGTCTTGGAACTATAGGTCCTTCTTATATAGAACCTTTCATTTTGACATCTTGAGTTAGGAGTCCCTCCTATATAGGACTTTCCACTCTGAGACGGCAAAGCTTGGAGTCCTTCCTATATAGAACTCTTCGCCTTTAACGCGGCGGGTTTTTCCTATATAAAACCTTATGCGTCACGGATGGATTCTTCTGACTGGGAGTTCTTCCTATATAGAACTGCTAGCCTTCAAACCCTGGAGCCGCCAGTCCTTCCTATACAGAACTTTTAGCTTCTAAAGTCTAGGAGTTACAGGTTATTTCTATATAGAACCTTTCACTGTGATGGATCGAAAATATAGGCCCTTCCTATATAGGACCTTTATCTCCGAATGAGGGATTCACGCCAAACTGGCTACCGATCTTTCTGGACTCACGCTACTAAGGCTGCCGAAATCTTTCTTCAAATTTAAGGATTCACGCCAAAAATAGCTACCGGTCTTTCTGGACTCACGCTACTAAGGCTGCTGAAATCTTTATTCAAATTTAGGGATTCACGCCAAAAATAGCTACCGGTCTTTCTGGACTCACGTTACTAAGGCTGCCAAAATTTTTCTTTAATTTTGGGGATTCACACCGACAATGGCCACCGATCTTTCTGGACTCATGCTACTAAGGCCGCCGAAATCTTTCTTCAATTTTGGGGATTCACGCCGACAATGGCTACCGATCTTTCTAGACTTACGCTACTAAGGCTGACGAAATCTTTAAATTTGGGATTCACGCCAAAAATGGCTACCGAACTTTCTGGACTCACGCTACTAAGGCTGCCGAACTTTCTGAACTCACGCTACTAAGGATGCTGATCTTTTTGGACTCACGATGCTAAGGCTGTCGATCTTTTTGGACTCAAGCTGCTAAGGCTGTCGATCTTTTTGGACTCAAGCTACTAAGGTTGTCGATCTTTCTGGACTCACGCTACTAAGGCTGTCTATCTTTCTGGACTCACACTGCTAAGGCTACCGATCTTTCTAGACTTATGCTGCTAAGGCTGTCGATCTTTCTGGACTCACGCTACTAAGGCTGCCGCATCATGCTCGAAGGACTTATTAATGGCTTGAAAGACTTGTCACCATGCTCGAAAGACTTACTGATGGCCCGAAGGTCTTATCATTATGCCCGAAGGTCTTACTGATGGCCCGATTGACTTAATATCTGGCTTTACGCTACTCTGACTATCGTCATCTGGCCTTACACTACTATGGCTACCGACATCTGGCCTCACGGTACTATGGATGCAGCACCATGCCCGAAGGACTTATTGATGGCCCAAATGACTTATCACCTTGCTCGAAAGACTTACTCGTGGCCTGAAGGTCTTATCATCATGCCCGAAAGTCTTACTGATGGCCCGAATGACTTAATATCCGGCTTTACGCTACTTTGGCTATCGTCATCTGGCTCACGCTACTATGCTGCCGTAATCTTTCTTTCTTTAATGAAATCTACTTCTTCAAACTTTTTGACAATTCTTCAAATACCTGTCTAAAACAAGCAAAAATTGGCATGCCTCTATCTATATAATGCATGCAATGTAATGTTTTTTCTTTTTTTTTCTTCTTCTTCTACCCTCTTCTCTCTTTTCTTCTTTTTCTTTCTTTTTTTCTTTTTTTCTTTCTTTCTTTCTTTATCTCTTTTTCTTTTTCTTTTTCTTTTCTTTATTCTCTCGCTCTTTTTTCTCTCTTTTTTTCTTTTCTTTTTTTTTTCTCTCTTTTAAATATGTTTTAAAATTTTGTGCCCTGAAAAGTCATTTTTTGAATTTCTCCATTCTCTTTATTTTTGCAATATGCTCAGTTTGATCTTCATTTTCATCAATTTTTCCTTTATCAATTGAATACCCGCTATTGATGTCTTGCACAAGCAACTGTCTTTCTTCTTCGGAGGTCTCTACCCACTTCACAAATAATCTCATTCTAATCTCTATATCATTCTTGTGTATGGATTCTTACCATTCTTCAAGTTCTGCCTTGCCCCACTCAATTATGAGCTCAGCTATCTTCTAATTCTTTGACCCAACATTCGGAGTATTTGCCAGCTTCATCATCGGGGTGAGCAAAATGCTTCCTTTCCCTAAACTCAATCTAAAGTCCAACATTCCTTGTTGAACTTAACCAAAGTATTATGGAAACCAATTCTAGGTCCCTACACTTTAAATCTCGCATCATTCATTTTCATTATTTTTTATTCAATTTATTCATTTTTCATTCATTCTCTTCTTTTTCTTCTTCTTCTTTTAATAATAATGTGAAAGGAAAATTCACTTGTGTATACGGAAATAATGACCATTTGAAAAGATGGTAGTCATTTTTAAAATCACAATTTGGAGGGAAAAATTGTTTGGAACAAATGGTAAACATCTTTAAAGAAGCCAAACATTTTTGAAAACTAATGTTTGGAGAATGGTAAGCAAAATTTAGAGTACTGCCAAACACTTTAAAAGTTAGTGTTTAGGGAAAATGGTAAACATCAAAATTTGAGGAGAAAATACCAAACACTGTAAAAACATGTTTGCCCCCAAAATATCGAATGCAATAGCGCATCTGCTTCAAATTACCAGGGATAAACTCTAATGAAGCGTATATTTAAAAGATCTTGACTACTATGGAGATATATGCAAATGTATAGTCTCTTTTGGTCTATTAGGCTTTCGAGATGAACAATCCCCTACCTAATTTCTACCCCGTTTAAGGTGGCTCTCTTAATCTCACTATCTCACCATGCCCCATCTTTTCCTCATTTGGGTGTCGATCAAGCACTTCGAAGTTTGGCGTTCCTTGAAGCAAGGTTAACCCTTATAGGCGGAATAAAATCTGAAGACATTCTCATTCAACTTGGATATTTATGGATGATTAGAATGGTCTTTGGAGGCTTGTAATGTAGGTCTTTGGTTCATGGTTAGACGAAGCCGTATCTCTGTGCTCGTATGATCTGGATATGCTCACATGGAGTATTCTTATTTTTTTGGGATCACTCTAGATTGCCCGTTTTCGGGTTTTTACCCTAGAGTTCATTTCCTCACTCTCTTTCTTTTGGTCTGCCTTGCATCCTGGATGTGTGTTGATGATTGTTTTTCGTAAAATGGTGGATCCTCCAAAGTTCCTTGAATGAAGGATTATGTACATTTCTGGGAGTTCCCGTGATTGGTATGCCCAGATGAAATATTCCTCTTTCTTTCTTTTTTCTTTCTTTTCTTTGTTTTTTTTTTCTTTCTTTGGATTTCTCTAAACTGCCCACTTTTGAGTTTTCACCCTAGAGTTCACTTCCTTCTTCTGTATCTTCATATCAGTGTATTTTGGTTGGATATTGAAGCCAACATGCTCAGGCAGACTACTCTTTTCTCTTTATTTTTAGGGTCACTCTAGGCCACCCATTTTTGGGTTTTCACCCTAAAGATCATTTCTATTTTCGAAATTGGCAATCTTCGGGCTGACTTGTCTTGTCTTGGCTTGGCTTCAATTCGAGCTTCTATACAAATCTTCAAAACTGATATTTACTTGAAATGTGGATTCCTTGTGTCTATTGCTCATAGTTGAAGTCTCGTTCTTGTATTGTTTGATCTTGTGCGTGAAGTATATATAGTATTCTTTCTTTCTTTTTCTTCTTTTTTTAGACTGCTCATTTTGGGATCTTATTTAACCGGAGAACAATATATTATTTAATGTTGGTGGTCAAAATATGCAAAACGAAGAGTGGTTATGACGAAAATTGTGTTTACTTTTAGGTGGGTACATTCGGGTATGTATGGTGTATGGTAAATCTAAAATCCAGCTAAAAGACATTAAGTTTTCGTGTTTTTTAACAAGTATCGATATTTATTTTGTAAGTATTGATACTTAGTTTTTTTTTATAACATTTTAAATTTTTGGACAAGTAGCGATTACAAAATAAGTTTCGATACTTGTCAAAAAAATGAATAAATCAACCTAAAATGTTATAAAAAAAAAGTCTAACATTTTAAGTTTTTGGACAAGTATCGAAGCTTGTCGTCTTTTAGCAGCACCCTAGACCTGTTGTATGTTAGACTCGCCCGGTACATTCCTTTTTTATTAAATAGAGATGTGTTACATTTATAAATTAGATATCGGGATTCGAACCTATATAAGATGGAGCAATATAAACATCTTTGATCACTCGGTCAATTAATAAATCTCGGCTACATTATTCTTTTATCAAGTGATATTATCATTTTTGGAGTGATTACATGATAATATTTGTTGTATAATCATAAATCCTTTGAAAATGCACACATAATGTGCAAACACGTTGTTCGAATCCGAGTCTGCTAAGAATAACAACACTTCATTTTACACTGGACCGGTCAATAAATTTTATGTTCGATAAAAATTTATATACATTATAGTAAAATATAATTAATTTACTCATATCGTTGCGTTGCATAATCTAGTTACTTAAATATTTATCTCAAAACAAAATAATATTCTTCCTATTTTACTGGCTCCAATTTTATACTCAATTCTACCCTGGGTACTGCCAAACTTCAATTAACTTTCACCTTTTCATTAGGTTGAATTTTCAAAACAATGAGACTGACGAATATTTAATTTTTATTATTTTAGGTTGAATTTTAAGATAAAATATAATAAGTTGATTTTTAAAGAAAAGAATAAGGTCTTTTTTTAATACTATGTTTGTATCATTAAAGTTGATCGTTATTAATTTTTTTTTTACTTTTAAACATTGACTATAATTATTTTAAATAATTAAATTTTATAGAAATACATATTTAAATATTTCTTGATCGGGTCTTTTTTAAAATACATACTTTTTCTATTTTATCAATAATAAATTTTAAATAACAAAAAATAAAAAATAATTAAAAAAGTTAATAAAAGCCAATTTTAATAGTACATAGAGAGTAACAACCTTGGCTCATTGCTCGTCCTTTGTTTCTTTGGGATCTAGTGACCGGAGATACCTGCTGGTTTGATTGGTCTCGGTGCAATAGGAGTGACTGTATACCTCCAGAAAAAGTAACGACCTAAAATGAGTCAAGTTTTTTTTACTAAGAACAGTAAATTAGATTTTATTGAAACAATGGAAGGTATAACATAAAATATGGTGATTCATCTTCGGCTTCGAAATCTTTCTTTGTTATCTAAATGGGCGTGGTGATATGCCGCAGAACCCAATTCCTTGTGGCGTGCCTTGATAGACATAAAATATGGTCGGAGCGCACTGGTGTGGAGGTTTAATAATAGGCGCAAATTGAGGATGTCGACGATTTGGCGTGGCATTGTCTTGGTCCAGGAAAATAGTGAAGTGGACCGATTCATGGGAGTTGAAAATTTCTCGTGGATTGTGGGAGATGGTTCCTGTATTCTTTTCTGGCATGATAGATGGTGCTGAGAGGTGCCCCTTGAGCAGGTTTTTCCTCGCCTTTTCCGTTTAGCAACGAACAAGATGGCAGTGGTGAAGGATTATTGTGTTCGGTGTGTTTTTAACCATGGCAATTGGGGGGACTTCTTTGCTCGCGAATTGCGTTCCTTCGAGCTAAATCAATTGAAGGAGTTTCATGCTTTGGTATCACCTTTTTCCATGTCACTTGGAGTGCTGGATCGTTTGATATGGCAGCAGGAAACTGCCGGATCCTTTAATGTCAAATGGTTGATGTATCTCATGAATTCTTTTGGCCTTACGTCTGACTGTGTTGATGCGGTTTTCATTTGGAAAATGGCAGTACCGCCAAAAGTGAAATGCTTTCTATGGTTTGTAATGAGGCGTCGTTTACCAACTTTTCAGTTTCTTCAGGAAATGTGACTCCAAATAGATTATGCGGCTACACGTTGTGTGTGGTGTTTGGAGGGTGTAGATGAGTTAGATCATATTCTCTACTATTTTCCTTTTGTTCGGAGGATTTGGTTTTTATTTTTACAATGGTGGTGTTTGGATTTGGTATTGCATGCGACATTGAGTGACTTTTTGCATCAATGCCTTCATGGATTCTTTTCAGGGGAGATTCAACATCGGTGGTTAGTAGGACGCTCGACGGTATTTTGGTCACGATGGCTTGCAAGAAATGATAATGTCTTTAATGACAAAAACTACATAGATGGAGATGTGTTTTTTTTGTTACGTACCAGGAATTTTCATTGGCTTTCATCTTCTATTGAATCGTCTGATTTGTTGGATGTGGGTTGGCGGTCTTGCCCATAGAAGGGTATGGGTGTATCGCCTAAGGTTAAACATCGATAGGGGGTTCAATGGGAAGTGCCACCACATAGGACTCTTAAATTAAATGTGGATGGATCAGTCCAAGGCAAAATGCGACGAGCTGGTTGTGGGGTGTTTTGCGAGATCATTCTGGAAGGATTATTGCGGTTTTTTCGGGACCCTTGGGTTACAAGTCATTTCATCATGTTTAACTGTTTGCATCATGCGTAAAGGTGATGAACGAAGTTCGAACCATAAATTAACACGGCAATCAGGCTTATTCGATGTCGGTTTAATCTATGGTCCGAGGTTTCGTCACCCTTATTAATTTTAGATAGTTTCCTTGGCTTATTGGGATTCTAGTCTAAGTTAATCTAATTAATTATTATGATTCAAGATAACCAAATAAAATGATAGGTTTTTTAGTTTTTTAGGATTTAATTAATTTAGGACTAATATTAGATTAACCTAGTTAATAAGTAGATCATTAATTTTATTTTCAATAATTTGGGCCTTTTTAGGTTAGGGCTTTAGTGGGTCTTAGGCTTTTATTTCTTGCCTTTCTATGTCATGAATTTTAACTGTCATCCATGTGACTTTTTATTTAAATTGGACATTGCATGTAATTAATCAATTTAAATTATAGAGCAAAGATATTTATTAATTCCGATATTTGTGTATTAACAGTCCTGGCTTATTGGATGTTGACCAAATATTCGAATTAATCCTTATCGTCTAAAGGTAATTTAAAATGAATTAAAATTTTGACAAGTCATTTCATCATCCTTAACTGCTTGCATCATGCATAAAGGTGATGAACGGAGTTCGAACCATAAATTAATACGGCAGTCAGGCTTATTCGATGTCGGTTTAATCTATGGTCCGAAGTTTCGTCACCCTTATTAATTAAATGATTAATTGATTCGAATTCACCAATTTGACCAAGCCCGTGTAATTAAAGTCTAAATTCAATTGCGAACAATCTAATTAAATTCAATTTAGATTTCGATAATTTCTATCAATTAAAAGCAATATAGATTTTGGTGCCGATTTCCGGGCGTGATGGGGTGCTAATCCTTCCCCACGCGTAACCAACTCATGAACCCACTCTTTTAATGAATCTCTGGTTTTATGATGTCCGGCCTACCTTAGTGGCCGGTAGCGACTCCAAGTCTTTTTTGTTTTCAAACACGGATTTTTAAAGAATCCCCGCTTTTCCAAATGTTTTCCAAAAGACAAAAGAAAATCAAATTATGAACCTTTTTAGTGACTTGAGAAATTTTAAAATGTTGCTACATGTGTTTAATTTTTCTCTCATTGATTCAAGTTTAAGTGGTTTCGGTGACATAGAGTGAATTATTTTCCTTTGATGATTCGAGTTCAAGCAACAATGTCTGCATGAGATGGAATGAAAATATGAGTAGCATAAAACGTTTGGAAAAAAATTAAATAGTGTTTTTAGTTATCTTATTGAGAGTAAATTATATTTGATACCACTGAATTTTAGGGTTTGTATTCTTTTTACCGGTGAACTTTAAAACAATTATAATACTGAACTTGCATATTGCTTCAATTATATCATTGGACCGTTAACATCCAAATGAGTGATGATGTAGAAAAAATGACGTTATTTTGGTATGGCTATTGATGCCCAAAAACAACATTGTTTTAGGCACTCAACTTTAGGGGTGTATCGGTTTTGTCACTAAACTTTAAAGCAATTCTACTTTAGCCATTGAATATTTCATTTATCACTACCGGTCAATCGTCGCCCGTCACCGATCACCATTCACGACAAAATCGGTATCAAAATGTATGTATTGCACTTATCTTTCTTCTCCTCATATTGATTTTCCGTAAAACCACTCTCAAATCAATGGAATTAAGGTTTTGTGGGCTTTTTTAGATTTGAGAGGTTCGAGTGTTTGTTTGAAAATATGAAGGCTGAGAAGCATTCTTTTGAGGTGACGAACAACATACCTCGAAACTAGCCTTACCGGATAATCGCCTCAGGCGATCGGAGTAATAGCACGTCGAACCTTCGATAGATTTTTGACAATTTTTAAGTGGTTTCATAGAAAACCAATTCAAAGAGAAGAAAATTGATGAAATGTGAACATTTTGGTATCGATTTTCCAATAAATGGCTACCGATGACGTGTGACAATTGAATGACAGTGACAACAGGAATCTTTAATGGCTAAAATATAGTTATTTTATAGTTTAGTGGCAAAATTGATACAACCTTAAAGTTTACTTCCTAAAAGACTTCATTTTAGGCATCAATAGTCACACCAAAACGACGTCATATTGATCACATTATCACAATGATGAAAAGAATCATCCATGTCATGGTGTTCAAATTTAACGGCGTTATTGTATAATCGGCGCAAAATGAAAAAAAATAACGCTATAATTGAGGCGATACAAGTTTAATGGTAAAAATTATACATATCTTAAAGTTCGGTGATATCATATATATTTTACCTTTTTATTTAAGAATTATATAAAAGTATAAAAATATGAGAAATCATTGTACAAATATTTACTATCATTTAAATAAGAGTTCTTAAAAAAAATTTAACTGAGTTGATACCCAATTAACTAATGTCGTTAAACTTCAATAATTAGTATAGATCACAAAGAATACAGTTTTGAATTGTTATAAGTATATTAACTCACTAGGAGCAAATTCTCTTTGCCCTCGTAAAAATTGTTCTAAAAAAATATATTAGTTGTAATAAATATATTTAGATGCTTGGATCAAAATAAATTTGAAAAGGATCAACATACAAAGGATTTTAAATCAAAATAATTTTGGAAAGAATTCACATAAAATTTATATGGGGTTAGTAAGAGTTGACGAAATTAGAGTTTTGAAGTTTGATTCGCATTTTATCAAAACTTGAGTTTCTAAGTTTGATTTGCATTTGATCGAATTTTGCTTTAATTTTATCATGAATTTGAAATTTGAAAGGTTGAGGTTGATTGATTTTATAATAACAAGTATTCGTTAAAAATTTTAAAAGTCAAGGGTCGCTTTGGCTCTAGAGAATAAAGTCTATTTTCATTTCTATTTTATTGAAAAACGAAAAAATGGTGAAGAAAATGTGTTTTTGGTTGAAAAATTAGAAAATAAATTTTAGAAGATAAAAATTTAAAAACATAAAAATGTTTACATTATTTTCATTAAAAATATTTAAGAAAAGTGAAAAATACAAAAAACAAGGATTTTTAGTATCAATTAACATTATTTAATTAAACATTAAAATATTGAAGTCATTTGAGTATTGGTCTGGTTAACACTGTGCTGTTAGAGCATATAAAAAGTTGGATTCGAATGTGTTTAGGTGTGTAATACCTCTCGTTTTATGAATAGAAAGATCTGAATAGTTTAGACATTCTATAAAATATTAAAATATTCAAATTCAATTTTTTATGGGTAAACTACTCAAATGACCACTTAATTATGGGGTTGGTGTCAATATGACTACTATATTTCCAATTGTTCATTATGACCACTTAACTATTTAAATAGTATCAATCAAGTCACTTACCGTTAAAACCTAACAGAGGGTGACGTGGCAGTTAACAAAAAGTGTATAATCACACATTTAGTCATGCTATTTATACATTCTATTAATTTGGTTCTAATTGTATTTTAATAAAATAAATTGATTATTCAATTATGTGGTGACACGTGTCACACCTTATTAGAGGACTTTATCTATATATGATTTAATATTTTTATTTTCCTCATCCAATCAAATGGTGACACGTGTCACCTTATTAGAGTAGAAAATAAAAACAAACTCACTTCTCTAGCAAGAATCAAACTAGGGACAAGTTGGGTTGAGCAGCATGAGACTACAACTAGGCCAAGTACGATTTTGTATCTTAGAACACAAACTTTAATATATGTGTTAATTTCTTGTTAATGTAGGAAAAATAAAATAAATATAGATTGAGGGGATTCGAACATGACACACTTGAGATGCATAAAAACATCTAAACTACTGAAATAAATATAACAATTAAATTAAAGTTGACACACTTGTATTTTTAAACTAAATTTAATATGTTTCTTCTTTCTACAATTATTTTTTTATAATTCATATATAATCATTGAATTACTTTTCTAACTTAATTAATAACTTTATTTTTATTAAAATTTTTAATTAAATTATTATATATGTAAAATTATATTAAAAAATCAAAAATCAAAAAATATATTAAAAATTCGTTTAACGAATCTAAACTCATGAATATAATTCAAATGAACTAATTTTTTTTTAAAATTTTGAATTTTTAATATAAATTCATATATATAATAATTTAGATAAATTTCTTTAGTAAATATTAAAATAATTAATTAATTAAAAAATCAATTCAATCATTATATATGTGAAAATATAAAAATAAATGTGGAAAAGAAAAATTATATTAATTTTTTTCAAAAATATAAAAATCTTAAAATCATTTTTATTTTAAATCATGCATTAACAATAATTTAAAATATACATAAAATTTCTAAACTTTAATTTTATTATTAGATTTATTTCAATGGTTTATATATTTTATGCATCTCATGTGTGTCATATTCGAGTACCCTTAATCTATATTTATTTCATTTATTCATGGCATTAACACGATATTAACACATATATTAAAGTTTGTGTTCTAAGACAAAAAAATCGTGCTTGGCCTAGTGGTAAACTCATGTCGTTCACCCCAAGGTGTCACCACTTGATTGGAGGAAGAAAATAAAATTATTATATTAAATATATATAGATAAAGTCATCCAATAAAGTGTTGACACGTGTCACTACTGAATTGAATAATCAATTTATTTTATTAAAATAAAATTAGGATCAAATTGATATAATGTATAAATAGCGGGGACTAAATGTGTAATTATACACATTTTTTAACTGTCATGTCACCCTTTCAGATTTTAACGGTAAGTGGCTTGATTGAGACCATTTAAATAGTTAAGAGGACATAATCACATAATTGAAAGTATATCGACTAATACACAAAATTGGAGCTCCTTTACTTTAAAAAAAATAAATTTGGCTGTTCAAAAAATATCGGACATTGAACTAAAATAGACAAAATTATCTCATTTATACATGCCACTAAAATAAATTAAAAACCTCAAGTAGGATGTCATTACTGCGGCCGCTTGATGAAAATTTCTGAACTTGATGCAACTCTTTGCTTCGTCCAAGATTCGAACCATCTACGTGTGCACAATCTAGCACACGCTAAGTACGAACTTAGTGAGGCAATAAAGGAAGTTAATAACAATAATTTAAACTTATTCGACTTCATGGCTACGTTTATATAACATGATAAATGCCAATGCATCAACTTTCATATTGCATTAGTAATGATTTACTATATGCCAATGTCATAAGACTTTCATGCTTGTCCATTTGTCATAATATGCCAAATATGCATAAATGCATCATGATTACTAGACATGTAAATCCATCATATTATTCATATATTAACATGATATAAATCACATATAAATTTCTTAGCAACATACTTGCCATTTATTCCAAAAGCTCATAAGCTTATTCACATGTTTATTATTTATTAACCAATAAACCATAGCTCAAATATAAGCCTATGAGGACCTTGGGTACACGAGTCAAATATGCACCAAAGTGTTAATACACATAAGGTCGTGCCCGTCATGCCCACCATGTGCACTAAGTGTCCTTTATATACACTATAGTGCTAAACCGAGTATGCAGCGTGTTGCTGGACTCTATGGCATTCCAACTATACCCTGTCCCTCAATGACATACTTGGGCATATATTCCATATTTATTTCATCCATTGCAATGTATATCAACATAATTTAACATTGGGCAGTTCATACCCGAAATAACATTCATAATATAACATCATATATAACTAGTAATTCATGCATTTATATTCAACTTTTGACATATTTAAAATATGTCAATCCTATGCTCAATGACATAAAAATAATGATAGTAAAATTTGGATAGGCTCATCGCAAGCCATCTTATTGATGTATAAAACATCAATGTGTCATGATATGTATGCAATTGCACTCACCATGACACTTCTTATCCCAAACTAAATTGAATAATTTAAGAGAACTTCAAGTTTGTTCCTTTACTTATCTAATGAATTTTTGATTTCTCTTGTTTACGGAGTGCTTTGCATTCATCCCTAACATGCACAATTAATAATACCAATAAGACACTCATTTTATAATATGACAGCTTGTGCTACCTTCAAAGAAATATTTTTGTAAAATAATCTACAACTTGGAATTTAATTTCGTTTGTTGTAATAGAAACTAGATTCGATAAGCTGTTCAACCATGAAAACTAATAGCCCAAATTCAACTTGTACGATTTATGATGAATTTTCAAAATCGGGAGCAGACTGCTACTTTATTTTTTGACCTTTCATCACTTAAAAATTGATATCTTTTGATATACGAATCGAAATCAGTCGCCGTTTGTTTTAAAAGAAACTAGACTGAATGAAGTATACAATGATATATGAATCACCTTCTAATTATTTTTGTGGAAGCTTTGGTGAATTTTCGAACTCATTGCCAAAAACTAAAATTCTGGGCAGATTTCATAATTCTAATCTGTATCACCCTTTAACCATTCCAACACTCTAAAATTAACCTTTAATTACTTAATTAAGCATGAAGAACATCATTCAAACTATTTCCATCTCTAAAGAATTTTTTTTACAATTTCTCTTCCACAATTTCTTTATATAGCCGAATGGTCCCTATACCATATACCATAGGATTTTCATCACTTTAAGTATAGAAACAACATCACAACAACATTCCCAACATGATTGAACCTTAAAACATAAAATTCCAACATGTTCTTCATAAACCTTAATCACCAACTTTAACTTAGAAGCAAGAAAACCATGTAAAAATTAGATGAAATGAAAGAGAATTTAATAGAGAACAATTTTATATCTCATGAACTAACCTTGAATCCAACTCTAAATGCTTGAAATTTGAACTTGAAATTTTTTCTCCCTTCTCTAAACCTCACGTAAATATAAGAAAGATGAACCAAATTCCACTATTTTCTTTCTTTATTTTCATGCCAAATGGCATTATTTAACCTTATTTAATAAATAAAATCTTCTTAATAGCCAAATGACTATTTTACCCTTGATATCCAATGCTCCAAAGCTTTCCACTTGTCAAAATCTATTATCCAATGACCAAGATTTAGTCTTCCATTAGAAGTCGACAACTTTTCCCTTGAAACAAATCAAAATTCCAATTTTGTCCTCAATGATCCAACAGTTAAGATTAAACATGGAAACTTCTTTAAATCCAAGGTTTGATATTATTCCAACACATAAAGAAAATATCTAGACATGTGAATTGACTTATTTATCCTCAACTATTCGATTCGATCCGATTATCTGAATTTTTCTCGAACTTAACTCTTTATAGCTTTTAACACAAATTCTGTACCAAAAATCCGAGTAACACGAAAACGTCATTCTTGAGGGTAAACTATTCATTTACGAGACTAAAATACATAACTTTCAAAAATTACAATTTAGTCCCTAAACTTTTCCTAAGTTTATACTTTAGCCACCAAACTTTCATTTTATTCATTTTGGTCACTAGCCAAAATTTTGAGGTATTACAATTCTCCCTCTTAAGAAAATTCTTCCTCAAATTTTCAATACGTACATGGTTTAAAAAGATACAGATACTGCCCTTTTATTGCTTCCTCTGCTTCCTAAGTAGCTTCTTCTACTTTGTGGTTTCTCCACAAAATTTTAACTAGCGGAATCTTTTTAACTGCTTTTCTCCTCGAGCTAAGATTCTTACGAGTTCTTCATCGTATGTCAAATCTGATTGAATTTCAATTTCCTCTGGTGTAAGGACATGCAAAGGATCTGATCGATATTTTCGAAGTATGGACACATGAAACACATCATGGACCTTACTCATTTCTGGTGGTAATGCTAGTTGATATGCCACTAGACCAACCATTTTCAAAATTTCGTAAGGGCCAATAAATCTTAGGCTAAGCTTTACTTTTTGACCGAACCATAACACTTTCTTCCAAGGTGAAACTTTTATGGAATACTTTATCTTTAACTTCATATTAAATATCTTTTCTTTCAAGATCAGCATATAACTTCCATCATTCTAAAGCAATTCTAAAATTGTTTAGAACCATTTTTACTTTATTCTTCGCATCCTGAACTGAATCAGTTCCAATCACCTTTTAGTTCTCTTTTCAACTCATTATCATCGGGGATATAAATTATCCCTTGATAATATAAACATCCTTTAGACTTAACATCAAAGTCTTTAATTTTCCTTTTTCACCTTACTGAATTCTTTCCAAGCATATCTTATCATTCATTTGTAAATCTTTGATCTAATTTGTCAAAGTAGAGTTGAGATGAAGCTATGTAATCAATATACTATTCTCTTCCAAAGATAATTTGGACATTTAATGCTTATAAGGCAAAGAAAGACTTTCGGCTAAATATCTCAGTCACTACTTTAGCCTTATTACATCAATACATATCCCAACCTATTATGGGACATATCATTAAATAACATGGAATCCTTAATAACTTCAGATTGTACTAATATTAGTGTTTCCATTATAACTTTCTTAGGATCTACTCAGATACTCTTTGTTGAGATAATGTGGTCTGAAAATGCAACCTGAATTAATCAAATTCACTTTGGTAACTTTGTATACAACTACCTTTCTCACAAGGTTTGTAACACTATTCGTAAATATTTATCATAATCTTCTTTCATACTACACTTTTAAGGAAGTCATCTTTATACTCAATTGATAACTGTTATTGTAAGAAATTTCATCTGGTGGCATATACTTTCCTCATGAGCCTTCAAACTCAATCAAATAGAAACTATACATATCATTCAAAATCTAAATTATCCTTTCAGATTGTTCATCATTCTATGCATGCAAAGCAGTGTTAAAATTATGTTGAGTCCCTAATGCCTTATGCAAGGAACTCCCAAAATCTAGAGATAACCTTGTATCTTAAACACTCACAATGAAAATACGTATATCACGTAACTTTATAATATTTTAGATTTATAGCTCAACATATGTATTCATTACGGATTTATTCAATCTATCCACAACTACCCAAATCAAATCATTTTTACTCGGTATCATTGATAACCTAGTTATGAAATCCATCGTAACTCTTTTCCACTTCCACTAGGGGAATGGAAATATGTTACCACATTTCTGATGGAACTTGATGTTTAGCTTCCAGTTGCTAGCCTGTCAAGCATGTAGCCATAAATTCAATTATTACCCTTTTTATATCTGGCCATCAAAATTTATTTTTTCAGATCTAGATACATCTCATTCCTTTCTGGATGCATCGTTAATGTACTACAGTGTTCTTCAGTAAGACGTTCTAGTTTCCACTTATCATTATCCAGAACATAATATTTTTCCTCAAACATCCGACAAACTTAACTTTGAAGTCTTTATTTTCACCATTTTCAATTTGTTCTAACCCTAGAAGCATTTTTCATCTTTCAATTGAAAATCTTTAATCCGACCTAAATGAATAGGTCTAAGGTAAAGTTCTGTAATTAACATACCATCCTCTTTTAAAAATAGTTGCACATTCAATGCTCTTAAAGTAGAGAATGTCTTCCAAGTAAGTGCATTTGCTATTATATTAGCCTTTCCAAGATAGTAGTCAATCACAATATCATAGTCCTTGAGAAGTTCTATCCACCTCCTCTACCGCAGGTTCTGATCCTTTTTGGTTCATCAAGCATTTTCGAACTTTTATAATCCTGGAGACATAACATCGCTCACCACATAAATGATTATACCATTTTTTTTAAATCCAATCAAATTCTTTCGATCTTGGAAATATAGCCTAAAAATACAACTTCAGATATCCAAAATTCACATTTAAACACCCGCAATTATCTATAATCCATACTTAGACATCTTGGCATACAATTTCTTTTCTTGTAAAATTCGTAATACCACCCGAAACTATAAATCATAATCTTACCTAGTCTTTGGGTACTTAAAATATATCATTATTGATTACCACAACAAACCGATTTGAATACGATTAGAACACTCTATTTATCAAATCCATGAATATTTTTGGAGAATTAGCATGGCCAAAAAGGCACCACTATGAACTCATAGTGCCCAAACCGTGTCTTGAAAATAACTTTAGGAATATTCTCCTCCTTGACTATCAATTGATATACCTCGATTGAAAATTAATTTTGGAGAACACTTCTTCTCTATTCAATTGATTGAAGGGATTATCAATCTACAAGAACAATTATCTATTATTTACTACCACTTTATTTAATTGACGATAATCAATACATAATCTCATAGAACCATTTTTCTTTTTCACAACCAATACTGTAATTCTCCAAGGTAATATATCAAGTCGTATTTTACCTCAATCCAATATTTAATGTAACTGAACCTTTAACTCTCTTATCTCTGTGGGAGCCATTTCGTACAGTACCTTTGATATAAGTTCAATGCCAGAGAAAACCTAACTCCTAAATTTCAATTCACGATCACATGGTAACTTGGCAATTCCTGGGGGAACACATTCTGTTATTCATTGACAGTTGGTATGCTTTCCATGTTCACCTTTGAAAACTTGTATGTTTACAACATAACTAGAAAGTTCTTACATCCTTGTGCTAGCAGTTTTAAAAAAAATACTGTTGAATCACATTGATAAGAAAAATCTAATTTTTCCTCATCATTACAATCTTTAAACTTTTCGGTTCCTTTCAAAATTATTTGTTTCAAGCGAAAATTCATAACTACATAATAGGCAGATTGCCATACAATGCCCATCATAATCGCAATTCATAAAGAGGCAACTCCATTAAGCTTACTAAAAATTTGTTTTCTTCGAATTACTATCGAGTAATTCTTACAATTCACGATCATATGGTAACCTGGCAGTTCCTGAGGGAACACATGCTGTTATTCATTGACAGTTGGAATGCTTTCCATGTTCACCTTTGAAAACTTGTATGTTCACAACATAATCTAGAAAGTTCTTACATCCGTGTGCTAGTAGTTTTAAAAAAATACCGCTGGATCAAATCGATAAGAAAATTTTGATTTTTCCCTCATCATTACAATCTCCAAACTATTCGGTTCCTTTCAAAATTATTCGTTTCAAGAAAAAATTCAAAACTACATAATAGGCAGATAGCCATTCAATGCCCAACATAATCGCAATTCGTAAAGAGTCAACCCCATTAAGCTTACTAAAAATTTTATTTCTTTGAATTACTATCTAGTAATTCTTACAAATTTTACTTACCCTTGTGCTATGTCCCAAGAGATAAATTACAATCACATTGAGCTTTCCCTGATCATCACAACGGAGCCCTTCTAGCATCATTTTTATATTTATTAAACCAATAGTCTATCGACATTGGTTTTCCATCAATACTCCATGTGAAGTTTAACACTTCAAGACTTCTCAGCTCTCTAGCAATAAAAGTCTAAGGAACTTGGGGTTGAATTTCATCTACAATCATATCCAATGTTCGAAATAATAAACCTTGGTTTAGCTAGGCATTTCCAACTACACCAGCATATTAACATCATATTGAGCGGAAAACGGTTAATGATTAACCTTGTTACTACTTTTATGAGCCTCATTCTTACCCAACTATTTGATCGATCGATATGATCTCTCAATTTTGAACATCTATAACTTTGTACAATCGATTTAATAATCAGTTGCATCAAGTCACTCAAGCAGCAAAACAGTAATTATGACATCCTAGTGGCACGTACTTACTGACTGATAACAAGCTCGGTTTGGATCCAGAACCAGTTAAACCTGTAGCTCTGATACAAATAAATATAACACCTCATTCCCGTATTCGATTACCGAATATAAGTCAGAGATGTCAATGAACGATAACATGATTTTTATTAAAAATTCTATAATTTTAAAACCTTTGAAAATTATTTATATCGACTAGTACACAAAATTGGAGCTCCTTTACTTAAAAAAATAAATTTGACTGTTCAAAAAATATTGGACGTTGAACTAAAATAGACAAAATTATCCCATTTATACATACCACTAAAATAAATTAAAAACCTCAAGTAGGATGTCATTACTACGGCAGCTTGATGAAAATTTCTGAACTTGATGCAGCTCTTTGCTTCGTCCAAGATTCAAACCACCTACGTGTGCACAATCAAACACACGCTAAGTACGAACTTAGTGAGGTAATAAAGGAAGTTAATAACAATAATTTAAACTTATTTGACTTCATGGCTACATTTATATAACATGATATATGCAAATACATCAACTTTCACATTGCATTAGCAATAATTTACTATACGCCAATGTCATAAGACTTTCATACTTGTTCATTTGTCATAATATGCCATATATGGATAAATGCATCATGATCACTAGAAATGTAAATCCATCATGTTATTCATATATTAACATGATATAAATCACATATAAATTTCTTAGCAATATACTTGCCATTTATTCCAAAAGCTCATAAGCTTATTCACCTATTTATTATTTATTAACCAAAAAACTATAGCGAAATATAAGCCTATGAGGACCCTGGGTACACGAGTCAAATATGCACCAAAGTGCTAATACACATAAGGTCGTGCCCACCATAATACACATAAGGTCGTGCCCACCATATGCACTAAGTGTCCTTTATATACACTATAGTGCTAAACCGAGTATGCAGCGTGCTGCTGGACTCTATGGTATGCAAACTATACCCTATCTCTCAGTGACATACTTGGGCATATATTCCATATTTATTTCATCCATAGCAATGTATATCGACATAATTTAACATTGAGCAGTTCATACCCGAAATAACATTCATAATATAACATCATATATAACTAGTGATCCATGCATTTATATTCAACTTTTGACATATTTAAAATATGTCAATCATATGCTTCATGACATAAATATAATGACAGTAAAATTTGGGTAGGCTCATCGCAAGCCATCCCAATGATGTATAAAACATCAATGTGTCATGATATGTATGCAATTGCACTCACCTTGACACTTCTTATCTCAAACTAAATTGAATAATTTAAGAGAACTTCAAGTTTGGTCATTTGCTTATTTACTGAATTTTCGATTTCTCGTGTTTACTGGAGTGCTTTGCATTCATCCCTTACATGCACAATTAATAATACCAATAAGACACTTATTTTATAATATGACAGCCTACGCTACCTTCAAAGAAATATTTCTATAAAATAATCAACAACTTGGAATTTAATTCTGTTTGTTCTAATAGAAACTAGATTCGATAAGCTGTTCAACCATCTAAAATAATAGCCCAAATTCAACTTGTACGATTTATGATGAATTTTCAAAGTCGGATTCCAGTGCTGAATTTCGGAGCAGACTGCTACTATGTTTTCTGACCTTTCATCACTTAAAAATTGATATCTTTTGATGTACGAATCGAAATCAGTCGCTGTTTGTTTTTAAAAAAAACTAGACTGAACGAAGTATACAAGATATATGAATCACTTTCTAATTATTTTTTTGGAATTTTTGGTGAATTTCCGAACTCACTACCAAAAACTAAAATTATGGGTAGATTTTATAATTCTAATCTTTATCACCCTTTAACCATTCCAACACTCTAAATTAACTTTCAATTACATAATTAATCATAAAGAACATCATTCAAACTATTTCCATCTCTAAAGAAATTTTTACAATATTTCTTCCCTAATTTCTCTATATAGCTGAATGGTCCCTATACCATATACCATAAGATTTTCATCACTTTAAGCATAGAAACAACATCAAAACAACATTTCTAACATGATTGAACCTTAAAACATAAAATTCCAATATGTTCTTCATAAACCTTAATCACCAACTTCAACTTAGAAACAAGAAAACCATGTAAAAATTATATTAAATGAAAGAGAATTTAATGGAGAACAATTTTATATCTCATGAACTAACCTTGAATCCAAATCTAAATGCTTGAAATTTTTTTCTCCCTTCAATAAACCTCACGTAAATGTAAGAAAGATGAACCAAACTCCACTATTTTCTTTCTTTATTTTCATGCCAAATGGCATTATTTAACCTTATTTAATAAATAAAAATCTTTTTAATAGCCAAATGACTATTTTACCCTTGATATCCAATGCTCCAAAGCTTTCAACTTGAAAATCTATTATCTAATGACCAAGATTTAATCTTTCATTAGTAGTTGACAACTTTGCCCTTGAAACAAATCAAAATTCCAATTGTCCTCAAAGATCTGACGGTTGATATTAAACATGGTAATTTCTTTAAATCCAAGGGTTCATATTATTCCAACACATAAAGAAAATATCTAGAAATGTGAATTGACTTATTTATCCTCAACTATTCTATTCGATATAATTATCCGAATTTTTCTCGAACTTAACTCTTTATAGCTTTTAACACAAATTCTGTACCAAAAATCCGAGTAACACGAAAACGTCATTCTTGGGGGTAAACTATTCATTTACGGGACTAAAATAAATAACTTTCAAAAATTACAATTTAGTCCCTAAACTTTTCCTAAGTTTATACTTTAGCCACCAAACTTTCATTTTATTCATTTTGGTCACTAGACAAAATTTTGAGGTATTACAATATGGTCATATTGACACCAACCCCATATTTAAGTGGTAGTTTACCCTTTTTTATACATCTAGGGATAGAACCCGACCCAAAAATAAATGCCCTAACCCGACCCGAATGCATTATTTAAATAACTCAACCCAACCTATAGAAAAAAATATTTTTAAGGACCTAATTTTAAAAAAATAATTTTAGGGGCGTAATCATAAAAAATTATAATTTTAAGGAATAAATTGTAAATAAAATTTAAATTTTATGGACGTAATTATAAAAATATATATATATAAAGAGGGGTATTATTATAAATATCCCTAAAAAGTTTAGAGAAATTTATGCAATTAGTGCGGGTCAATTATTTTCCATCATAAACTCGAACCCGACCCGACTTCACCCTTTAATAAAAACCCGAACCGCTTTTTTCATTAAAAAAATTCGACCCGATCGGGTCGGATAAAATGCCCATCCTTGTATACATCAATCTATTCAACTCAACATAAACCGCAAGACACATTGCCCTTTCAAGGAGAGGATGCAAATTTAAACCTTGGAGACTATATTGTTGGGAATGACAGCCTCACACCCCGAATATAGACTGAAATACGGACATGCATATTACCAAAAAATTAAAATTGGAGTCTTCTTCTACTTAAATAATATAGGAATACATATTGCAAGAGATCTTTGTATTATATTTGAAAGTGAGTAAGTAAAGAAAATTGATAACAACATTAATTATTTACACGAGTAATTTATAAGGTAAAAACCAATTTATTATCTTTCTAAACATGCCGGGCGATTTAGTACTCTTCAGACTGTTCAAAAATGGCCAGATAACGATGATTAAAGATAGCATTAATTATTTTCATTAAAAAGTTGACGCGGTAAAAAAATATAAATGTATATAAAAACTCAAAATTAAAAAAATTAAAAATTATATAGTATTAAAGAATTTTAGAAAAAAAATCAAAATGATTTGCAAAGAAAAAACATAAAGCTCTAAAAAATCTATAGTCTTAAAAAAATTTAATAATTTTAAAATATTTATAAAAAATTTCCAATATATAAAAATATTATAGAATTAAAAAATAAATAAAATATTTTTAAAATTTTTAATATTCAACTTATCGCGGATAGATTCAAGGATACGTTTCGCAAACGCATCTGTATCATTTTTCAACCATTTCAGTTTTTATTAACATTTTGGCCAAAATTTTTTTTTATTAACATATATATTTTTTTAACCACCGATATTTAATTCAAATCAGATACTGTAGAGACTCATTATAGGATGACTTTCCCAATCTAATTTTCTTCATCCTCAATATCAAGACTCAAACATTTAACTTTACTTATGGTATCTAGTGTATTATCTCACTAAATCAATTGGTTAGAGTAACTTTTGGATAGCATGGAGAGTAACTTTTGACCCAATAGTTGGTTAGATTAAATAGTTATCACCTTTTTTTAGTATTATCAAGAACATAAATATTAAATTACGTTTATTTTATGTTTTATGTTGGAGATCTAGGGTTATCCATTTAAATAATATATTTTCAAGATTTAAAGTTGTGTCATCTTCTTAAAAGTGAGATGTATCCTACAAATACATCGAACACTTGCTAGTAAATGATTATCACCATTGTTTTTTGAACATTCATTGTATAATGCATCTATTATCCAGATCTCTTCTCACCTATAAATAAGAGGATATTAAGCACGTAAAAATATATGATCCCACATCCTCATGCATATTATACCAACGACAATGTTAATCGAACTATATTCAATCGACAATTATCATCATCTTTGATTATTCTTGTTTCATCACTTTTGAATAATATAAGAAGAATGGTTCTATTACAAGAGGGACTAAATTGCTCTTAATTATATAATACAAGGATTCTTTTTTGAAGATTTATTCCAATATAGGATTGTTTGATCTATTCGGTTTTGGCATAAAAATAAACTACTCTTCCCTTAACCGCTTTTCTGGTATAGCTTTCTTTGACTTTGGGTCAGCATTTGACAAAATGCTTTTAATTGACGAACACCACCGCTCTATCTACTAATAAGGAAACGCCACGTCACTCATTACCACAGGGTTGAAGTATTCCTCGTTTAAGGAAAAATACAAACCAATGGTTTTTACTCTTATCACGTTAACTATTATTTTTAATAAAAAAGTTTTGAATAATATTTATTTTAAAAAATAATAAATTTTACACTTTCAGTTCACTGATTGTATATATATGTACTGAAATTGCCGTGATTGATTTGAAAATTCAATAAGAAAGATAGAGAAAGGGTTTATAAAACGAAGAAATTTGTGATGAAATGATCAAATTTCATCATTATTATTAGTTCTACAACTTTTCAATATTGCAGTTATTTTTGTACGATTTGTTCAACTTTGGCACATTGCCTTCACCGGTCCTTTTGTTTTGCTGAACTAAAAAGATATAAATACAAACAATTTTTCTTTTTGATACACTTGGTTAAGTTACGAAAGAGAGACTTTTGCATTTTAGATATAGTTAAAAAGGTTTCGAACAAGGAAAGAGGCGTTGAGAATGGCGGCGGCCGATGGTTGTCGATGAATCAGGAGCCAATAACGATCAGACAAGAAGTGTCGTTGTCGTCGTCTGCGGGGGCTAGAAGGGAAAGGGAGATGTCAGCAATGGTTTCGGCTTTGACTCGTGTCATATCTGGGGATATCGGTGGTGAGGAGCTGTTGTCGGGTAATGAAAACTTGGATGGTTTTGGTTCAAGCGAGAGTGCTATTTCATGGAGATTTGGTCGGAAAAAGAGAGAAAGGGAAGAAAAGAAGAAGGTGGCGGTGACTGTGGCGGTGGAGGAGGGATGGCGGTAGACTCTGCAATCAAACATTGTAACTTCCAAAATGGAGAAGGAAGTTCATGTCCTGTCGGTGTACGAGGTAAGTAATTCGATAAATTCTAATTTTAATCTTAATCCTAATTATAGGTAAGGAAAAATAAAATTTTAAGGAAAGAAAGAAAGTGTTCTTAGTGGGTTTAAAGTCCATAACCTAAAAAAATATGAGGAAACAAAGACGAAAATTTTGATTCGATTGACCAAAATATACTTGCTCAAGTAAGTAATTTGTGGTGTGAATGGTGGAACATGATATGTATGAAAAAATTTTAAATCGTAAAATTTATAATGATCATGTTTGACAATTAGCGGACATCGAATTACATTAGCTGATAGTGGATATCTGATAGCATTTGTTGATTTAACTAGCAGATTACTTTAGCTGATTGTATAAAAGTGTTTGATAAAATTAACTGATAGCTTATAGCTGTTTGATTATTTAAACAAGTAAAATAATATATAAGAACATGATTGTATATAATATTTGTTTGAATAATTTATTAGTTATTAACATTTTGTATCTATTAATATTAATTAGATTATGAAAATTAATTTTTTAATATTATTACTGACCATATATGAGGATGTACATATTATTTTTTTTGTGAAATTATCTTTTTAATATAATTTTAATAATTATTAAATTTAGATGTATATATTAATTTTTTATCTATGAAATTATATTTTGAATATAATATTATTAATTATTAAATTTATATGTATTTATTAATTTATATATTAATTTTTTATTTATGAAATTGTTTTTAAAATTTTATTAGTTAATCAAATTTATATTATTTAAGATTTTTTTTATAATTATTAAAGACAAAATAGTCTTTACACGTCTTTTATCTAAATCTCTAACTCAAAAAGCACCTAAAAAAAGTTTTTTCAAAATGAGAAGTTTCACTTTAATCCGCTATTACAATTTTTTATTTATCAAATATTCAAATTAACGAATTTGACTAATTAGACCTCTAAAAGTTTTAAAACTTTAATTTTAGCTCAAAAAGTTGTTTACCAAATATGACCATATACTTTACCTCGCCGAGTTAATATTATCGGTGTGTCCCCATTCATGAAACTGAGCATTTGTTGCCTACAGAAATGTTTAGTTAATTATATGTTAATATTAGAGGATTGTTTTTCACTTGTATATATAAGAACATAAATGTTTAAAACAAAACTTTTTAAAAATTTAGAAATTAAGATTTTTTCGGTGTATTAAAACTTAAGATCTTTTTTTAACTCATAGCCTTAGTGTACATTACTTCCCTTTTAAAGATTTATTTTACTTTTGGTATCGATGTATTTATATATGAAATTTGGTCAAATATGTAATGTGACATATGCGTTTTAATTTAATGTAATTTTATACATGAAACTTTACTTAAGTATACACATAATATTTTGATTTAACTTCATACATTCAAATTATTTTCATGTTGAAGAAATATAATTATTTATATATACAATATGCAATCGTAAAATAGAGCTGCATCGATAATAAACAATATATATAATATTACTATAAAAGTTTAAATTAAGGATATATAATTCTGTTAATTTTTTTCTTAGAAATGATCAAATATAAAAAGACCACCAACCTTTTACAAAGAGGAAAATTACTGGTTTTAAAGATTTATATTTGCATAAATTGTTACAGTGCAGGTGGATGTAAAAAAGGTTTAATAAATTGGTATATATTTATAATTATGAAAAATATCAGTGTGAACTAAAGTTTATAGAAGTATATTTTAGAAATTAGGAGTTTAATTTAAAAATTTTAATTTAAGGTTAAGAATTTAAATTTTAATCTTTAAAAATTAAATAGATATATTTGTGGAAGAAAAAAAATTAGTGTTGGTGCATCAAATATTAAAGCTTATAATAATAATGTGAATGCAATTTGTTACAACGATTGTAGCACGTTAACGCAGGGATAGATGCAAAAACCGGAGGACAGCTCCTTCCAACATATGAATACAACTACAAGAGCAGAGAAGAAGAGCCGAGGAGTAGGTACAGAGGAGTTAGAAGGAGGCCATGGGGAAAATGGGCAGCCGAAATAAGGGACCCTCATAAAGCCGCCAGGGTTTGGTTAGGTACCTTCGACACCCCCGAGGCCGCCGCCATGGCGTACGATGAAGCAGCCCTTCGTTTCAGAGGCAACAAAGCCAAGCTCAACTTCCCTGAAAACGTCGAACTCCGATCACCTCCTTCCGATCTAACGACGACGCAGTTGCCCATTTCTGATTCCTCCAACACCCTTTTATCCATTCCGACGGCCGTGGAGCCAGTCGTTCACTCTCAGTACCATAGCTTGGTCCGAAACCCTCAAGTTCCTTCGGGAGATCTTGATTATTCTCGTTCCAGCGGCAGTTATTTTGGAAGACAGATAGTTTCGTCAACTTCAGTTGGTCCTACTAGTGCACAATCTTCTTTGTCTTCGTCTTCTTCACCGTCGTTTTCGTATCCTTCTGTTTTCCCGATTCAAGGTGGCGGTTTTGGAGATGTTCCGGAGCATGCTTGGTCGTCGGATTGTAGACATCATACAGCCAATTCTAGCTAGTATATATATATACTTTTTGAGCATTTGCTGATTCCACGGATTGTGACATTTTTCGTGAGACATAATCGATCGAGTATAATTTGATTAATATTATTATTGGTATAAAAGATACAATTAACTAACCTTTCTCTACCCATCCTATATTATTAATAAAAATCCTCTATTTTCCCTTTATTTATGCGCACACACTAAAAATTAGGTTTAGGGTTAAAAGTTTAAAAAATTTGAGGTAAGATGTATTTTGTAGAGTGTAGGGTTTAAAATTTAAAATTTACCCATATTATAACCTCAACGGGATAAATATGCTTTCATTTACCAAAAAATAAACCACACATACAATAACACACTTTAAATTTACTGATGCTTATCAGATCAAATAGTAAGAATTAATGTCTTTATATTAGGATCGGATTTGAATATTATGGATGAAAAAAAAAGGTATTGATAGAATTTTTTCTTCCATATATAAATCTGGTCCAATTCGAGTTTAGATACGACGGAAATACGTGCGACACTAATGCAGAGCAGGGAAACTAATGAAAAAAAAATTACTCTGAATTCCGGACGAGCTATAAGATTCGTATGTTTGGAATAGAGGTAGGCCAAGGCTGGTCTAAACTCACAAGTTATGGCCGAAACAAGATTATGGGCCTCCTCACGTTAGTAAGCTTGGTTTTCTTGGGAGTCTAAAGTATAGGGTTACGGTACGGTTATGATATAGTATCAACCAAAATGTTATAAAATATGAAATTTAAAATGTTACTCACCAACTTAAAATGTTACACTTTTTGATAACATTTTAGGTTGGTGGTCTTATGACAAGTATCGATACTTAGAGACAAGTTTCGACCAACCTAAAGATATTATAAAAAGTGAAAAGTATTGATACTCGGAACCAAATTTCGATACTTAACTACCAACCTAAAATGTTATTAAAAAGTGTAACAATTTAAGTTTTATGTTTTGTAATATTTCGGTTAGTGTCGTACCATAACCATTCTGCACCCTAATTTTCTAACGAAGAGGAAATTGAATTGTGTCCAAAATTAATAAAATAAACAAAACAATGAAGTCCATTACCAAGTAAATGAGTACTAGACAGAAAACTTTAGGCTTGAGACCCACAGCCCATAGATTCATTCTCCCATCACTCCAAATAGATCATGTTGAGTTGCAAAAAGTCGATTGCCAACGTAGTAATATCCGAGCTAAGCCTGTATTAATGTTGATATTATTTATCGTTCATAACAACCTTTGTTTTTCTCAAATTACTCTAATTTTTGATTGATTTTTTTAACATTTTCTTTATATGATTTTATTTTTGCAGAATGAATTAATTAATTAAAAAATTGAACATGGAGTTATTTGTTTGAGTAAAGCTATAAAAAAGTAATGAAAATTCAATCATGGAAATTCATCATGATATTGGTTTGTGTTCTTCGGAATTCATCATGGAAATTAACTCGATCACTCCAGGCATTTCCTAATTTAAAACTTAATAGTCTTTCCTTGCATATGTAAACCTCTAAAATGCATGTTAATTTTGCAACCTATGGTTGAAACCACTAAAATTCTACAGAAAATTACAATGATTCTGAACAGGAACAATATTTGCACCAGTTTCACCAGTTTCCTTACATTGGAACAGACTAGCATTGTTACCTTGAACGAGAACTGTTTACAGCTGAAGATCACCTCATCTTCTCCGCTTTCCCATCAAGCTTCTCCGCTCGGCTTCTCTTTCGGCAACCAGAATATGAAACTCTGATCCTAGCATGTCATGTATATCGATTTTCAGTGAGCTGCTCAACTCAACGGTCTGCATGATCAAATCTGCATCCATACTGAAACCTAAAGTAGACAATACACGGACAGCATTTGCGATTCTGCATATGTTCTGCCTCATCTCTAGAGGGGTATGAGTTCGGGTTTTTTCTTCAAGAACCATGGACTGCTCAGAACTATTAGCTTGATCCAGTACCATACTGTCTCTAGTTTCAACATGTTCACCAACCCATATGAATCCATTACGTCCGAGTATCAAGTCAATTCCAAACTGTTCAAGGTGATGGAAATGCAATTTGCTTTTCTTCACTAGGTAAGGATCGATTATGAGCAATTGGCCCTTCTCAAGCTGTAAATGTCAATAACATCAGCAACAACATTAATACGATAGACATGCAAGGCAAATTGAGTATTGCATAAAAAATCTAATTAAAGGAACAAAATTTATGGCAAGGCTTACAAAATGCAAAGATTGCATCTGTACGAAAGGTGTCACGGATATACAACCACCTTTTATTATGTCTTTAGATTTCATGTCACAAAAATTTAAGTTCCTAACAACTTAAATACTTCTCCCCTTTTTTACAGCATGCTCCATGGAGTTATTCCATTTGAAGTCTTGTTGAGCATCGTTGTTCCCTTCTTTTATGGGTGATATCCAAGTTTACCAACCCAATTTCATGACAAAGTTAAAGTATTTGGATACATTGCAACATAAAGATTTGCCTTGCAGCAGTAAAATTCTTGGTCTAAGAAAGTTCCAACTTCGCTGAACATAAAAAAGCATAAAAAAAGCTTACATTCTCATTCATATTTTTTTTTCATGAACCGTGACGTAAAAAAGCTTACACTCTCATTCTTTTGTCACATATTGCATATTTTACAGACAAACATATAGAACTTAAACAAAAAGAAAGCAGAAGGAATAAACAAAATCTTTCTAATCAGATACCTTCCCGTACTTTTGACTTCTTGCTTGGAGTTGTAAGCTGCCATCATGCTGGAAATTACGAACCTCGGCCTGAGAAAGAAAGAATGTTACATAACACCGATGCTTATCATTTTATTCTCTGTTGTCAAATAGCATGTTCACATAGGAACTTTATAAAACAGTAAACAAATAAGCAGGCCACTGGACTTACACAGACAACATCATTCTCTTCAAAGATGCCACGCATGTTGAGTTCATCCAAAGCAGTTCGTCGCCTCTAACAAATGCAATCAAAAGTAAATTTTAAAACAAGGAAATTTGTAAGCAGTGGAAGCAAAAACTGAAAAGACAACTCTGAGTTTAGTCAACATATTACATAAAAAAGTAGCCAGTATAAACATTTCTCCTCTCACCGGACATAGGGTAGCTTATAGCTGTGTGGCATAACATAAGTCACTCATGAGAGTTTCACCGAGTCACCAAAAATATAGAATTAGCTTTTATCCTAGACACTTAAATTTCAGTTAATCAAAATTATTATCTAAAGAGACAATAAAAGGACTCAGAACCTTACTATGATAAATAAATACAAACTGACACTCTAATATCAGACAATCAAAGAGTAGACTAGAAAAGTAAAAAAAAAAAAATCTTTTGTTTCCATTGTCAAGCAGGTGGTTTTTGCACTATGATTAGTGTGACTTCTGCTCAACCTCTGTAGCAGTTTCCCACTGCAAGTTTTGGGCCAGAAATTTGTGAATGGCCAAGGGAAACTCCTGGAGTCACTTTGCATCTTATTCAAACATAAGAAGCCAGTAATCAAGTTCAATACAGTATAAGTATTGTTTTCTATTTATCCAGTTAATCTTAAATTATCAAAAAGTAAATAACATGGAAAACATATTAGTAATCTTTGAGCTAGTTTGAAAAACTAAAATAAATAAAAGATCAGAAACTAGTAACTGTTAATATGTTATTCAGATGAAATCCTACGAATGCTCTGATACATTAGAAAAACGGAGGCCAACTGAAACAGTTATGCTAATCTAGGAATATAGGACTAAACTCTTAATTAAGCATCCATTTAAGCATATATTCTCAAAGCTTTCTACTGAATATTTTAAGAGATCTATCCTAGTCTTAGTTTAGGGTAGTACAAGTTACCTGAATGCCATCAGGCATGTTCATCGAGGAAAGCATTAAAACGGCATCTTGGCTGAAATTAATTTCCAATCTCCACCTCTTTTGTGCAACCTAAAAAATCCAAAAGAAAGGTACATAAATTTTATAAAAATGCCAAGTAAAGTAAGTTTGTTTCCCTAACATGTGAGCGTGTAAAGAAACTTCCTGCAATCTAGAAATGGTGAAAGTATTCTTCTCACATTTTAAGACATTACCTCAACTACACGTCCCACTACGATATCCCCAACCTCAGGCTTGTACCTAAAAGCTTTAACATTTAAAATTAATCAAATTCCCCAAAAGGGGGGGGGGGGGAGAATTGAAGAGTAAAATGTTTGAGAATACCTAGCGCGTAAGCCGCGTACATAGACCAGTTTGTTGATGCGCTCCACCACGCCACACACGGTTGCCACCAATTCGCCATTGAGGTCCGTCGTTCCATGCCCTCTTCAAAAAAAAAAAAAAACAGAATTAAATCTATTTATATATAAAACCAAGTAAAGATATAGCTTAAATGAGTAATTTTGGGGAGGGGGTACTTGAGAAAAGCGTCTTCGTAGTTGACGGGAATGGTATCGGCGACGGTAACGGAGGCGTCGGAATTGGCCTTAGAAGAGAGGGATTGGAGCTTTTCGAATGCTCTTTGAAGTCTAATTCGTTGCGTTTGGCTCAACGGCAGCTGTAATCCTCTCATTTTTTGGATCTGCAGATCAGCGAAAGCTTGAATTTGGAGTATTCGATTCTCTGGCTGTAAAAAAGGAAAACCCTAAACCCTAATGCATCAAGTATTCCCTCCTTTGTTTTGCTTTAAGCTAAGAGATCATTAATTGGGCATGCTAAGTTTAAATTTAATTATAATATTATAGGTAAAATGCACAAATGGTTACTAAAGTATTTCAAAATTTTTATTTTTACCATCCAACTTTTAAATATTATACCATAGTCGTCAAACTTTGGTTTTTGATACAAAATTGTGATTGGGTCATTAATTTTTAGCTAAGAAAATTTATATAATAACACATTTAGCTCTTTTTATTTATATATTTAATCAATTTAATCTTAATTCGAAAAATTCAATAAATTTAGCTATCATTATTTGCACATTCTATTAATTTGATCACACTTTTAATTAGAAATATTTTTAAAATGTGTAAAAAAATCAACAATGAGATTTAAGTGATACAATAAGAGTTTCTCCTACCTTAACCATTGGTCGGGAGTTCGATTCTCATCCTAAGCATATAGTAACTTTAAAACGTGTGGCCAATGTTTACCTCTATGAGACAACAAAACACAAAAAGATTAATCATTGGATTCGCTCTGGTAAAAACTTTTAAAAAATACTTAAAAAATTTTATTATAATTTATAACATAGTGTTATTCTTTTGCGATTTATCTGTGATGACAAAATAGACACTTAATGAAAAAAAACTAGTAATTAATTATCTCAAAATCTAGCTGGCTTTAAATTTATTTTCCATGTCTCAATTATTATTTGAACATAAAAGATTGGTTTTTATTTTAAAATGAATTATATATATATTGAAATATTTAATAATAATCTAAAATGTTAGATTCTTTTCGAATCGGAGAGTTGAACAAAAAATATACATATAAATTTATTTAATTGCATTCCCTCCAATTAAGACCCAAAAAGGTAGGCCCATTTGAAAGCCCTTAAAGTTCGGAAAATATCGTAAAAAAGAAGCCAAAATCGCCCACCGTGGGGCTCGAACCCACGACCACAAGGTTAAGAGCCTTGCGCTCTACCGACTGAGCTAGACGGGCTTTGCTAAATGCAAATTTGATAACAAAATCACAAAATGTAAAATAATTTTGTTGACAAAGTTGGAGATTTTGGTTTTGATTTCGATCTTTCTTTTTTGATTTATTTGCTATAATTAAATATCTCTAAAGAGCCTTTGCCGTGAAGAAAGCACTTCTGAAGACCGTGTAGCTCTTGCAGTAAGAGAAGAATCTGTAGAAGTTTTTTTGTTCGTAGATTGTTTGGTTTTTTATATTTTTTTCGTGAAATATTATATTTAAAAATAAATATAGAGATTTAAAGTTATATAAAATAAAATAATATGAATGATTTTAGTCATTCAACCATTAATAGATCTTTTGACAATTTTTTTTAAAGAAACCAAAGAAATCAAAGTTTCATAGATTTTTTTAAATATGAAAGATAATTTATTTAAAAAATTTAATTTTTAAGTTTAATAAGAATTTCAAAAAAAACATTTTATAATAATATTAGGCTCTATTGTAAAATAATTATTCAAACTATATATATTTTTTGCTCTACATGCTTAAAGTTTTTGTGTGTGGTCAAAATAGGCGTTTAACGTTTCATTCAATTAATATTTTGAGGTAGACCCATTAAAAGATCATCATTCAATCATTGTTTGACATATGACTTATTTTTTTCAATTTAAAAATAACTATTTAATTAAAAAAAACTATAAACCTAATTTTTCAACAACAACAAAAAAACAAATTCTCATTTTTTTTAATCTCAAAAGTTCTAAACTGAAAAACTCTAAATTCTTTGCTATATCCAAACATTATGCCACATTAATGAAATCTCATCCTCTTGTCACAAAAATCAAGACAAAATTTGTCGCTCGTCTGCCTGCTACATTCATCGTTCGTGACACCCATTTCATGTTTGTTATTCGATGTTCAGTTGACATATTTTTCGTCGATTTACAATAACAAATGTGCGAAGTAATTGGTAGTGAAGTCCTATGGCAAAATGGGTTGTTGGTTCGGACGCGAAAAAGGAGAGATTTAGAGATTTCAGGGTTTATGAAAAATAGAATTGTTGATGTAATTTTGAGAAAATTAAAAATTTTATTTTTTTTAAATTAAATGAAATTAAGAAATAATTCAGGATAAAAATTTTGTGTATAAATTAATGAATCGACCTTAAAATATAAGGAAATAAAGCATTAAAAACATAATTTGATAAAACCAGAAGTTCTAACTAAACTCAGTTGGGAATAAATAAATCCTTGTTACCAAACGCCACTTTCCCTTGACCAATCCCGCGCTTATTCGAAGCCGAAAGCAACAAAACTGAACTCCCAAATCTTATGATTTTTCAGAGTCCAGTACGCAGTGTGGAGTAGCTTCAATGTCGGATCCAATCATCCTATCCGACGGAGACGACCCAAACACCCCACGCCCTTCCATCTCCAAAAAGCCCAGAACCGAACCGGACCGTCCTTTACCTCTGGTTCTGATTCTCGACGATGACCCTACGCCGCAAAAACCGTCTTTGGGCCCCGCCTTCACCTCCAGCTCCACTCCTTTTGTGGCCGAGACTCTGATGTCTGAGCCGTCGGTCGCCAGGTGCTCCAATGCTGCCCCTTCAATTGTGGCTTCGGATCCTCAACTTGGAGATGCCAAGCTCTCTGGTTTGTACCTTTCCCCTTTACATGCTCACCTTTTTTAGTTGGATTTTGGTTTAATTTAGGGTTGTAATTGGAAATACAAATGCTTCAACTTTGTAATTTTGGTTTATGTTGAGTGATAAGCTGATAAAAATGGAAAAGCAAACGGTAAAACTGAAAACTGTGAATGATAAAAGTGAGTAAAATAGCTCAAATTTAACTGCATTTGAACATATTATGCACTTGCTTTATGTACAAGTAAACTAGTGTATTTTTTGTTAAGAAATGTTAAATATTTAAATTTTAATCATTCGAAAATGTTTATAATTTTGTATCCAAAGCCTTTCTTTTACATTCCTCCCTTCTGTTGTTGAAGCAAAATGGCAAGCAGAAAAGTTAAAACCAAAGCTTTTACTAAATCATGAAAAGTGTAATTTCTTTACTAGTTATTGCAGTTAAAACTTAAGAGGTTCAGTTCTATTAGCAGTTTTTGGATAACATTACTTGGGATTTGATGCTTTTTTATGTTTCTTTTTGTTTTTTGTTTTCTGATTGCTTTTTCTTCCTGGAGTCATCTCAGAGTTATTCATATTTGACTCCTCTTTTCCCCCTTTGATTATCTTCAGATTTTTCTGTTGGTTATTAAGAAACTCTATCATTGGTCCTTTTGCATAATTTTTACTTTTTATCTTTCTACGTTTGTTTTCCTACCTAACAGGAATAAGCAGATTGATAAGTTTGGAATCTGACTATGATTCTGATAATAGTTCTAAAAGGAACAACAATCAGGAGAATGGATCAAAGGGCTCCGGCATTGATGAGTTCGAAGATTTAGAATGGCGTTCTAGATTTTTCGATTATGAATCTCATATGGGTTTGTTACTGTTGTCTTTGCAGTTGATTTATATGTGATTTTCTGGTTCTTGAAACCTTACTACGATCTTGAAAATTGCCAAAGGAAGCATATCCAGTAGTTTGGAATATGTTGTCTTGTATGTTAGTGGAAGTTAAAGAATTATGTTTATCAGGTAGTTATAATCTAATCCATATGTGTGAAGAGGACAGTTCTTCTCAGCCATTGTATGAGCAGGATGATGGTGATCCACTAATTCTCGAGGTATGATTATATGATGATGCATTACTGAGCTTCTGAGATAACCAAAATAGGTTGCTGTCTTATTGTTTCCAAAATTTCAAATCATAGGTAAAAGGAGTGTGGGAATTAGGTTAAACATGTATTTGACATGCTAAGCAAATGTATTGATGGATGTTTCAACAGCTTAATAAAATTGAACATATAGCTTCATTGAAAATATCACACGAGAAATATGCTTAGACAATTACGACACCTTAAGCATTAACAAAATATCATATTCATATTTTCTTAGATGATGGGGATCTAAATTCTTTTTTCTTTTCTTAATTGATCAATTGGATGTTGTACCAAAACCTGCAACTCATTTGTGAAAACTTGGTTGGAATTTTGAGTCGGCAACACTTATCAGTATTTTGGAGTGGTGAATGATATAATGTAATGAACCTGCTAGAAACTTGGAACATTGACTTAAAAGTTTGTTGTGGAGGGTGGTAGGGTCTTTCTCATGCTAGAATACTGGGGAAGCTGGTTTTCTGCCCAAAGTTCCTTATTTCAAGTATAATTCAAGTGAAAATATTTTAGCATTAATTTGATAAAATGAAAATGAAAACCATTTGTTTTTTCTTTCGTGTGTGGCATGGTTAATTTTTTATCATCGCTTTTGTTAGTTGTAGATAAGATAAATTTATTTATTTACTGTAGATAAACTAAAGTAGTATGGATAAACTATAAAGTTTGAATTATTTATCCCTTATCCTAGGATTTTATCTCTTATATTATCTCATAGGTTGAATTTAATTTCAATTTAGAGTAGTGTATTTGTAACATAACTCTTTGTAATTAGCCTATAAAAGGCCTTGTATCTGTGTTATTTGAAATCAAGAAAAACAATGAATCTAAGTGATCACTGCTAAAAATACTCCTCTTTATTTTCTACATGGTATCAGTTTAAGCTAATAGATCCTTATCACACGCTTTAGCCGTCGCAGCCATGGTCAATATCCCAGATGTTTCTTTGGTTCTTGTTTCCAATCGCAGATTTACTGGTCCTGGTAAAACCAGTGACTTGAATCTTGCTCTTACAGCTCGTGAAGGTACAAAAGGGTGCTGGTTTTTTGAAACTGGCGTGGCTGCATCGGGATGGATAATTGATTTCGGAGCCTCTGATCATATGACTGGGGACAAAGGGCTATTCAACACATTTCAGACCACATCTCCTCGCTCCTCTATAAGAAAAACAGATGGTTCTTTATCGCCTATTGCAGGGAGTGGCTCTGTTGTTGTCAATAAGAATATACTGTTAAAAGATGTCCTTTATGTACCAGCTTTGAAATGCAATCTTCTTTCTGTCAGTAAGCTGACTATTGATTTGAAATGTGTGACTAAATTCACTCTCCAAACTTGTGAATTGTAGGCAATGGGCTCAGGGCAGATACTTGGTAATGCTAGACTGTCTGGTGGGCTCTATGTGCTTCATGGGGAACCACTTCTCTCTTCTCATAAAAATTTCAAGAGTTTGTCTTTCTCTTCTTTAGTTTCAACTTCTGAAAAAATCCAATGATGTTATGCTCTGGCATTTCAGGCTAGGTCATCCCAATTTTTATTATTTAGCAAAGTTATTTTCAACTTTGTTTCTCAATCAAAAACCACAATTCTTTCATTTTGACATTTGTTCTCTTGCTAAGCACGCTAAAAATTCGTATCTGCCATCTGTTTATAAACCTTCTAAACCTTTTTCTCTTGTCCACAGTGATGTTTGAGGCCCTTTTAAGGTGAAGAATATAAATAGGTGTTGATGGTTCGTATCCTTTATTGATGACCATTCTCGTACTACATGGATTTTTTTGATAAAAGAAAAATTTGAGGTAGAACAAATATTTAAGAGGTTTTATACTATGGTAGTGACTCAGTTTAACAGTCACATTCAAATTGTGCACTCTGATAACGGGGGAGAGTATTTTACAAAAACATTGGGTTCTTTCTTTTGAGAGAAGGGGATTGTCCAGATTAGTTCTTGTGTTGATACTCCGCAGCAAAATGGGATCGCGAAGAGGAAAAACAGACATCTTTTAGAGGTCACTAGGTCCTTACTCTTCTTTCACAATGTACCTACTCAATATTGGGGTGAGGCTTTTTTGACAGCAACCTACCTGATTAATAGGATGCCTAGTAAACTCTTAAAATTTCAAACTCCAAGGTCAGTGTTTCTGGACAGTTATCCTACTTTTACACCTATGTCATCTACCCTTCCTTTGAGAGTTTTTGGGTGCACTGCCTATGTCCATAATACTAGTCCCTCTAGGTCTAAACTTGATCCTAGATCTATTAAGTGCCTCTTTTTAGGGTATTCTTCACAAAAGAAGGGCTACAAGTGTTACTCTCCTCATACTCGTAAGTTTTATATTTCTCTGGATGTTACAATTTTTTGAACACGTTTCATATTTACCAAGTCTTCAATTCATGGGGAGAACTTTGATGAATTTCAGCCTTTAAATCTTTTGCCACAGCAAAACCAACTTGTTCCAGTACAAGTTCCCTCTACTTTTCCTACAACATTTTTGCCATCATCAACACCAGTAAATTCTACCAGTCCTGGACCTATTCATTTAATGAGTACTACACCTCCAGAAAGTCCCAAATCTACTCCTACGACCCCTCAAAGAACCCAAACTCCACAACTCCAGAGTAAAGATCTGAGTGTCTACAAAAGGAGGCAGAAATCTATTCCAGAGGCCATATTATAGTCTGACATTTTTCGAGAATTGCAACTGAGTACAATTGCCTCTGAAAATGTGGAAGGCATGGAGGTGAAGAAGGTAATGAATTATCCCAAGTTTCTACTTCTAATATGGATTATGATGAGTTACATATTGCTAAGAGGAAGGGTGTCAGACAATGTACAAAATATCCTATTCAGGGATTTGTTTCTTATGGGAATTTAATGTCTTCTTTTAAAGCCTTTACAGCCAGCTTAAATGAGATACAAATTCCAGCAACTGTAGAAGAGGCTCTCAAGGATCCTAGGTGGAAGAAAGCAATAGAAGAAGAGATTGAAGCCTTGGAAAAGAATGAGACTTGGACCATGGTTGATTTGCCACAAGGAAAGAAGCTTGTGAGCCGCAAATGGGTATTTGCAGTGAAATACAACTCTGGTGGCAACATTGATAGATACAAGGCGAGACTTGTGGCCAAGGGCTTCACACAGACATATGACATTGATTACAAGGAGACCTTTGCTCTTGTGTCCAAACTCAACATAGTTAGAGTTCTACCTAGTTTGGCAGTCAATGAAGGATGGGGACTTCACCAGTTAGATGTGAAAAATGCTTTCCTTGATGGAAGGCTAGAAGAAAAAGTCTACATGAGTATTCCTTCAGGAGTGAAGAAGGAAATGGGAGATCAAAGAGTGTGCAAGATGGAATTATCCCTGTATGGCCTGAAGCAATCACCTAGGGCCTGGTTTGAGAGATTTACCAAAGTTATTTTGAAAAGTGGGTTTAAGCAAAGTCAAGTTGATCATACACTCTTCATCAAGATGACACTTAGCAAAAAAAGGGTAATCTTGATTGTTTATATTGATGACATAATAATCACTGGAGACGATCTCAGTGAGATTAGAAATTTGAAGAATCTACTGAGTAGAGAGTTTGAGATAAAGGACTTGGGAAGCTTTAGGTATTTCTTGGGAATGGAAGAGGCAAGATCAAGCAAAGGTTTGGTTATTAATCAAAGGAAGTACATTCTGGATCTCCTATCCGAGACTGGAATGTTGGGGTGCAAACCTGCAGACACTCCAATAGAGACAAACTTAAAGCTGAAGAAAGAAGTAGCTCGAGTAGATAAAGAGCAGTATCAAAGACTGGTTGGAAAACTTATATACCTATCTCTGACAAGAACAGATATTGGTTTTTCTGTTAATATTGTAAGCCAACATATGGCAGATCCTAGAGAAGAGCATCTTGAGGCTGCATACAGAATATTAAGATACTTAAAAAGGACTCAAGGCCATGGTTTATTCTTTAAGAAAATTGAAGACAGAACAGTGAAAGTCTTCACTGATTCCAGCTGGGCTGGAGAGTTAACAGAAAGGAGGTCGACTAGTGGCTATTGCACATTCGTTTGGGGAAACTTGGTGACCTGGAGAAGCAAGAAACAATCTGTTGTTTCTAGAAGTAGTGCTGAAGTCGAATACAGAGCTTTAGCACTAGGAATCTATGAAGGCACTTGGCTGCAGAGATTGATGAAAGAATTGGAGATGAACCAAATTGAAAAATTCGATATTTTATGTGATAATGAATCTGCTATCAAGATTGCTAAGAATTCAGTTCACCATGATAGAACAAAACATGTAGAGATTGACCGACATTTCATCTCAGAAAAGGTCAATGGTGGAATAGCAAATTTATCTTATGTACCCACTGAAGGGCAGCTAGCAGATGTGCTCACCAAGGCTCTACCAAAATCAACCTTTGATGGATTCACATCCAAGCTGGGACTATACAACCTATACTCACCAGCTTGAAGGGGAGTGTTAGTTGTAGATAAGATAAGTTTATTTATTTACTGTAGATAAACTAAAGTAGTATGGATAAACTATAAAGTTTGAATTATTTATCCCTTATCCTAGGATTTTATCTCTTATCTTATAGGTTGAATTTAATTTCAATTTAGAGTAGTGTATTTGTAACATAACTCTTTGTAACTAGCCTATAAAAGGCCTTGTATATGTGTTATTTGAAATCAAGAAAAACAGTGAATCTAATTGATCATTGCCAAAAATACTCCTTTTTATTTTCTACAGCTTTATTTCATTTCTCTATTTCTTTTCAATTGCTTAATTGATGCTTTTCTCCGTGTTTGGCATTATAATTGTCATGGGAGCAAGCACTGTAATAAAGCCATTGATGAACTTGAGAGGGAGTGCTTTTAGGTTCTGAGTTTAATTTTGGACAAGTTACTTGATCCTCTTCGTGAATTCTGAGGATGAAAGGAAATAGTAGGCAATTAAAATATTTTAAAATTTAAACACCCACTTGTTTGTGCAAGTTGACAAGGATTGTTAGAGTTTATATTTAATGTGCAATTAGAGTTTATTCTTAATCAGTAGTTTAGATTTACTAGAAGTCTTATTTAAATCGAGAATAAGTATTATTTAGATTAAAGATAAAATTATAGTTTTAGTTATATTAAAACTCTATCAGCCTATTTAAAATGTTTACTCTATATACATTTGATAATTAAGGATAATAAGAAAATACAGAGAAACACATTGTTCTATCTGGAAAATATCATGTTCATCTTCTTCAAACAACAAATCCCTAACCACCGATCACACACAAACCACCATCATTCATTGCATCTCCAGAAACCATGGCCCTTTTTCTAACAAATTGGGCAAAGTTGCAGACTTTAAGGACCATATGCATTTTATTTTACTTTTGGTCATTTTTGAGTTTGTCGGTACTTTTAGTTTCAGGTCTTGATATTTCCTCAATTCCTGCCTACTTTACTTTCTGCTTTAATTTATTTTTCTTATTGTTGCTTGCAATATAGCCAGTGTGCTATTGTTGCATGCATCCTAGCAGGTTTTCACGCCCTCCTCCCTCTCTCTCTCTATCTCATGCATACTTGCTTATGCACAGACCTAACCTCCTTTTCTATTTACATTCTTTAAGTTTAACAAAAGTTTGGAGAACTCGAGAAATTTAGGTTATAAATTGTCAGCTATTGTATTGAACATATAGTTCGATGAAATTGATTAGGTAAATAATGATCTAGACAAAGAAAACTTTAGCTTGGGGCATATGGGTAATACAATAGAGCAGAATCAAGAAATTAAAGGTAATTCTAAAAAGAAAAGTGCTAAACGTGGAGCAACAGTAAAAAATAAGATGACGAAAGAGGAACGGATTCGTATGTTGGAAGAAAAGAAGCTAAAGAAAGAGGTTAGTACTTTTTTATTGCAATTTTTTATTATCTTCTGTATACTTTTTGTAACACTCTTAACGTATACTCGTAGACCGAATATACATTAAAGATGTTACGAAATCATTGGAAGAAATATTGACTTTAATTTTTTTGTACCAAAATTTAATTTGTAGTTTAACCCTTTCTCAGTTTTAAATTTAAAACTATGTCGTCTAGGTGCAGCTAGTTTTGACCCTGAATTGGTTTATAAAATTTATAATTGAATTATTGAAATAAAAAATATAATTCAGGGTGAAAACTACATAAGCTGCCTAGACCCTTTCTTGATTTTAAAATTTTTACGCGATTAGGGCTAAACAACATTTTAACCATACCAAAGATTTTGCTATTGTTAACAATTCGTATTTCTAAACTTATCCATCCATAAAAGCATATAATTACGTTGTAAACTTATGCTGTAGACAGTTCAACTTTAAAATACTTACATGCCCACTAGTCTATCAAATTATGGTAAAGACGTACTTACTGAACTTATTGTAGTAACTTGATTTTTCCCAAGTTTTTGCTCCTCCTCGATAGACGATTTCTAGGAAACATACGTGTGACACAAGACACACGCTAAGTACGAACTCAGTGAGGCATTCAAAACAGTTTATCAAAACATTAAGTAATATAATTTAGTATGTCATGTATAAAGTACAGTACATTTTTTTCCTATAAATGGAAATAATGTCACAATATCAATGTTTCATGTATCATCGCTATCATGTGAATCATGAATCATCAATATCATGTAAATCATAAATCATCATTATCATGTATATCTTGAATCATCTCTATCATGTATCATGTAACATTTGTATCATATATCATGCAACATTTGTATTATGTATCATGTAACATCTCTATCATGTATCATGTAACATCTCTATCATGTAACATGTTCTTTCATGTAATCATCTTGTTATGTTATCATCGTGTCTGGCTAGAGGCCCATGGAAACCCCGTAGCCTATCTGCACCGTAGTGCCATGTAGAGTACGTACTCGAGAGGACGCTCTTTGCTCCTCATATAAGGACGCTCTTTGCTCCTTATATAAACACCTCGTTAGTGTATTTTGCACTATGGGCTCGGATCCCCAGGGTGTATCTTGTTTCATTTTAATCTTGTCATTTTCTTATGTGAACATGATTCATCATTATTTATGCAAACAGTAGTACGTACCTTGTACTCCACCAAGCTTGCCATGTTGAATCATGCATCATATCACGCATTATGAAGAAATGCAATGTAAATTTTAAATTAGGGTCGACTTATCTCAAGTCTTCCCTTTTTCAACATAATGCAAACATATAGAAATGCACTCACCTGGGCCATGTAATAGTATGCCTCACTAAATTCTACTAGACCCATTCCTTTATAGTATCTCGAATCCTCTTTGATTCGTATTCGGCTTTATTAACCACATGAATATAAATACCATTTGTCAGATTCATTTTTAACAATATTTTAATCAAAATGTTTAATCATTCAACATAAAAAAAATCCAAAAATTTTCCTTTCTTCTTTATACTATCCCACAAACTCATTTTGATCTTTAATACCCATTTTGAACTTCAAATAATTCTTTCTAGCTTGTTAACCAACATTTAGATACAAAATGTATCATATTCTATTTTCTTACAACTTGTCCTATCTTCAGAGATTTACTTCTACAGAGCAGAATACATATTGGATCTTAATATCCTTTATCTCGTAAGAACTAGATTCGATAACGGTTTTAATGGTATAAGCCACATAAATTTGAAAAATCTACAAAAATTATGAAAATTCTTCAAACTTCCGTTACAGAACTGTCTTGACATAAACTGCTATGTAAACTTTTTGACCTTTATTCGATTAAAAATTCATATCTTTTAACTCGGAATTAGTTTCCGTTTGTTGGAAACAAAACTAGACAACCATATCTTTATGTTGGTATAAATTTATCATCTAACCATTTTTATAAAATTTATGGCAATTTATTAAACTCACTACCATAATTCAAATCAACATAACTTCCATAATTAACTTCTATCTTTCTCTAACTTCTCTTAATTATTTTTCTCCCTTGTATTTACCACATTTTCATTATGGTCCTTAGTGACCATTTTGAACATTAAAAAATTGTTCAAGCTCAATTTGAACAATTTCACTACTACTTGCTCTCTTTGAAATAATATCCTTTTTATCCTTAACTTTATAAAAGTGACATAGTCACAACATCACATTTGTACATTAAATTTATGTACAGATAAACCGTTCACTTGTTTTTAACATTCTTAGAAAATTTTCTTTAACTTTCAAACTTTTTTCAATTTAGTCCTTCACTAAATTTCTTATTTTCAAAAAAGGTCCCTCGACTTTCCTTTCTTGTCATTTCAACCCTTTTAACTTCATATCATGCTTAAATCATCAATTCCATCAATTATTCATTAATTCAAGATCAATCTCATACTTTTTCTAATTTGCCGAATTGGTCCTTTTACCTCCAAAATTTTTCATTTTTGGTCCATAATCATCAATTCATGCTATTTCAATCATAAATCATCAATTCCAATGCTAAAATAAAATTTCCAATAATTTCCCCTAATTTCCAATTATTTCGAATTGGTCCCTAAATTTCAACTTGGGGAAATTATTCAATCTAACATCAAATTCAAGCTCTCAACATCATAATCTATTCAATTCCATCTACAATTTAACTCCCTAACCAAAATCCTCAAATCTTAGGGTTAGGGTTTATAACCTCAAACAAGAAATTAATCAAAATTCAAGCTTGATTTCATGTCTAAATCATCAATTCAACTAACTACAACTCTAATTTCATCATAAGCTTCAATTTCCATAATCAATCTTCATCCATAACATGAACCAAACTTGACTTTTATCATGCAAAAATACTATCAAAATGAAGATCATAAGCTTCAATTTCCATAATCAATCTTCATCCACAACATGAACCAAACTTGACTTTTATCATGCAAAAATACTATCAAAATGAAGAGAATTAAGTGTAGAATAATTTACCTTAATTAATTTTGCTCGAAACTAGCCTTTGATCCTTTATTTTTGGACTTGAAATTTGAAAACTCTTTTTCCCCTTCTTTCCTTGATGTTTCAAACAGCTCTATATTGAGACGAGGATGATTTCTTTTTCTCATCTTTTAATATTTAGACCACATGCCATAATTAAATGATTTTTTAATTCATTTAGTTAGTGAAATTACTATTTTACCCTTTTAATCCAATGGCCAAGATTCAATCTTATCAAAAATCAATGGCCATGATCTATTCCAAGTGTTATTCGCCTTTCAAATTTGCCCTCAAAGTTTCAAAATATTTCAAAAATGCATCCATGTCAAAAGACTAATTTGCCCTCCAACTAGACTTTATTTACAACAAGTCTTAAAAATTGCCACCCCACTAAAATTGAACCAAATTGGTTCCATTCCAACTGACCTCATTCCAAAATATCTTAGATTTTTATTTATGGCATTTATTCAATCCAAATATTCGAATTTCACTCTATACGATTTCCAAATTTTCTTTCTTTGAGCTTTATTGCTTTATAATCTCTCCATCAGAATCTAACTAAATCTAGTTAGGTATCACTCTAGATTTTAAAATGAATTTCAAAGTAAATAATTCAAGTTCGGTTGTAACACAGAGACAATTATTAGTCTTGTGATCACTATTGTGGGGTCTAGGCCTCATCGAGTAGGTGATTTACAGAAATTTGGATGATCCATTCCATTATTTTGCCTTAACATGCTTGTGTGACTTAATATAAATAGATAGTGATTATCTTGCTTCTTGACTTCGTGTTAAGTAATTCCTGAAGTCCATAATATGTTCTGGTTGCCTGGTACTTGAATGCACCATGCTTGGTTGTTACCCCTTAACATTTTGAGTAGCTGCACTTGTTCCTATCATTTTCAGTAGGCAACTAACAACCCTCATTCTGAAAATATTTGAAATTTTGGGTTTAAAGTTGAATTTATTATGTCATTCAATCCTCTAAAAGTTTATTTAGGCAAACTTATCAATGTTGTAGTCTTCTGGTCTGTCATTTTCAGATATAACTCCTACATTATGCCATCTTATTCCATTTCAGTATTTGTATTGTCTAAGTTTATAGGCATACTTATTAGATGTAATGTTCTTACAAGTTGTATTGGACATTTAATTAGCTTACAAGTTACATCTTTTGTGCTCAAAATGCTTACAGTTATTATTCGATGATGGAATATTTAATCCAACATCCAATAACCTAACTTTCTGTCAGCATTTTTATAGGTATGGCATGGATAACCAACAGTTTGAATAGATTACAAGAACTAGTGCTCTTTTTATTTTAATGTACAGGAGTATACATCATGTGGTGCCAAATGGTTCCAATGATACCACTTTGTTAGATGGAAGGATAATCATTTTACCTGTTCTCAGTTTATGAAACTCGAAGACCAATATGAAAATTTTCTAGATTGATCCACGTTTAGGAGTAGGGCCCGTGACATATAAAATTTAGGATTCATTAAAGGTTAATCTTCATTATCATCAGTGACGTGGGCCCTCACCTGATGAAAATTGAGGACATCAGGCTCTGGATGATTTCCTTGAGCTGTTGCATCAGATTGCTTTTATTCTAGTTGCAATACTAAACTGAATGTTACCAAGTAGTTGCTACTTGCCAGCGTTATATTTTACATTGGTCAACAGTTGACAAAGCTCCACAAGTGGCGTATTATACTTCCTAGATTGGTGGCATGAATTTGATTGAAATATTGTGCTATTGAGAGAGAGAAAAAAGAGGTCCTTCTTCAGTGTTGCCGGAGTTATATTTTTATTGTTGCTGAATCGACATAATTGGTATGATGAATCAAGATCATTCAGGGTATAACTTTTCAATTGCTACAAAAGTTACGTGATCACTTATGTTACTATCTAATGATTAAGATTAACATGTCATGCATTCACAATCATGAGGATGTCAGAGAGAAAAAACTTGCTAGGCTAGCAATTCATGGGGCTGGTGCTGTTTGTGGTAAATTTGAGTTCATGTTGGAAACTGAAAGAATAGTTCCTCAGGTTTCTTAGATGGTTGAAGTAGTTCTAAAGACTAGTCTAACTAGAATTTGGTTACATTTCTCATACTGTATAATTTTCCAGAATCTTGCATGCAGTATTTGTTCGCATTGAAAACAGTTCAGTGGCCTCTTTTGTAAAATCGGCAAGCACTATAGATACACATTTTAGTGTTTTATTCTGTTCAATACTTTATTTGTTTATTTATTTTGTTTGCAGAAAGAAGTTAACGTGACTCTCTGTAAGTGCTAATGGATCCCTTATTACTAAGGATTCTATTGACAAGAATTTAATAAAGGGGAACTTGTGGTGAGTAAAATCTCAAACACTTGCATGCTTGATTTGTTTATATTTTTGTCCTTATGTAGAAAAGGAAAACATTAGTGTAGTGGATAATCAACCTTTTCTTGTTTCCTCTCTAGTGATAAGAGAGAAACCATGGAATTATGTTGATAAAATTCATTGATAATCCATCAACTTATATTATCGGTATTTTATTTCCATTTTTATTCTTCAAACATCATGCTTATTATTTTCAACCTTTCAAATAATTTTGTCGTCTGTTAACGACCATGTCCACATTAACTTCACTTGTCAATCTAAATAATGTTGCATGTAGCATACATGCAAATTAGAATGCGTAGGAGAATAGATTTCATAAAATAAGAAAAATTCAAATACATATAAATAAAAATATAAAGTACTTAAAAATCATAAAAGAAGAAGATTAGACAGAATTACGATATATTAAAATATTTAATAAAATATCCAAAGGGTTAAATTGATACAATTCGTGAGTTTGAGGGTCAAATTATGCGCGTTTTTCATGGAGAATTAAATTTTTTATTTGATACGAACTCGAGACAAATATGTCCCTTTAAAGTCTAAAATAAATGTGGCCTATGCGTAATAATGACTTAAAAATGGTTATTTTATTTGTCTTTCTTCTATGAATATTCTCGTTGTAGAATTGTGAATGCTTATTGTAGTACTGCTGAATATTCTTGTAAATTTGTAATGAAAAATACTAATATAATATATGGTAACAAAAACTGTAAACCTATGTGATTATCTGCTAAACACAATAAATTGTAAACTACCCATATACTAATTTAATATGGGTTTGAATAGTTTGTGTAACACACACGAGACCCGGATGTCATATTTGGGCCTTAAGCCCAATTCCAAAACCATAATTTTTTTAACTAGATTAATCTAACAAGTAATTCACAAAACATTTAAAGGCAACGGTTATAAATTTAGATAATAAATCAAAATAGTATAAAGGAGCTCCAAATTAAATTTAAAACATTTGAATGTACGATTTAATTAATACAATTTCAAATAAGAAGATACAGACTCCAACATGTACGGTCCTATAATACATAGCTCACTAAACTCAAATACCATACTCTGAAGATCACCATGTGCTAGAATTTCGATTTGATATTGCTCCTCGATCCCGTGATCCAAAGCCCAACCTACGCACGGTTTAATTTCGATCTGACAATTGAATGTATGGTTTAATTAATGCGATTTCGAGCGTTGAGCTTACAAAGCTCAGTGGTACACATCTACTCTACTATTCTTCATGCTAATCATAAATATAAGAATGGAAGCTAGTACGAGCAATAAGAAGAGATAAATAAACATGTGGCGCTACCAATATCGCCTACCAATATCGCCTAAACACATATCAAGCATATAAGCAACATCTCCAATAACATAAGCACATCAATAAAACAAACCAAGAGTGAGGCCCAATGTCACCCGACATTGGGAGACCCACCCATGCTTAAAATCTCACATCGAGTGGGTATACTAGGAATCTCACATCGAGTCTTCACTCGAAATCTCACATCGAGTGGGGCTCGGAATCTCGCATGGAGCAAATATCATCACCCAGAATCTCACATCGGATGACCTTCATTTCATCACTCGAAATCTTACATCGAGTGGCCTTCATGTGTTGCAACACTCACTCACTGGGTATCCGGACCACCAAACAAAGACACATAACCAAACAAGTGCCCACACATAGCACAAACACATGATTCGCCAAGGATCTCTAAGGTTTGCTAACACAAGCAATCACCCAAGCATTACCAAGTTTTTATTACATTATGGAGAAGTGCATAATTTATCTCATTCGTTGTCTCTAGTAATCCACATTATTTCATTTATCAGGGCATAATTCAATTATTAACATATACACTAATTTTCATCCTTAATTTGCATTTATAAATTATTCAATTTAGTGGGGTTCGACACTCGAATACGAGTATCAATACGGTACCCCAATCATGTACCGGTACAACTAAGCTTGTATCGATATTCTATTTACAGGTTCACGCAATTCATCGAATCATGAATATTTACAATTCTATAATTAATCCCTAAAGCTTATGAAAGTCATTTAAGTGTGTGACTAACACATTTAATTTATTAATATTAATTACCAGCTTTTTACCCATTTAATCGAACATACTAATTTATTCAGCTAACTCACAAGGCACCATCGTATATCAATCAGTCAACTAATTATACAATCAGATAATCATACGGATATTCAAACAATCCTATATTGTCTCTAAGCTCATAATAGTCTCAAACATTCTCAAGCTCATCAAGCATCTCAATAATTAGCAAGCCTCGAAATATCAGCATCAACACATGCTTATTACTCATATCCTAATTTGCAGCCACTAACATGCAAAGCAATTACACTTATGATGCTCATGAAGCATTTTGAAGTTCGAGGTGTGCTAACCTTAAGCTGATATTGCTAAAATCCTCATCCGAACTTCCTGAATATCCTACTTGATTCAATATCCAAACTCGAACAATCCTCGTATATCAACAAATACAAAAATACATTAATTCCATGCACCTCATATACCAATCACAAGATCAAACGCGTAAAAACAGCTTACCAGTTCGAATTTGGCAAAACAAAATGTGCCAATAGATCCGAAATGTCGAGATACCCCCGGGTAGGATCCCTGAAAAAAGTCAACGCTGGTCAACTGTCAACGGCGGTAAACGGCAGCGCGACGATGGTCAATGGAGAAGTGACGGTAGCTTAAACATCATGACGACTTAGCGGATAACGGTACAACGGCACGACGGCTTGCGACTCAGCTTGGCTAGCCAACTAGCTCAGTTCAGCCCAAAACCGACTCGGTTCAAACTAGAATCGGGCCCAAAAGCTTAAACAGGGCTAGCTGTATTATACAGTCTGGCCGAACGTCGCCCACACACGGTGGCAACGCGTGAGGGTAGCTCTGATTTTCTAAACACTGTGGTGGCCTCGTTTTCCGATTTGAGCCTTCTAACCCCTTTAACTAGACAACTCAAAAAATTTTCTTTCTTACCCTTTTTGACGATGACTTCGACGGTAGTACCGCTGATACTGACGGACTCATTTAGGCGAGATGAACACAATAACTGTGGTGTTGTCGCGATTGGATGGGTAGGTCTCTGTAGATCGGAGTTTAAAAATCTTTCCCCAACTTTTCTCTCTTTTCTCTTCTCTCTCTCATACTTTTTCTCTTTTCTCTCTCTTATTCCCCTATCAGCCCACTTTAATCCAAAATAACTCACCTTATTCTTTTCTTTTCTTTTATTTACTTATTTATTTATCCAATCATTTAATAAATCACAAGGCCCAAGCCCAAACACCCTTGGTTGGGCTCTCAACTGTTGGCCCACAATCCGGGTCCAAGACTTGATTTATTAATCCGAAAATCGAGTCATTACAGTTTGTATTGTGTGCGTTCTCAAAAGATTAAGAGTAAAGAACAAATATTACCATGTAATGAAACCAAAATTATATAAAAATATGCTCGAAAAACTATAAATTTCCCTTTTTGCCACTAATTTCTAATTCAAAAAAGTTTCTTACATATGCGTTTAGAATCTTTAAAGACTCCTCATCCTCGTTTTGGAGTTCAATGTTTATATGGTATAGGGAATCTTGTCTTGTAATATTGTTAGGAATTTGATATGCGGTAAATAATTAAAGTGATAACATTATACACTAAAACATGTATAGAAGATAATATTTAACGTGGTTCAACATAACTTATCTTCACGAACGAGAGAAAAGAACAATCCACTATCAACATAGAGAACACAAAGAGTACAAATATATGTTTTTCCCAACAGCCATACAATACCCATCTCTACAACGTAATCACAATAGTTGTAGATAACCTAAAGGTCTCTCTAAAGAATAATTTTTTCTATCTCTCATAATTCAGAAAGTTAAACCTAATCTATATGTATAGACCCAAATACTTGGTCACCAAGAAATCTTATTCAAGAAGATCTCTTACCTAATATAGATATTTACTTATTAAAGTAAACCCTAATTACTAAGTAATCTTTCACCAGTAGAATTACAATAAAACCCAACTTAATTACCAATTAAATTTTAAGTGAAAATATAACAAATATTCGGATACATTAATTGTTTTGTGTTCAAATATGTTATCTATTATGTATTCTTTTTTGCCATCTATTATGTATATCATAATACCTTACAATGCATTGTTACTGATCTCACACTATCACATACTCCCTCTGTCCCACGAATATTGTTTTTTATCGACTTTTTTTTAAATTTTTTTAACTTTGACTCATGATTATTTAAATTTATTGCTGATAAAAATGTGAACAAAAATATATTTTAAAAGCCTCTAATTAAGTAAATTTTAAATATATATTTTATAAAATTTAATTATTTAAAATATTTAATATAATTATAGTTAAAGTTTAAAAATTTTAACTTTCAAAAAGTTGGGCCAATATTTAAGACGAGAGAGTATTTTGTATTTTTAAATTTGCAAACGAGTTTCTTGTGTAATTTATTTTCATGTTGTTTTTTGTTTTTTAATAGTTGCATCAAAGAAAAAGAAAAGAATACAGATAAACTCAATGCGGCAACGAAAAACTTTCATTTTTTTCAAAGATTGGAATTCCCTTTTTATTACAATGAACTTGCAGAATTCAACAACTCAGAAAAAAAGGACACATTCATGCAAGCCAAACAATGCAGATGGCCACAAAAAGATGAAAAATAAGTAAATGATGATGAATGACAAGGGAAGAAGAAGACGAAGACGAAGACGAATACGAAGACGAGGGAGAGGAAGATGGAGAATCAGAGGATGATGAGTCAGTTGTGGAAGAATTTGATGATCCAGACGATGATGAATTCGAACTCGAACCGGAACTGGTTGCAGATTGGGAACTTACAAGTCCCCTTGGATGGATCTTGCTTCACGATCTTAGCCAGTCCTTGAAAATCACACGCTTCTTTTTTCTGGTTTGCCATTTGGTAGTACATGTTGAAGGCAACCGAAGCGTTCAAGTTATCAGTCACATTAGAACATGAAGCAGCAGGCACCAAAGTTGTGCAATCCGTATTATTACAAGCCCATGAAACCTTTACTTTCAAATCCTTTTGGTCGGAAGCATCCTCGTTATACACACACCATTGCTTTGCCAAGTATGGGACATTCTTTCCACCCACAAGCGTCTTGTTCTGTCCTTTCCCCGAAAGGTCCATCGGAAACTTAGGTTGTCCATCGAAGGTGAAAATCCCCCAATGCCTCTCAAACATTCCCGGATCAACACTCTTCTGATCTTCATCCAACAAAGAGAACATGTACACATCAGGATACGCATTCGGACGAAGTGGAGTCCCCTCTTTCGATGCCATTTTCTTCAACAACCCACTGTAAAACCTTTCGGCATTTTTCGTTGTGGCGTAAACATTAGCATCGGTCGGCCATCCAGCTTCCCCGATGATGATTGGTATATCTGGATACTTGGCTGCTTTTAGTGCCGCGACAAGAGTGTCGATGTTGGCATCAAGAACACTATGATATTTATTACCATTATCATCCATAGAAGTCGAGTCGGGGTAATCGAAGAATGCATAGTTTTCGGGGAATCCTGGATTTTGGTAGAGATTAAGGAAAGGATAGATGTTGACGATGAAAGCTGCATTGTTTTGATCGAGAAATTCACAGATATCACCCATGATATCTGCTATGTCCGGTCGGAATATTCCATTGGATGGCTTGTAAGTAGGTGTTGTGTAAACATCACCATTAAGCGGCGTTGATACCTTAATATCTTTCCCATGACCAGCTTCGTTTAATGCTTTCAACACGTTTTTCATAGCCGGAAGTATTAAGTTGGTGAAGGAACCATTGTAAGCCGTCAGAAATGGTTCGTTTCCTACTGCCACGTACCTGTAAAACAGTTGAGAACAATTAACAATCTTTGTTTCGGCCTCGGGTGTGCTGATTCAAACATCAATATTCTTACTAAACGAAACTTACTTGAAATTGACTCGATTTTTACCCATATAAGCAGTGACATTTGCTTTAACCCAAGCTTGGGCTACACTGTATTTCTGAGAAAGACTTTCCAGAAAGTAATTAGGAATCCCGACCATGACCTCAATATCAGTTCCGGCCAGGGCATCTAGAACGTCCTTGTCGGCGTCGAAAATCTTAACCTTTTTGAGGCCATTATCTTTTACCATTTGAACAACAATCTTAGGGTCTAAAGGGTGCGATGCTATGAGACCCCAATTCACACCAAGGCCTTGTAGTTGTGCTACAATTCCAGTTGGGACAAATAACAATGCATACGCCCACAGAAACACCTTTTCTTGAACCATTTTGGGAGCTATTTCAATGGAGGGTATGAACAGTTTATTCAGAAGATGTAAAAAAAAGTATGGTTTTTCTTTGTTTTTTGATAAAGTAGAACTGTAGATGTTCTTTGGTTTTTATTTTTATTTAACTTTCAAGTTTGTTTCTATTTCATTTGGAAAAGGAAAAGCTTGAGGGTTATTGTGTGTAGAGTTCTTGGCTGTACCTGAAAGTAGAGAAGAGAATAATATTACTTGGGTGATATTTTTAGTTGGAAGTTGTCCCAACAAGGAAAAATTATTAGATGGGTCATTTATGGTCTCATCCAATAATAATTTTTCATTTCATTTTTTTCAAGGTGAATCTTCATCTCTTTCCTCCATGGCATTAAATGAATGAATCTTATTGGATGTGACCATGGATGACGTGGTGAGCCGGGACCATGTAATAATTTCTCCACAACAAGAACTTTGTTAATGTCAGTATTAGGACAAATTATTAGATGGTTTGGCTCGCCACGTCATCTATGGTCTCATCCAATAATAATTTTCTATCTCATTTTTTTTCAAGGTGAATCTTTACCTTTTTCTTATATGTTATTAAATGAATGAATCGCATTGGATGGAACCATGTAATAATTTCTCCAATATTAGCTTCAATGATTTTTCTATTTATAGTTTTGTTTGGAAATATGGACAAAAATAGAGAGTTTTAGATTGAAATGTTGATCGAATATGAAAACTAAAATGCTCTTAAACAAATCTTCCGGTTGCAGAGTGAAAAAAAGGAAAAGATATTTGTAAAACTACATTTATTTTTATCTATGAATTTAGACGATTCTATAAAAAATATATATATTTAGACATATAAGAGTCTAACTAGGGGTGTTCATGGTAAGTTAACCGTATCGTTTAGCCTAAACGGTCGGTTAACCGTTATAGCGGTTGTTGAATTTTGCTAGCCGTAATCTAACTATTAAGAAACGGTTAACAGTCAACAGTTAGCCATTAAGATGCAGTTAACCGACGGTTTGGTTATAGGTTAACCTATAACGTATTACAAATTTTCCACATGTTCACTATTTTTTAGAGAATAATATAATTATCTTTTCTATAAATATTATATTAAAATATTTATAAAAATACTTAAATAAAGATATTCTAATCACTTATGCCATAATTAAAAAAAAGGGCGTGTATATTTGTATTTGTGAGTTGATTTTTTTTAAAATTATTTTATATTTTAAATATATATATATAAATAATTTAATAACGGTTAACCTATAGGTTAACCATTAGTCAAAATTCGTAACCGTAACCATTAACCATCATTTTTAACGGTTCGGTTAACCGAAATTGTTTAACTTTAACGACTCGGTTAATTAACCTGTAAAATGTAACGGTTATACCGATTACCGGTTACGGTTACGGTTAATTATGCACACCCCTAAGTCTAACCTTTCAAAACGGTCGAATTAAGAGATTAACCTTTAATTTATTGGATAAGGGGCTTAACTTTTTTCAAATATACACAAATAAGGGCCTAATGTTTTTGAATTTTGCTCTAATAATTGATGATTTCATTAAACTTGATGTTTATTTATTGGCACAATGACAGATTTAACGCCTAACATTTACCCATTTTTCAAAATGACCCTATTCATTTTGTTTCAGTTTGGTCCTCAACCTCCAAAATTTAACGAATTCATTTTTTAGACTAAAAAATTGGCTATACCATTAAAGTTTTTATGGTGCAAATGTGGTAGTCCACATCTACTTCACTGGTGGATTGAATGATTATTTTTAAAATTATGAGGTTTTTTTAATATTTTCATGTATGTTTTTTTAATTATGTAGAAGTACATGTTGTTTGCTAAGCATGCTATCGCAATAATACCATTAAAATTCTAACGGTCCAGTAAGATTTTTGGTCTAAATTACAAAAAAATGACTAAATTCTAAATATTGAGGTTCAAATTGATGCAAGAAACGAATTAGAACCAAAGAGACAAACTGGATAAATCTTAGGGGCTAAATTTATTATTTGTCTAGTTTTTAAAGAAAATTCGAAAGTATCTAAGTAACTGGTTAAAAATTAAATTAGAAAAAAATGTTTCCAAAAATCCAATTAAATTAAAGTTTATACAAACTTGTTAAATTAAATTTAAGAAATTAGCTTATGATGTAAGGTTTAAGAGTTTATGTTGTGGAGTCGTATTTCGGCTGAGGGTCTAAAGTCCCGATGTCGGATGGTTTTAATTTTACTTTCTTTAAGAGAGGGTGGTCTTTTTTGAAGAAGGATGTCATGAGAATGTTGGAAGTGTTTTATTCTACGAGTCGTTTGTCGAAGAGTTTAAACTCGACTTTTGTGACTTTGATTCCGAAAATTGATAATCCGGGAGAGGGTTTTGTTTCCTATTTGCTTATTGAACTCAGCATATAAAATCTTTGGTTGGGGCTGATCGTTCGGTGGTGGAGGAAATGACTTTTGTTTCAATTTATCTAAGTCATCTCTATTTGTTGTTGGGGCTGATAGTTCGGTGGTGGAGGGAATGACTTTGGTCTTAGGGTGTGGTCATGATGATCTACCATTCACGTATTTGGGGTTATTAATAGGAGTAAACCCACGATCTCGTAGTGTTTGGGAACCAATTTTGCAAAAAATGATGCAGCGGCTTGCGGGATGGAAACGTAAGGTAATATCTTTGGTTATGAGAGTAAATTTGGTGAATTTAGTGTTATCACTGTTAACGTTGTATTATATGAGCATATTTGTAATCCCGCAAGGGTGGTGGAAAAGATTGATCGGATTCGGAAGGCTTTTCTTTGGGGGGTGGGGGCTTGGATTTGAAGCGCAAGATGAGCGGTGTGAGTTGGGAGGTGGCGTGTCGTCCGAAAAGGTTGGATGGTTTAGGGGTCGTGGACTTGAGGCTTCATAATTTGGCTCTTTTGACTAATTGGGTTTGATGTTATGCGGCTGAATCATGCTCATTATGGAAGTCACTAATTGTAGTGAAATATGGTATTCTCTCCGTCCCACTATTCTTGTTGCATGTTGATTTTTCATAAAATTTTAGAGAGAAAATTATACGAGATGTGTGATGTAAAATAATTTAAATGATAAGTTTACCCTTAAAAAGTTAACTTTTGTTTTTATTTGGAAACTAAGAAAAGAATAAAAAAAAGTAAATGTACCTTATAAAAGTTGTTAAATTTTTAATGTGACAATTTAAAGAACAATTTTAAAATATAAAAGTCACAAATTTACTAGGCCAGAGGGAGTAGTACAATTCCTAATTGGCGTTTTAATTCTGTAAGGCAATCGAGTATGTCAGTGGTTTGGCGTAACATTGTTGCGGTTCACGAGGATGAACGAGTTAAATCTTTCTGCGGCTATTCGTTTAGGCAGTAAGTAAGGTGGCATTAGATGGAGATTATGCAGTGAATGGTTTCGTTTTTTTCAATAGAGCGTTGCGTTTGTTTGAGCAACAACAACTCAGGGAGTTGAAAGCCATGGTGCTGGATTATTCTTTGAATGCAACAGTAGAAAACAATCTCGTTAACGGTTTCATTTGGTACTGTCGAGGAGGAGATGAACATTTTCTTGGTATGGAAGGTGGATGTACCGCCAAAGGTGCAATTCTTCCTTTAGTTTGCGGTCCTTTGCCGACTGCCCACGTTGTGCTTTTTGCAGGGTAAGGGTGTACCATCGGAGGAGATCTCTTTACGTTGTGTATTGTGTGGGGAGGGTTTGGATGAAGTAAACCATATTATGTTCACTTGTCGGGTAATTAGTGAACTTTGGTCTTTATTTTTTCAGAGGTGGTTCAAGGTAATTGTGTTGCCGAAGACCTTATCGGAGTTCTTACATCAATGTTTGCATGGTATGTTTTCAGGCCTAACGAGACAATGGTGGTTGGTGGTAGGGGTGCTTATTGAGTTGAGCAGCTCGCAAACAGCTCGAGATCGATTCGGTCAAAACTTGATCAACGCTCGATTCGAACTCGACATCTTAACGAGTAGAGCAAAGTTCAATTCGACTCGATAAGTTCGTGAGCAGCTCAGTATTTTTTTTTATAAATTTTTAATAATTTTTGGAGGTCACCTTAAAAAATTATGTTCCAAAAAGTTTAAATACTAGTTAAAAACTCTAGAAAAGTTCAGTAATTTGCTAGGTAATTTACCAATAAAATATTTGGTTTCAAATTTTCAAAACGTTTTGTATTTCTCGAAAATCTCAAAAATTTAATTTATATTAATAAGAAATTAAATTATAATAATTAGTATTTTCTTTTTTTATTAAAGCGTTTTCTCTTTTATTATTATTATTACTTTATGTATAAAAGTAAAAAGGAAAGAAGTCTTTAGTTCTCATATAAAATAATATGATTGAAAGTCAAAACACCGAAATCCATAACACCTTCTCTCCTTGTTGTTCATTGAAATTTATTGAGAAATTAAAAAGAGTCTCACATTCAAATATCGACTTCATCTCTAACTCGATTATGACAAATTCTTTTATTTATCTCCTTAGTCCTCAAGTTTTTTCTTCTTCTGAATTTGTATGTTTATATTAAGCTCTAATAGTATCACTAGATTTTTCCTATATTTTAAAAAATAAGGTAAAAATTTTGGCGAGCTTAACGAGCAACGAGATTTTTTTAACGAGCACGAGTCGAACAAAAATTTATCCAGCAATGAGTCGAGCAAAAAAAAATTTAACGAGCACGAGTCGAGCACTACTTAATTCGCGATCGACTCGCTCGATAAGCATCCCTAGTTGGCGGTGTGTGTGACTATGTGTGACCTAATCTTTAATCAAAGATGTCTATTGAGTGGGGAGATTTTTTTGGGTGAAGCTTCGATCACTTTATTGGGTGAAAGCTTTTAAGTTAGTGTTGAGATTGTGGAATATGGGTGCCTATCGAGCGAGTTGGTCGCGAGTTGAGTAGTGCTCGGCTCGTGCTTCTTTAAAAAATTTCGTTGCTCGACTCGACTCGTTGCTCGTTAAGTTTGATAAAGTTTTGCTCGACTCGTGCTCATTAAAAAATCTCGTTGCTCGACTAAACTCGTTGCTTGTTAAGCTCACAAAAAATTTTACCTTGTTTTTTAAATATAGGTAAAATCTAGTGATACTATTAGAGCTTAATATAAACATAGACATTCAGGAAAAAAAGTGAGGTATGAGGAGATAAATAAACGAACCTGTCATGACCGAGTTAGAGATGAAGTCGATATTTGAGTGTGATATTCTTTTTAGTTTTTCAACAATCTTCGATGACACACGTAGCCTTAAGAAGTTTGTTATTTGCAGTTTTGAAAATGCTTAGAACAACTAAAAATAACGAGAATCAATGGCGATGCAATGTTGAAGCGACAAGTGAATGGAAACAAAGTTGATGGCACGCCATGCGTGGTGAAAATATGTATTGAAAGTTATATGAATTCTTTTCATAATGACAAGTGAGCGTGTGGTGTGAAAAGAGATGGCAGAAGAAAGCGATGCTGGTCCAACTTCAATTGATTTAGATATAAGTTGTGACCCTCAATTGTAGGTTAGCATACTACCCAGTTGACGGCAACCCTCGTGTTTGGAAATCCGACTTAAACTAATATTGACTCGACATGTAATTGTTTAACTTAAATCGATTTAATGTATTTTTATTAATTTTTACCAGGTCTTCATTTTAATGAAAAATATAATATTTTCATTTAAAAAAATTGTATTTTTTATATAAGAATTGAAAATGAAAGACTTTTCCTCTTTTATACTTTTATACATAAAGTAATAATAATAAAAAAAGATTTTAATAAAAAAAAGACTCGTTATTATAATTTATTTTTTTATTAATAAAAAATAACTTTTTAATTCTCGGGAAATGCAAAATATTTTAGAAATTTGAAACCAAAATTTTATGGGTAAATTACTTAACAATTTACTAAATTTTTCTAAAGTTTTTAACTAGTATTTAAATTTTTTGGAACATATTTTAAGGTAGCCACCAAAAAATCATAAAATAATTTATAAAAGAATAACGAGCTGCTCACGAACTTATCGAGTCGAGTTGAACCCTCGACTCGACTCGCTAAGATCTCGAGTCGAGCCAACTCAAGTTGAGCATTAATCGAGTTTTGACCGAGTCAAATTCGAGTTGTTTGTAAGCTGCTTAACTCAATAAGCACCCTAGCGTCCAATCACAATTGTAGGATTGCCTTTGGTGGTGTGATCCACGTCTGACATTTGGCCAGTTCGGTTGGGTGTTGTTTCGTACCTTCTACCGCAGAGTGTCCTTAAATTTAACGTTGATGACTCGGCGCAGGGAAAACTGAGACCATCTGGATGTTGAGGTGTGTTGCAGGATGAATTTGGACATATCTAAGCGTTATTCTCAGGCCCGTTGGGTATAATTGAGTCCAATAAAGATGAGGTGTGCTGCTATACTCGTGGTGTGCAAGTCTTTTCCTGGGGTGTTGATTTGTTCTTGCATTTTGTGTTTCTACTGGGTGTTAGTTGGAGCTGCTTTCGTATTGTTTTTTCTCTCTCTCGAACCACCTGGCTGGACACTTGGATTCTTATTTTTTTTAATAAGAATTTTGATGGCCTAAAAAAAAACTACACTTATCACACAATCTAATTATATTTAATATTAAGAAAATCTCAAACAAATTTTTATAATTTAAATTCAGTGTTTAATTTTTCATCACTTAATTTTTAGCAATTAATTTTCATTTTAAGTAAATACTCTATTTTTTTAAATCCTAAACGTCAAAACTTTTTTTGAATGGAAATCCTAAACCTCAAAACTTAATTATTGAAATCTTAAACTATAAATCATATCCTAAATATTAAAAAATTTAACAAGAAATTATTTTTTAATAAAAAATCATTTTTTAATAATTTCTACCTAGGGGCGGAGAGGGGAAATTTTACTCCTACAAGATCTTGAACCCACAACCTAAGAAGAGGGAAATGTGTCAACTGAGAACTTTAAATCATTCTCTTTTTTTAAAACAACTTAATGGTAAAAATTTGTATGTGATTCCTAACCGTAACGTTACAATTTTTCATAAAATAATATATTCTGATATATTTAATTAAGTGTAATTATTTAATGCACAAGTTTTCATAATGCTTTGATTTAGGGTTTAGCGATTAAATTTAGAGTTTAGTGTTTATGGGTTTAAGTGTATGAGTTTTGAATTTAGGGGGCATGGTTAGAATTTAAATTTTATGGTTTATAGGTTTAAACTCAAATCCCTAACCATATTACCCTAAACCTAAACTCTAAACCCTAAATTTTAAACTCAAACACTTAAACCCTAAAACAAAAATATTTGTAGAAACTTTTCGTTTCTACCGTCAGTATATGAGATATTTTCCCTTTAATTAACACTATGATTATAATTATATATTTTTGGTTAAAGCAATAAATAGTTAAAGAAAGCCCTAATTAAAAGTTGCACGATGTTCTCATTCCCTCCGAAGATTTTGGAGGTTCCAAAAGTCAACACTGCCATTGTTTGCCTTATTTCTTTGGGGATTTCGTCAGACGGTCTTTCGGTGGGCAGGCCCCCGGATGGTGAACCGCAGTCCACGGTTCTTCCGTCTTTGGAACATTCGGCTGTGGTTTTGAACTCGAAGGATCTGTATCCAGGGAAGAGTGGGTGTGATGCTGGCTCGGATGTGCCTATGAGTGAAGCGGATGGAAATATGGTGGTGTCTGGTGTTAACCAGTCTTCGGTGGCACCAACAAGTGGAGTGAAAGTTTCTTTCCGTGACATGGTTCTAGGGTCGCAGGTGCACTCCCCGGTAACCTCTTCGATCCAGGAACTTGATGTGGAGATTAAAGATAATGATGTTCGTGTTGGTTCCAAGGATGGTACACCAGTTATTGATTTCTCGGACAGGCTCCACGATGTCATTGATAAAAAACTGGAGAACTCGATTATTGTGAGACTTATAGGTCGATCGATAGGTTATTCTGCTTTGTTAATGAGAATCAAAGCCCTATGGAATCCGGTCGGTGAAATCACATTAATCGATCTTGATAACGATTATTTCTTGGTTCGTTTTGCAATGGAAGAGGATTGCTCTCGCGTCTTAATGGCTGGACCGTGGTTAGTTTATGATAGTTATCTCACAGTTCAACCTTGGAGTCGCAATTTCTCAGCAGCGTCAGATCACCCGTCAAAAATTGTGGTATGGGTTTGCCTCCCTAAACTTCCTTATCGGTATTATACCAAAAGCATGTTTCGTCACATTGCTAGTGCACTTGGGAAGATTGTTCATAATACCATAGAGGGTAGACGGTGCAAGTTTGCGAGATTAGCGATAGTTGTAGATTTGAACAAACCGTTGATCTCAAGTATTATTATAGATGGTTTCTGCCAACGAATTGAGTATGGGGGACTTCCTGAAATATGTTACTCTTGCGGTAAATATGGGCATACAGAGGGTGTTTGTAATGCGATGGGTAAGACAGCTTCTGAGTCGGAGCAGAATGCACCAGTCAAGATTGATGTTGAGGTTCCTCAGGAAAAGTATGGTCCGTGGATGCAGGTTCCTAACCGCAGATCAATGAGGACTTTAGGTAACAAGAATGCTATGCCACAAACCACTCATGCTAGTAATGGGGGCATAACTAACCGATTCAATGGTCTTGCATTAGATGAGGGTGTATCGGTAGACAATGTATCCGAGATAGTTAAGGAAGGTGATGTGGCTAAAAACAGAACGGAAATGCGATAAGGATTGCCCATACCAGAACAAGTTTGGCTAATACAGAGAGAATTGCTAAACATGTAGAGAAGGCAGTTTCGAGTGGACACAATGTTGGCCGTAGGGCGGGAAAGGAGCATGTTGCTGAATTTATTAAGAAGGGAAGTCACCGAGTAAGTACTACATCTACATTAACTAATGTGAGGTTGGAGGCTAGCTTTAGTTTGGCTCAAACGGCTGTTAAGGATAGTGCTGGGGTGGTTGTATCTCATGATGTGTCGCCAACGAATGGGGGAGTTATTGCATCTAAAGGAGATGTTGTTTCTGTTCCAATTTTGTTAAATTCTAGTGATCATGCTGTTGTACAAGTGATTGATTCCACACCCAAGCATGTGGAAGGTTCGAAGAAGAGTAATGGTATTGGTTGTAATTCGACTTCTAAACGCTTATCTGTGGTTAAGGGGGTTGCGAGGAAAGGAAATAAGTCACAAAAGAAACAAGGAGATCGTACTCCTAACTCTATTTTGATGAGCGAGTGGCTTCCGGATATCTCCCGGGAATTGACTAACAGTGAGCATTGTGTGGATACAACTGTACAGGCTCTTGGTGAGAGGGTTGATCTGAGTAATTCGAAGATCCAATGGCATGAGAACATGGTTCATGACGGTTCTGAGATGGTTCAGTAATGGTGTTTGGGTACCTTCTCTTTACCTTTTCTTTAATGTTTAAAATTTTATTTTGGAATGTCCAGGGTGCTCTTGACCCTAAATTTAACCGTTATTTGAAAGAAATTGTGCGTGTTCAGTCACCTGACATAGTGGCGTTGATGGAGACAAGGATTAGTGGTGTTACGGCTAATAAGGTTATTCGGCGTCATAAGTATCCATTTTCATTTTGTGTGGAGGCTAATGGACATTCAGGTGGTATATGGGTTTTGTGGAAGGATTCTATGCATGTGGATGTGCTGGCCATATCTAGTCAGTTTATTCACACTCTTTGCACGGATAAGCAATCATCTAGAAAGTTTTATGAGACGTTTGTGTATGCTAGTCCGAATCGACAAAAGCGAAATGGGGTTTGGGAGCAGCTTGAGGCCTTGGAAGCGGTTGATAGTTTACCTTGGAATCGACAAAAGCGAAATGAGACGTTTGTGTATGCATCAGGTTGGTGTTTGCCGTCGTTTTGTGGATTTTCTTAATTGGACAACTCTTGAAGACTTAGGTTTCCAAGGACCTAAATTCACTTGGCGGAGGGGCAATTTACTTCAAAGACTTGATCAGTGTATTGTCAACTCTCAATGAGGTGTGGAATGGCCTGATGCTCATGTTGTTCATCTTCAGTGATTAGGTTTCGACCATCGGCCAGTCTTGTTTTCTTCCTCTACTGTGCAACCGAGAGGTAAAACATCCTTTAAATATTTGGCTGCTTGGCAGTCTAACCCTGAGTTTGAAAATTTTGTGAAGGAGAAATAGAACATAAAAGCGTTTATTGTGGACAATATTAATAAATTCTGTCAGGATTCTTTGGTGTGGAATAAGAAGATTTTTGGGCACATTGATCAACGTAAAGGACGGGTTTTGGCTTGTACTCGAGGGATTGGGCGGATTACTGAATATTCGGTAAACCCTTCTTTGCTTGAGCTTGAGGCAGATTTGAAGAGTGAGCTAAACCTTATTTTAAAAGAGAAAGAAAACATTTGGTTTCAGCGTTCAAGGACTCAATGGATATCGGATGGTGACCGCAACACCAGGTATTGCCATCGTTCGACGTGTCTCGTAAACGAAATTTTTTTTGCAATATGCTAAAGCTTGAGGATGGTCATTGGATGAGTGATCCGACTTCCTGTGTGCACAGGCTGTTGGTTTCTTTAAGAGCTTTTTTCGTTCGGATATAGGGGTATATTTGGATGGTATGATCAGAGGGAATTTTGTACAGTTATCTGAGGCTGAAAAGAATTTGCTTGTCTGTGAGGTATCTGACAGTGAGGTCAAAGCCGTGATTGATGACATGCAACCGCTCAAAGCTCCTGGAGTCGATGGGTTACATGCGATGTTCTTTCAGAAGAATTGGAATATGGTAGGGCAGAGTGTGATTAATTTTATTCGAAGGTATTTTAATAGGGAGCCCATTCTATCTAGCATTAATCGTACAATTATTGTGCTTATTCCTAAAGTAGAGGTGCCGAAATCGTTCTCACATTTTTGTCCAATAAGTCTCTACAATGTGGCGTACAAGGCATTGACTAAGGTAATCGTGCAAAGACTTAAGCCTTTTTTGCCGCTGTGGATATCTCATAATCAAGCTAGTTTTGTACCTGAGAGATGCATTACAGATAATGTGATTACTGCTCATGAGGTGATTCACTCGATGAAGAGAAAATCAGGCAAAAAGGGTTAGATGGCTTTAAAGACCGATCTAGAAAAACCTATGATAGGCTTGATTGGAGATTTATACAGGACACTCTTACTGATATTGGGCTTTCTGGGAATCTTATTAATCTTATTATGGACTGTATTGGTTCAATTTCAACTCAAGTCATGTGGAATGGCAACCTAACTGAGAGCTTTAGATCTTCTCGGGGCATCCGTCAGGGTAACCCTCTTTCACCGTATATTTTTGTTTTGTGTATGGAGCGTCTATCACATATGATTTCTGATCAAATCAGGATTAGTAATTGGAAGAAAATTCATTTGAGTAGAAATGGTCCTGGCATATCTCATTTATTTTTCGCTGATGATCTAGTGTTTTTCTTGGAGGCAACGATTTCTCAGATGGAGGTGGCTCATACCATGTCGAATGATTTTTGTAGTGCTTTTGGTCATAGAATTAATAGTGCCAAGACTCAAATATTTTTCTCAAATAATACAAGGTTGGGTGTTCGTGAGGTGATTGTCATTAGTTTTGGCTTTGTAGAGGTTGCGAATCTTGGTAAGTACCTTGGTGTACCTTTATTGCATAGTATGGTAACCAAAGCGACTTACGGTTATCTATTTGATAAAGTTCAAAATCGTCTAGCGGGTTGGGTGGCAAAGTCTTTATCTCTTGCAGGACGTATAACGTTGGTAAGATCAGTGTTGCAGGCTATTCTTGGTTATGCCATGCAGGCAGCTTGGCTGCCTAAGAGCATATGCGTGGCCATTGAAAAGCTGATCCAAGGTTTTGTTTGGGGTTATTCGGTGGATAGTAGAGGTATAAGTTTGGTGCGTTGGGAAGACGTGCAGAAGTCTGTCGCTAATGGAGGGCTTGGCATTCGAAATTTTAAAAATATAATTAATCTTTTTTGATGAAGATTGGTTTCCAATTGATTAATGAACCATACAAATTGTGGGTGCGTGTATTACGCGCTAAGTATGGATGGAATGGTATAGCTCTGACTACTTTTCGATCCCATAATTGCTCTCGGCTTTAGACAGGGGTTGCGCGTGTTTGGGATAATATTTGTGCTGGTCTTCTTTGGCTTGTTAGGGATGGTCAACAGGTTGATTTTTGGTATGATTCTTGAATTGCCGATTTGGGTCCCTTGGTGCTGCATACAAATATGCCGAATCAACCATTTCCATGTATTGTTGCTTCTTATACGGATGTCAATGAGAATTGGGACATTGATATGTTGAGACTAATGCTACTGGAGGATTGCGTGCAGCGTGTGCTGGCCATAGTACTGCCAACGCCAAGTTTAGGTGGTGATCGGTGTGGTTGGAAGTTGAATTCAAAAAATTGCTTTACTGTTAAATCAGCCTACTTAGCCCTCATAGAGGAAGAATTGGATCCAAGGCAACCTCTTTGGAAACAAATTTGGCGCTTGAATGTCCCACAACGTATACGCACTTTTATATGGCTTGTTGTGTGTGGAAGTTTGCTTACTAATGCTGAAACAGTGCGTCGACATATGTCTACTGAGGATCGCTGTCATTTTTGTAAACGTAACACTGAAGATATTATTCATGTTTTGCGTGATTGTCCGCGTGCGTGGGCTGTTTGGAGGCAATTGGTTTCCCTTGACAAGTTGGTGAGTTTTATGTCTTTGTCTCTCCCCGATTGGATTCATATCAATCTTCACAAATTCGGGACCTTTATGATCGGACAAACTGATTGGGATGTTTTGTTCTCTCTTGTTTGCTAGAATTTATGGTCGTGAAGGAATCACTTTCTCTTTGATACTAATTTTGTGGAGAAAATGAGCATTATTGAGAACAGTTTTTATGCCTTTTGGATGAAATTCGGCAGAGCGCAAGGTCTAATTTGTTTTGTCCATCCAGGCCGAGTGTGATCCATGAGGAGGTCGGACATGGTCGCGTCCCGATGCGAACTGGGTCAAGCTCAACAGGGATGAGACTGTGGAGCTAGATGAGGGGTATGCGGCGGTTGGGGGTGTTATACAATCGGATCAGGGTGATTGGCTATTTGGTTTTTCAAGAAGTATTGGTGGGTGTTCGGTGTTCAATGCGGAATTATGAGCTATTTATGATGGGCTGCGACATGCCTGGAGGCTTGGGTATCGGCGTGTGGAGTTGGAGTCAGATTCGCTGGAAGCGGTGAAGTCTTTAACTCGCATTGAGTTGGGTCTAGCTCAAAATGCTCTCGTTATTATAATAGGTGAGTTGTTGAAATGTGACTGACAGGTTGTTATTCGGAAAATCAATCGTCTTTCCAACACTGTGGCAGATAGTTTGGCTACTTGGTCTCGTAGGAAACCTTTGACTGATTTATATTTTGTCATAGCGCCTGAACCTCTGCAGGACATTATTTATAATGAGAAGCAGCAAACATGCCAGGACCATGTTAGGAATAATGTGCAGGTTGTTGATGCTTTTCTCATGTGAATTGTTATGGTCTTTTTGTAAGTATTACCACATGCACTCTTTTTTCTCCATTTAAGTTTAGGGAGATTTTTTTTAACGAGGTATATGGTAGTACTATTTATACTTATTTATATAAAAAAGCCCTAATTTATTTAAATTTTTTAAAATTTGTGCAAAATAAAAGTATTTATAATATACATAAATAAGGAAAAGTAAAGAATTTGTTTTCCTTTATTTCTTTTGTACTCTACGACTAGTAACTATATCGTGCATAGTTTAAGCCAAAACTAACAATAGAAAATCACTCCGCAATATACAAAGTCTTTTATAAGACAACTTCCAACTGAAAAGATCACCAAGTAATGCCGCTCTCTTCTCTAATTTCTCGTACAACCACCAACTCTAAACCAAACCTCCATGTAATAACCCTTATAAATATCAAGCTTTTCCTTTCCAAATGAAATAGAAACAAACTTGAAAGTTAAATAAAAATAAAAACCAAAGAACATCTACAGTTCTACTTTTTCCAAAAACAAAGAAAAATCATACTTTTTTTTTACATCTTCTGAATAAACTGTTCATACCCTCCATTGAAATAGCTCCCAAAATGATTCAAGTAAAAGTGTTTCTGTGGGCGTATGTATTGTTATTTGTCCCAACTGGTATTGTAGCACAACTACAAGGCCTTGGTGTGAATTGGGGTCTCATAGCATCGCACCCTTTAGACCCTAAGATTGTTGTTCAAATGGTAAAAGATAATGGCCTCAAAAAGGTCAAGATTTTCGACGCCGACAAGGACGTTCTAGATGCCCTGGCCGGAACTGATATTGAGGTCATGGTCGGGATTCCTAATTACTTTCTGGAAAGTCTTTCTCAGAAATACAGTGTAGCCCAAGCTTGGGTTAAAGCAAATGTCACTGCTTATATGGGTAAAAATCGAGTTAATTTCAAGTAAGTTTCGTTTAGTAAGAATATTGATGTTTGAATCAGCACACCCGAGGCCGAAACAAAGATTGTTAATGGTTCTCAACTGTTTTACAGGTACGTGGCAGTAGGAAACGAACCATTTCTAACGGCTTACAATGGTTCCTTCACCAACTTAACACTTCCGGCTATGAAAAACGTGTTGAAAGCATTAAACGAAGCTGGTCATGGGAAAGATATTAAGGTATCAACGCCGCTTAATGGTGATGTCTACACAACACCTACTTACAAACCATCCAATGGAATATTCCGACCGGACATAGCAGATATCATGGGTGATATCTGTGAATTTCTCGATCAAAACGATGCAGCTTTCATCGTCAACATCTATCCTTTCCTTAATCTCTACCAAAATCCAGGATTCCCCGAAAACTATGCATTCTTCGATAACCCCGACTCGACTTCTATGGATGATAATGGTAATAAATATCATAGTGTTCTTGATGCCAACATCGACACTCTTGTCGCGGCACTAAAAGTAGCCAAGTATCCAGACATACCAATCATCATCGGGGAAGCTGGATGGCCGACCGATGCTAATGTTTACGCCACAACGAAAAATGCCGAAAGGTTTTACACTGGGTTGTTGAAGAAAATGGCATCAAAAGAGGGGACTCCACTTCGTCCAAATTCGTATCCTGATGTGTACATGTTCTCTTTGTTGGATGAAGATCAGAAGAGTGTTGATCCGGGAATGTTTGAGAGGCATTGGGGGATATTCACCTTCGATGGACAACCTAAGTTTCCGATGGATCTTTCGGGGAAAGGACAGAACAAGACGCTTGTGGGTGGAAAGAATGTCCCATACTTGGCAAAGCAATGGTGTGTGTATAACGAGGATGCTTCCGACCAAAAGGATTTGAAAGTAAAGGTTTCATGGGCTTGTAATAATACGGATTGCACAACTTTGGTGCCTGGTGCTTCATGTTCTAATGTGACTGATAACTTGAACGCCTCGGTTGCCTTCAACATGTACTACCAAATGGCAAACCAGAAAAAAGAAGCGTGTGATTTTCAAGGGTTGGCTAAGATCGTGAAGCAAGATCCATCCAAGGGGACTTGTAAGTTCCCGATCATGATTAAAAGCTCCCAATCTGCAACCAGTTCCGGTTCGAGTTCGTCGTCGTCTGGATCACCAAATTCTTCCACATCTGACTCATCATCCTCTGATTCTCCATCTTCCTCTCCTTCTTCGTCTTCTTCTTCATCATCTTCTTCCCTTGTCATTCGCTTATTTTTCATCTTTTTGTGGCCATCTGCATTGTTTGGCTTGCATGAATGTGTAATTTTTCTTCTGAAATGATGAATTCTGCAAGTTCATTGTAATAACAAGGGAATTCCAATCTTTGAAAGAAATGAACGAAAGTTTTTCGTTGACATATTGAGTTTATCTGCATTCTTTTCTTTGATGCAACTATTAAAAATTACAATTAATAGCCAACATTAACGAAATTGAATTGATTACTGCATTTAGTTGTAACTCGACTTAGAAAAACGAAAGCAAAATAAAAATAAATTGCACAAGAAATTCGTGTACAAATATCAGCTGTCAAAAGTACAAATTGTGCTCAGATAAGATATAATATAATATAATATAGACTTTGATAAAACAAATTGTGCTCTCAATAGTGCAAAAGTGCTCTGCAGCGGTTAACATTTTTTTTTTTTCTTCAGCAATTTCAACGGTCCTTCATTTTATTTTCATTTAACGTCGGTAGCAGCCTTTAACCGTTCTACTGATTTTGTATATAAATAAAATTTATTTTTGTTGATGAATGTTTTATTTTTAAGTTTATTTTATTTTATTTTTTGTTTTAATTTGATAGATTTGTATCACATCTGCTTTTATGACTATTTTTCGTATGCTTTTGTGGCAGTTCTTTCGTCTGCTTTTAAGGCAGTTTTAATTTGTCTTTGTGACAGTTATTTGTCTTTTGACAATTTAGCGTTCGAGTGACGAGTATCGACGAACGTTTTTTACAGTGAAGGACAACAACCTGCTATGATTTTTTTTTGTGATTTTGCTGATATGTCAAGACTAGCAACAGACGAATTTGCTATCTTCATATAGCACTCTGATCAAAATAGTTGATTGTTGTATTTCATTCATAAAATGATTCAAGTTCTTAAAGTGATGGGTTTTGTTTTTTATGTCTTTCACACTCTTTGAATTTTATTGTATTTATTTTTCACATTAAATTTTCAATGTTTACGGTGTGATTTTTTTGTAATCCTTTTCACTTTAATACAATCCAATATAATTCTCTTGTTCAAAAATTGTGCTCTCAATATTCAGTACTTGTCAACTAACACTGAGGAAAAAGTATGTTATTTGTGTAATAGTTGACAATTGTTGAAGCCAATCCATTTCTTCTTGTTAGAACTCATTAGACTTCATAAAAGTATGCATAATTGTATATCAACAAGATATTACGATTTCATGGTATGTGGTCGACTCTTTTTAGTTGCTAACCCAAGTGTGGGTTGTCAAATAATACATTTTTGAGCGCCCAAAGTCGATCCACAAGGAAGTTTATTTAAAGAGTACAAGTAGGATGGCAATTTAATTCGAATTTAATCTGAATTTAAAGAAAAATTTCTAATTTAAATTCGATTGAAAAATGTTGGAATTCGAATCTGAAAAAGGTTCGAGTCCTAATAGGAGGTGTGTCAGATCTGAATCTTATCAGAGTTCGATCCATATCCGAGTCCAAAACATATAAACTTCAATATTTTGAAAGTTAAGCCGATCTTGCTATAAAAACTATTTATTTATATAGAAAAAGCAACTTTGTCACCCCATCTTTTTCAAATATTGCTCTCTTTCTAAATATTGTGGGTGACTGGAAATGAAGTTTCAAGATTAAGGCAATTTCTAATCATGTTTATCTCTTCTTCTTTAAAAAAGATATTTGGTTGAGCTATCACTTTAAAAAGAAGAAAAAAGTTAATTGAATTTCAAATTTTTGGACTTGGATTCAGATTCGGATTCTGGATACTCTGCTCGGATCAGACTCGAACTTGGATCGGTCTGGACGTCCGATTGTTAATCAGGTCAGTTTCGAACTTTATAGAATCTGATCCAAATATGATCCATTGTCATCCCTAAATACAAGATTATAAATAAAAAGAAAATATGCTACAAAATTAAAAAGAGAGAATATTCGACTAATTAAAAATAAACAACAATCAATTCAAAAAAATTAAATAAATAATGTCATAAATGAAGATAGGATAATGAGGTTTAGAGAATCCACTATTGGTAGTTTTGGTACCAAACTTACACTAAAATTTATTCATTTTATTTCTCAATTGAATACCACACATGGAGGGAGACTTGAGTCGGAAAGTACAAAAAGTTCATCACACAATATCCAAAGTCCAGTATTCAATGTTCACAATCAAGATTCAAAGTTCAAGAAACAATGTTAATAGTCCAAAGTCCAATAAATAATATATTCAAAAGTCCAAAAGTATAAAATACGATGTTATATGACGGTTGTGGCAGCGGTTCTTAATCGATCGTCCAAGGAACTTGCTGTTAGTGCCCTGGTGGCAATGATTCAGATGCTGCTTTCACGTTCTTGGGAGGTTAAAGGGGCGCATATTCGCCGCGATGCTAATGCCGTTGCGGATAAACTAGCAAGATTAACAAGAGGCCTTCCTGTGGGTGAAGTAGGGTTTCACAATCCGCCATCTGAAGTTATGGAGCTGCTCCATAATGACCTAGCCATGCTTAGCTAGTTTGCTTCCCAGTATCATCGAAAAAAAAGATTAATATATCCTTAATTTACAAATATTATTATAAAATCAAGAGAATTTAACACATGCCAATTTTAACGCATTCTAGTTTCGAGTTGAGAATTTCAAACTAACTTTAGTATTTACCAAAAGCTTATTCCTTTCAACTAAACAATATGAACTTAGAAAGACATAATAAACATAAAGAGAATAAAATAAAATTTATAAACATAAGAAAGAAAATAAAGAACAAAGAAAAATAAAAGAAAAACAAATGGTCTTGGTTTTTTTTTTCCAAAGATAAACTACAATCAAGATGGCTTCCAAAGCTGAAACCAAAGACTGTTTACAATGGACTGATGGGTATTAAATGAAAATAGATAAATTATTGTGTTGAAAATTATTATCATCAATTTATATTGTTATGTGGTTGAAACATGTCACTTGTTGGCCGTCAATGTCACAGAAATAGGCTGGATTTGGCAATTTTTTTACATATGAACGAAAATTCAACCTCTTAGCTTAGAAATGAAAAAACAATTCACCAAAATATCCTTTCTATATTGGGAGATATCATCCATTCAATCCAACATGTCATTTTTTACATCATTTCACTTGTTTCTAGTTGTATGATTTTTGTAGACAACAACTTTACATTCCCAGTTATGAGAAATATTGTCTAGGCATTAAACAAACTGATCTTGAAAAATAGCAAAATATACCAAATTAGCAACACACCTACTTCAGTTAAAATAACCAATAGATCCTTGGCCCGAGTTTGACGAGAAATATTTTACTATGAAATTATTTATCTACAGACACATGTTGTAATACATGAAATGGAAGATTATTATTATCTATTTGACTGTCTTTCTACGTATAATTTCACATTTCTGCATTAAATGATTTACCGCAACCGCATGTCTGGGTGGCATTCGGGTTCTTGAAAGAGAAACCTCCACCGATAAGAGCATCACTGTAGTCTAACTGCATTCCGAATACGAAGAGGAGGCTTTTTGGATCACACACTGCAAAAACAAGCAGAGAAAGGATAAGCAACCATTTTGCTTACAAGTTAATTAAGCCATCGAACTGTTACATCAACAGCAAAAGGATAATGAAACAAACATGTTCTTAAAGCATCGGCATCATTCAGTTATGATATACTTCCCATTAAAAAGTCATTCTAACGTACTCACAAGTTTTCTGGGGACGGCCTAAATTATCCGTACCGACACTAGAGTGAGCAAATAACATCAGTATTTGCCAGTTGTACAAATAGCATTCTGATCTCTACAAGGCATGGTCATGTTAAAAGTATCGATCATCATTCACATTTCCCCAGACAGAAATAAACTGGGAGAGAAAATTATCTGAGAAACAAGCATCCTTCATATTATCTGAAGATGGGGAAGAAACACGAAACATAAGCCTGCTTCACTTTATGCAAAGATGCACATTCCTCCAAACAAAGTTCATAATAAGTTGACATCTTATGAGTTCTACAAACAATAAATATACAGATGGGAAGACAAAGTAAAACATGCCGAGCATAAAAGTAACTGGGAAGACAACCCCTGATTCACATGTAGAAATCTACAAACAATAATGCCAAGTAAATATACAGATGGTGCCATTCTCAATCTCTGAAAAGTGAAGATATTAAGTATAAATTTCCAATAAATAAGTGTTCCAGGTAATGTAGGAACTCCAGAAATGCACATAGAACCACGGCAAAATGCTCAAATTGGGACCAAATCTTTTAGCATCTAAGATTAAACCTTTCATTTTAGTCCATTAAGGATTCAACATTTTCAAACTTTTACAGATGAAGACTTAAAATTGATAAAAGTTCGTATATTTGGAAGACATGCACCAAATAATAAAAGGAAATTTATTATCTAAGTTGCTATCTATTGTAATTTAGAATTAGTTTGTTGAAAATTATGATTGCAGTTGAGTTTAAAATTTAATTCGTGCTCGATTTTATTTTTGTCTTTAATATATATATATATATATAATCGGATAATAAACAAATTCAGATATCATAATATTCCTAGCATATTACTCTATTCATTTCGTTAGCAATCATTTTATAAAAATTCTGCTATCCAATTCTTTTGGAGTTATTCACATTACAGTTCTTCCATGGTTACAATTTCTCAAATTTTCGGACTTGGGGATCTTAATTCAATCAAATTCGAGTATTTTTCCTTGAAAAATCCCAAGTCTAACGACCTTTTTTCCTAGCAAAATCCTAGAATCGAAACCTTAATCTGACCTTTTCTTCTTCTTCTGATCACATTAGAAAGCAGGAAAGAACATTGTATCCAACAAAACAAGAGAAAGAAATGATCAAAACTCACCGATTGTAAATCCTTCGTATTGAATGATAGAGTCATCAGGTCTAGCATTAGTTCTCTTCTCAAAATCCATTGTATAAGACATGCCGGAACACCCGCCTTGCTTAACCCCAATTCTTAAGCACAAATCTGCATCACGCTCTGCTCTCATCTTATTCAAGTGCTTCAAAGCATTCTCCGTCAACGTAATAGCCGACGCCAGACCCTCCGCTGCAGGCGCCGCTGGAACGGCGGTTGCTCGAATTGAAAGGGGTTTTCCACCGCGGAGACTGGATCGTGAAAACCGTAAAGAAATGGGATTTCGGGGTAAATAAAATGAATGATTCGAGTTGTTTGAGAAGCGAAGAAGAGATGGGCAGTTCGTTGAGATCGAAGCAATAGCCATTTCCGATGAAGAGAGAACACAAATGACGGAAAAGATTTCCTGGTGGCTTTTTTTTAGCAGTTGGAGTTACATCATTTGGTACGCAATTAGGTTGAGATTTTCTGAAAAAATAGGAAGATCAAGGCCGTTGGAGAAATATTGGTAATGCCAATTTAGAAATGGATCGACGGTGAAGATTGATTTGGTAGCTTATATTTTTTAAAAATAAAATAATTGAGGCCTGCATTTTTTGCTGCCTTTTTTAATTATTATATTTCATGGCATGAAATTCTTTAGATCCATTAAAAATGAAAATAATGGGGGAAAAGTATAGGGCCCGAGTTATGTGTTGGGATTGGGCAGCCCAAATGAATTTGAAAAACACTTCTGTTGGGATAATTTTTTTTGTTGCCCTTTCTTTTCTAAGGTTTTGTCTTAATTAATTCGAACTGATTTATATTGCATATTTAATTTTAATATAATAATTTTTTTTATGTATACAAGATATCAAACTCGAGACCTGCTTAAGTGATACTGATTGGAATAACTTTTAATATAAGATAATATCTGTTAAGATTTAAATAATTGAAGATACAATTTTTTTTATCAAATTTAGTGCTATGAATTAAATCAATCGAATAATTTTTTAGTCCGTAATTTTATTCTCAACCAGTAAATTGAATAGCCAAAGATTATATCTTTTGTAATATTCATACGTTGTTTAATTAAGAATATGAATTTACTAAATATATATACGTTAAATCAAAAGATGTTATAAAAACAGATCCTATGCTATGCAACTTCAACAAGTATGTCCAAATTGATATACAAGTGTGGAATAGTGTCCAAATCTGTTTTAATATATATACAAACAATATTCCAAACTTTAATGATCTTCAACTCAATGCCTCTTTTTTAATATTAGGTATAAGATTAATATTTAATTTTTTTTTCATCGTTCACTTTTAATCATCGTTATTCATTGATGATACATAAAATTATTTATTGTCTATGTATCTAATATTCGCTCTATATAGAGAGAGGATAACCAAGAATGGACGCAGAATTTTATGTTAAGGGGCAAATTTATAAAAATTTAAGGAGGCGAAAATAGATTTTCAATGAAAAATACATAGAAGATTTTAAAAAATAAATCATATATAAATTTTAAATTTTTAGGGGGACAACTGCCCCTCCAGCTCTCTCTAAGTCTATCTCTGAGGATAACACTAATAGTGGAATTAAAAAAAAAACTGTACAAGGGTTCAAAATGTTTTATAAGTCCATATGAAATTCAGAAAAAATAGCATCCTAAATTTGTTTGTAGTTTTTTTATTACGATAGCAATATATTCAATAATAATTATATGTGACTGTGTGAGTAATTATTTGATCCGTTGGCGGTAGAAGTTTTTTGCACAGGTGACTATAATTGATAAGTGATTAGGGCTGTAAATGAGAAGAAGACAGATCGCGAGTTACTCGAGCTCGACTCGGTCAAAGCTCGACTCGATTGGACTCGAATCGAGCTTGAACTCGACTCGAGTTCTTAACGAGTCGAGCTACTTGATACCTGACTCGAAAAGCTCGCGAGCTACTCGAAAATATAATATACTAAATTTTTATTTTTTATAATTTAAAATCTAAATTCTTATACTTAAAATCCTAAAATATAAACCCTAAACATAAGTCTTAAACCCTAAAATCTAAATCCTAAATTCTAAACCCAACAACCTAAACCTTTAAACCCAAAACTAACACCCTAAACCTTAAAATTAACAAGCTTGAGTTTACACAAGTTATGTATCAAAGTTTTTTCTTGATAGGGCTTTAAATGACACGTGACAGATGGCGAGCTACTCGAGTCCGACACTGTCAAAGATCGGTCAACACTTGACTCGATTAAGCTCGAATCAAACTCGAACTCGACTCGAGTTCTTAACGAGCCGAGTCGAGCTCAGATTTTTAAGGCTCGTTAAAAATTACTCGAGCTCGAACTCGACTCGAAATCTTAACGAGCTGAGTCGAGCTCAGCACTACTCGAGCACGACTCGACTCATTTACACCCCTATAAGTGATAATTGTATGTTCTTAATCAATATTTTAAATAAAACACAATTGAACACTTATGGAGAAAAAAATTCATTGCAAATGTATAAAATAATAATCTTATATGTGGATTATTATTTGATACAATATTAGTTAAACAAAATTTCTACAAGCAATTTCAAAAGGGTAACAAGTGTTATTTTTGTGTGCTTAAAAGTCTAAAATATTAACAAACGAGACATTTGTAACCATTTTAAGGTTGATTGTAGAAATTTTTCTCCACTAACAATGTACCAAGTATTAACTCTATGTTTGATACACTAACAATAGAATTTTTTAACTCCAGAACTAGAGTTAAGAAACTATTGTGTGTTACCAATAACTAGTTGGTCTACTAAGATAAGAAGCTAAATTCTTTAACAAATGTTAAGAGTTCGAATCATGGTGTTGTGAATGAAGAAAATTTAATTGAGAGTGTCACTCCTTAATGGACCTTTACAGTACTCAATTCAAATTAATCAGTCAATTGGCAGAATACCCATGGTTATAAAAACAAGGCTTAAGGACCTAAGAAGCCCTTGAAATTTTGAAGAAAAAAATAATAATTAAGCCACATAACTGTTCTTACACTCAATCAAGACCTTGAACAAATAAATTGAATAAATTAAGTCTTTTTGCCAACATTGACGGTTGAATCTAACGATTTTTTATTCAGTTGGTGCATTGTGTCGTCTTACAGTGTTGCAACTTGACATTTTCAAAAAAATTATTTTATTTAAAATGTTATTTAAATGTCCTAAAAATTCTAAAAAAACAATTATAAACATTATTAAAAAATAGTTTTTAAAAAACTGTAAAGTCCACATGATATAACTGCAATGTATCATGTGGTAGTAAAGTCTAAAAGGAAAAAATTGTAAGATCTAATGGTCAAAGGACATAATTGATTTAATTTATCGGTTCAAAAAATTAATTAGATGCAAAAATAGTTTAGAAGCTTAATTGATTTTTTCTTCAAAAATTGAAGATTTTTTATACCTTTAAGCCTAAAAACAACAACCATATGTTTCATTTATTTAGTTTCTAATCCTTGAAAGGACTATTATTTGGTGCACATGTGGTGTAAAAATGTAAATAAAAAAAATTCACAAGTTGAATTTAAGTCTCATCAAGTTTCATTTGTATTATTTAAAAATTTAAAAGATAAAATAAATAAAATATTTATCACCATTTTAACCATGCTTGTGGGAAAAAAAATTAAATCTACAATACACCTAATAATATTTTTTCTTTAAATATTAAACAATAACACATGATAGGTTTGAATCTTTTGTGAAGTTCAAAAATATTATATCTACCTTTAGTGTATCAAATAATATGTTCTTGTACGGGTAGAATTTTTTCTCTTCACAAACAATAGTAAGCTATTTTTATTATGATTTATAAAAATACGACACAAAACAATGAAATATGGTTTATGATGGATTGTTAGAAATTGTTGGGTTTGATCCATGCATAAAGGATCCATGGTTTATCAAATAATAAGACAAAACAATAAATAACGTTTTCGGGAAAATTCTTAAAAATAAAGTTTAAAATGTAATTAAAATACGATTAACATAAATTTTTACTGGTAAAATTTTATATAGAGCTGATAAGAATTTGTGTAATTACATAAATTTTTACCAACTGGGTAAGAATGTGTAAATTTTGCCTTATATAAGATTTTGTATAATTACACAAATCCTTATATTGTAACCTAAATTATTACTTATTTTAACCGTATCATAAAGGTGCCTTACCCTAAAACTACCCAACATTTCCCGGTTGATCTCGATTCATGCAGAAGGGTGCTGGAAAACGTAACATAATCAAAATCATGATAGATTGCTGGTAAATTTCCAATATATTTTCCGGGTTCATTCGTTTTTTGTCTTATTTACATGAACTTCACATACTAAATAAAAGGTATAATATCACATAATGTCTTTAACGTATGATTGGATAGTCACTTTGACTCTTATTTTTTAAGCAACTTAACTCTTAATGTTTAACTTTAGGTCAAAAATGACCCCTTTGAAGATGAAAACTGTTAATTAACTAGTGGGGATGGCTTAAATGATATGATAAACATACATGACAGTACACGCTGACATAGCAGTGTCATATAGACAAAAGTGTTGACTTGACAGAATAACACATCAGTCAAAAATAATTTTATAAAATACAAAATTATTTTTTTGGATGACATGTCATTCTGTCAAGTTGTTTCAAGTTATTTATTATTAGTTGACAAACAATTTTCATTCACATATAAGTTACTTTGACCCAAAATAAAACGTTTAATATTAAAGTACTTCAAAAAAGAATAAAAATTAAAATGTCTATTCAATTAAACACGAGAGATATTTTTTGACATTGTACCTAAATAAAATGTGAATGAATTTCTTTAGAAATCATGTCTCGCTTTGGCAGCATCATTTTGCTTTTACAAATCTTCAGGCTGATGAACTGAATGTATGTATCAAAGTTAAGTCCAGATCATTATTTACATTAATTGCTATGGTGGAAAACTTGCAATTTCACAGACGACAATTCAATCAAGACTACCTTTCCAGCTGCAAAAAAGGAAAAATTACGCCTACCATTCTTCAGCTCTTGACAATGCAAAGTCATATGAGTCGTTTCGTATTTGATTACAAACTTGAATACGATGGTTGAAAATAAATATATTTTATTAATAAAAATATATTATATATAAAAACTTTGAATTAATACGTGATATTACAATAAACTTTGACTTTGTGTAATTAAATATATAATATTTTGTCATTAATTTTTAGAGCAGATGGTTAAAAAATTTTGTTTAATTTTTTTTCCCTTTAAGTTTTAAGTTCAATACATATTAAGAGCAAATTTCTCCTCTCCCTGAGTAAGAATTGTTCAAAAAAATTAAAAAGGAATGCATAATATTTAGATTTAATTTAATTTTCAACACTATTATCAAAGTGATACCGTTTTAAGTTTAGGTATGGCATAGTTGAACGTTACTTTTATCTAAAATGCAAATAATTGCATTGATTTGTTTTATAAATATATTCAATTGAATAAGAATATGAACTGAAAAAACAGTTGAAGAGCAAGTAGGTGTAAAGGGGAACACTCGAAGTACTAGATTTGCTGTCTGAGTGAATTACTATCTATAACATATACATACAGAATATTCTGGTCCACTGCTACCCTTTTTAGATAATTATAAAATATTTATTCGAACTTGAAAATTGATCCACTAATTACTAAAATTTTTGAAGGAGGTTGGAACAGGTATAAATGATGGGGAAAACCAGGGCGAGAACCAGCCGTCAGGCGAATGAACATGGCCAGATCTGTACGTTGTTTGTGCGAAATATATCAATAAATTTACACTGGAAGGGTCTCTGGCAAGTGTTCGATAGACATGGTGTTGTAGTGAATGCATTTATCCCCCGCAAGACAGCTAGGGATGGGACACGTTTTGATTCCGTTCGAATGAATTCAAGGGGCGATGTTGATCGGGCAATCGAGAGATTAGATGGAGCGCGGATATATGGGTCTCGTATATGAGTTTCAATTGCAAAACATGGGGATAGGGATTTTTACTGGAGACGAAAATAGCCTAACAGTAAGGTTGTGATGAAGGAGGGAGGGATTAAGGAAATGAATCAGGGAGATAAGGGTGAATCAGGCTCGGAGCATCAAAAGGATAAAATTAAGTGTGTTGAAAAGGAATCTGAGAAAATTGAAAAGGTTGGTTGTATCGTGCAGGGTTTAGTCGATGAGGATAAATTGAACATTCTACAGACATGTGCGGTGGGGTGGTGTATTAAGCCGTGGAGTATAAGGGAATTAGCAGGGAGGTTGAATGTCATTCAGATGCAAGTCTTCTCCATCCTTTACATTGCGGGCAATCTGATTTTACTAATGTTTACGGATACAGTGGTGCGCGATAGGGTGTTGGAATTGCCTGACACTAAGAAATGTTTCTCAAATATAAAACATTGGTCACCAGAACTGGAAATTGATTCTCAGCGTGTTTGGGTTTCGGTTGGAGGGATGCCAATCCATGCTTGGTCCCAGGTGAATTTTGAGAACATAGCGAAGGTGGGGGATCGCTTTTCGGCTTGATGACTCAACTTGATCGTCGACATCATTCGACCGGGGATGGATGTTGATTGAAACATCGCATATGGACCAAATAGACGAGTTGATTGAGATCAAAGTGGAGGGCATGTCGTATCCGTTGCACATCAGGGAGCTGGAACTATATGGCCCGGTCATAGATTGTGAATGTTCATTATCAGTGTCCTCGGAGGATGAGGAAGAGAGAAGGGATTCATATGTTTCGAATTCAGTTGAGAATAGGGAGTGGTCGAGGTCAGGGTCAGCAAAGGACAAGAGGATGTGTGGGGAAATGGGGGATGATAGACGAGCCTCAACGGTAGCAGAGTCCACTCGATCAGTTGGCCTGGATGATTGGCGACTTAATCATTTATGGGAGAATAATTATCGAGATGATTTACTTGTGCTCAATGAGGGTTCATTTTGCTCAAGTCCAAATAGAGATGAAGCTTTAGTGCAAGAGGGTCATTTTTAGTTGACATTACCGACAGACGAGAATGTGGATGTAGGGAGCCAGTCACGTAGTGAAGCAGCAGGGGGTAAAGATGTAAATGTAGGACGCATGTTTTGTGGAATGGAAACAACATGAGATAAGAGTCCTAAGGTGTGTGAGAACGATGTGGATATGGCACTGAATTCAAATAATGAAGTTCCCGTGGAGTTGGATAATGAAGGCATAACAAAACAGATTGACTTAGCTAAAGAGTCTCCTTGTGACTGTACCAGTTGAGTCTGTGCAAATCAATGGCATTATCAGTGTCCTCGGAGGATGAGGAAGAGAGAAGCGATTCATATGTTTCGAATTCAGTTGAGAATAAGGAGTGGTCGAGGTCAGGGTCAGCAAAGGACAAGAGGACGTGTGGGGAAATGGGGGATGATAGACGAGCCTCAACGGTAGCAGAGTCCACTCGATCAGTTGGCCTGGATGATTGAAGACTTAATCATTTATGGGAGAATAATTATCGAGATGATTTACTTGTGCTCAATGAGGTTTCATTTTGCTCAAGACCAAATAGAGATGAAGCTTTAGTGCAAGAGGGTCATTTTTAGTTGACATTACCGGCAGACGAGAATGTGGATGTAGGGAGCCAGTCCCGTAGTAAAGCAGCAAGGGATAAGGATGTAAATGTAGGACGCATGTTTTGTGGAATGGCAACAACAGGGGATAAGAGTCCTAAGGTGTGTGAGAACGATATGGATATGGCCCTGAATTCAAATAATGAAGTTTCCGTGGAGTTGGATAATGAAGGCATAACAAAACAGATTGGCTTAGCTAAAGAGTCTTCTTGTGACTATGTACCAGTTGAGTCTATGCAAATCAATGGCATTATTAGGAAAGTAAAAGCTTTGAATCCAGTGTCGGGTGTAAAACAAGTAGGGAAATCATTGAGAGGTCGACCACGAAAAGGTGTGGTGAGAGAGTCGAGCAATTTTTCAAATAATTTGCTTACAGATTCATATTTTCAGGATAGGCAGGAGGTGCTTCATAGAGAAATTGCAGCCACTGTGGCGTTGGGGAGCATAATTGGAGTGAAATCAATTGGAAGAGAAGAAGACATAATTAAAGATATCTCTCGGGTGATATCCGAGGGGGTCTGGGACTTGTGAATCATGAGGATTTTATCTTAGAATATCTGGGGTCTAAGGAATGTGGCAAAGAGACGAGGGTTAAGGGACGTTTTCAAGAAACAATGGGCTGATATGGTGTTGATCCAAGAATCTAAATTAGAGGAATTTTCAGCCTGGGTAGTTGCGAGTTTGTGGATTTCAGATGGATTTGAATTTATATATTCACCTTCGATTAGAGCGTCGAGTGGGATTATTGTAATCTAGGAGGGTGCGAGGTTTAAGTTAGAGTCTATGGAGGTTGATCGACATTTTATACCGCTCTAGGGATGATGGGTGTAAGAAGATTTTACATGTTGTATCATGACGGTTTATGCACCTTGTGATTATGTGGAACAAGAGGTGTTGTGGCCGCGTATCGAGGACAGGGTAGGCAGTTATCCTGGTGTGTGGTGTGTGGCAGAAGATTTTAATTTGATTACATGGCCTTCGGAAAGGGCTGGTTGTAGTTTGGTACCGATGGGTGTGGAAGCGTTTTCTACATTTATTGATTCGTGTGGCCTTGTAGATCTGCCGTGAATAGGTAAAAAGTTTACTTGGTTTGGTAGTAGATGTCGAAAGAGTCGAATTGATAGAATATTGGCTTCTGCAGCTTGGTTAGATTGCTTCTTTAATGTTCAACAACTGTCACTGGCTAGGAGAGTTTCGGATCATACACCATTGGTTTTGTCGTGTGATGATAGGGATTGGGGGCCGCGCACTTTTAAATTCATCAATTGTTGGATGGATAGTAAACAAAATGCTTGTACCATAATTGAAGAGTGGTGCCGATTGTCGGAGTTGGGGATTGGCAATGAGAACATTATGGTGAAGTTGAGACATTTGAAGAAGTTTTTGCGGGTTTGGAATAAGTCTACATTTGGGGACATTGAGTATGCGATTGATTCGTTGTAGAATCAACTTGATTCTTTAGATGCTGTCGATGTTGAAACTGCTTCGAGTGATATTGTGTGTGAGCTGTCCGAGAAAAGAAGAAAATAGAATCAGAAATTATAGAGAATTTTGAAGAGAAAGAAAGCGTAATGGCACCAAAAGTCTCGTGCGACATGGTTACGATCTGAAGACAAGAACCTAGTCTTTTTTTCATCGCGCAGCCAAATTACGGGATATTTGTAATCAAATCACAGGTCTGAATGTGAATGGGAGATGGGTGTCAGAACTGAGCAGTTTATGTAGTTATGTGGTTTGATTTTTTTCCAAACATTTCTCTAAAGATATTAGGCTATACAAGTGGGAATTAGAGGGAGACTGTCATCGGATTGGTGTTCAAAATGAAAGGCTTACGGCGCAGTTCACATTAGAGGAAGTGGGGGGGGGGGGTAATTAGGGAGTGTGATGGCTCGAAATCACCAGGTCTGGATGGTTTTAGTATGGCATTCTTTAAGAAGAGTTGGAAAGTTGTTCAATTAGATGTTATGAAGTTCTCGAAAATTGGTGAAGGGGGTAAATTGTACGTTCTTGGTGTTGTTACCGAAGGTGGATTCTCCGGTAGGGTTAGGTGATTTTTGGCCTATAAGTTGGTTAACTCGATTTATAAGATCTTGGCCAAGGTGTTGGCAAATCTTGGAGAGCTAGAAGATTATTAGAGATAGTCCACACTGACATAGCCGGTCCTTTCGACATACCATCACTTGGAGGAAATAGGTACTACTGAACCTTTATTGATGATTATAGCAGAAAGCGTTGGGTATATGTTCTTAAAGAAAAATCAGAAGCATTGAATAAATTCAAAGAATTCAAAGCAATGGCAGAGAAGCAAAGCGGCAAATACTTAAAAATACTCAGATCTGATAGAGGAGGTGAGTATACAATAAAGTTATTTGAAGATTTTGCAAGGAGTATGGTATCATTCAGCAGTTGACAGTTAAATATACGCCACAACAAAACAGAGTTGCAGAAAGAAAGAATCGCACCATTCTCGATATGTCAATGAGCATGGTAAAAGGTAAGCATCTACCAAGATTTTTTTGGGCCGAAGCAATTCGATGTGCACTTTACTTGTTAAATCGTTATCCAACAAAGAGTGTGAAGAACATGACGTCGAATGAAGCATAGAGCAGTAAAAAACCAGGAATTGGCTATCTCAAGATTTTTGGATGCATCGCATATACACACGTACTTGAGCAGATATGAAAAAAGCTCGACGACAGGGAGAGAAATGCATTTTCATTGGCTATGATAAACGAAGTAAGGCTTATAGACTCTACAATCCTTTCACCAAGAAGTTGATAATCTCAAGAAATATTGAGTTCGATGAAGTAGAACATTGGATATTGAGCTCAAAAGGATTATTTTTTTAAAGAAGATAAAGATGATGATGACTTCATAAACCAAGATGAACAAGGTCCTCAACAAAATTTGACTGAACCGTCTTCATCAAGCAGCAACAATACTGGAATAGGAAATCATGAAGAACAACCTGTAACGACCTATTTTTTGGGTTGGTGAATCAGGTGTTGGACCTTGGTTATGGGTCGATAGTTGGGAGCCTATTAAATGGGTTATTGGGCTTTTTGGATAGAAACTTTAAGTTGGGCCCATGTTTGGTGGAATAATAATAATAATAAGAAAAGGGGTTTTGAATTTTAAATAGGTTTGAGTGGGTATAAAGGTGAGTGAGATATATTATAAGGAGAGAGAAAAAGAAAAAAGATGAGAATGGTGGAATAGTGAAAAAGAAAAAAAGGTTTAAGGATGAAAGAATCAAACTTCGATCTACAGAGATCTAGCTGCCCGTTCGCAACACCTTTAGCAACGTCAGATTCCTCTCGCCAAGACGTAGCTGCCGATGGTCGTCTCCTTGTCGTCATCGCTGCCACTCGCCAAGGTAAAGAGAAAAGAATGACAAAGATGTTGGAATGCCTCCAACCGTCACAAATCATTATAAACAGAGGTCACTATTAGAGTCAGTGGCCTTAAAACAGTCGGTTTGGAAAAAAATGGTCGTCGTCTGCTGTCGGAAGATGCCGCACGCGCGTAGGCGTAGTTTTGCATCTGATAATTGAGTTACCGAGCGGACTCGGTTGAGTTGTTTCGAGTCAAGTTGAGCTGAATTAGATCGAGTTGACCCAACCTGAGCCATGCTGAGCTATCGTCGCGTCGTTAGTCATCACTGTTGCACCATCAGTTATCATTATCATGTCATCAGTCGCCGCATTGTTGCCTCTGCCATTGAATGCCATCGCCGCCGTTGAGTGTCGTCGTCGTGCCTCCGTTGACCACCATTATCGACCGTTGATTGACGTTGACTTTTTTCGAGAGACTCTACCCGAGGGGTTTTTTATGTTTAGAGTCCATTGGCTCAGTCCATTTCACCAAATTTGAACCCGTTAAGTTATTTTTACGCATTTTATTCCCTAAAGTAGTCCGATAGTGTGAGTTAACTTATGTAATTGTATTTATTTTATCTGAGGTTTTGATAAATTCGAATATTGGAATTAAAGATGATGTTTGAAGGAGCTTGGATGGGCTTTATCACTTGGGTTTAAGGTTAGTACACCTTGAACTTTTATTGCTTCATGAGCATCATAAGTGTGGTTGTTTTGCGTGTTAGTATTCACAAAATAGGTAGAGGATAAATAAGCATGAATAAAGAATGGTATTATGAGACTCAATATTTATGTGATGCATGATGATGATGTGAATATATTCAAGACTTTTATGAAGGCTTTACAGACCGTGTAGGGTCGTTTGAGATAATTGTGATATTTGTAAGCTTATTCGAATAGATTGTTGAGATTTGATGGGAATTATATTAAATGGACTTATAATTGGTAATATTCAAATGAATGATCATAAATTTGGGAATTAATGTAATATAATTAAATACAGTAGAAAACCAACCTTAATGACTTTTATAAGCTTTAGGGATCGAGTAAGCATTATAAAATCGTAATTTAAGAAAATGGTGCAAACCCATGTTTAGGGTATCAGTACGAGATGTGGCCATATCAGTATACGATTGGGGGTCATTCGATATGGGTTGACTCATATCGTTACTTGAGGAAATTTAGGATTTCCAGTAATCTATATTAGTATCGATACGCGTGTGAGTATCGGTACCCAAAGGTACCATATCGATACTCGTGTTTGAGTATTGATACCCCTTGATTGAAATAGTCTCTAATGCTAATAAAAAAAATATGGAAATTGACGTGGGACATTAATGAGATAATATGGACTAATAGAGATGATTTATGTACACTTTGATAATGCGAAATAACATGGTAAATAATGGGTGAATTGTTTGTGTTAGTAACCCATAGGGATCCTTGGTGGATCATTTGATGATGTGCGGTATTGAGGGTCCTTATTGTGTGCTGATGAAAACCTATGTAGTTGAGTCAATCCTTGTTTGTTGGGATCTGAATACCCAATGAGAGAGTGTTGCAACAAAAGAAGACGCTCGATGTGAGATTTCAAGTAATGATACTCGACGTGAGATTCCAAGCATGGATGTAAGATCCCGATGCTGCGTGGTCGCAGGCCTCATCCCTACGAGTGTATGATCCCGATGTTGTGTAGACGGGAGCCTCGCTCAGAGTGTAGGATCCCAATGCTATGTGGACTCGAGCCTCACTCGGAGTGCAGATCCTAATACTGTGTGGACATAGACGTCACTCCAAGTTTGTGGTATGACTTGACTGCTTAAGCTTGGATGATCTGGTGAGACCCCGAGTATGATTGGGCCTTATGAGCCATGTATGATGTTTTCTTGATGAGAGCATGTGTTTAGGCGACTAATGGTACAACCACGTGTTTATTTATCTCTCTTTATTGCTCGTACTAGCTTGCATGCCTATGTTTATTGCTCGTACTAGCTTGCATGCCTATGTATAATAAAGTAGATGTGTATCACTGAGCTTTGTACGCTCAACGCTCGGAATCATTATTTTCGCGCGTAGGTTTATCGACGGATCGCGAGATCGAGGAGCACTATCTGTAACGAGATTTCCAGTACGTGGAGGTTTTAAAAGTATGGTACTTGTGTTTAGTGGCTATGTATTCATAGGACCTTACGTATTGAGTCTGTAATTCTTATTTTTGATATTTGTATTAATCAAGTCAATTGTTTAAATGTTTTAATCTAATTGGAGCTCCTTTGTAACATTTTAATCATTTATATAATTATTTTTAAATTGCTGGCTTTAAATATTTTCGAAAGTATTTTATTGGGCTAAACCAAGTTGAGAAATTTATAATTTTGGGTTGGACTTGAGACCTAAATGTGACATCCGAGTTGAGGGTGTTACACAACCAACTGAAGTTTGAAGATCCACAAGGGAGAGAAGAGTACCAGAAAGATACAAGAATTATGAAACTCAAAATATTTCACTCTTTTGCTTATTTGCTGACAATAAACTACAAGAAGCAGTAAAAGAAGAAACGTTTGAACGTGTTATTAAAGAACGAAAAGCATAGGACGAGAAATCTGGTTTGAGGGAGAGTGTTAGAAGTCAAACCCGATTAAACTCCTTGGGTCAGCAACATTAGAAATTTAAAGCTTGTGCAACGTGACAAGAGAAAATACAATGGACTAATCTAGAAATCGCTTGAAGAACATGCCACCAAAGTGTAGCAGCTGCCAGAAAATTCAAGAATCCTTAACAACTAAGAAATGAGTGGCAGCAAACCCATGGGAGTCAATAAGGGTACGACAATCACTAGAGAATTCTAGGATTAACTATAATATTTAACTAAGTATCTAGATATCTCCTTAAGTCGGTTAAGGAACCCTATAAATAGGAGATAGGGTGCAAGCATGTATGTGTATTATGAGAGGAAGAAAACAAGAGTGAGTGTGTGAGAAACAAAAATTCAGTGAGTGTGTGCTAGTGCGTGAAGCTTAGCAAAGCTTTCTTGAGTCAGGTTAGCAAACTGGCAGTAGCTAGTGTAGTGTTAAAATAATTATATTTATATATTGGTTCATATTAATAAATTGTGTGAGTTATAAATTATATCGAGTGTCTACCAATTCTTCTAACAATACCGACCAAAATATAAATGGAAACTTCCAAGAAGTCTACATAAATATAAGACTAAATAAATAAGAGTTTCATCAAAGTAATGGTCAATCAATCATAATCTAAAATTTAATTCTTATGGGTCAAAACCACTAAGCTAGAAGGTGGCAAAATCTTTGGAAATCGTCTATCAATTAGTGAATACATGGTGCTGTCAACGGAAGCTTCCTCCCTTTTGCCCAATTCCAATCCTTATTCCATTCCATTCAAATACTAATATATAAAATCATATGTTAATTAATTAGTACAATTAAGGAGTGAACCAAATCACAAAATCAGAAAGTTTTTATCAGGTCAAACTGCCCTATCTTGAAGGCATTTCCTTTCATTTTCTCCATGTCCTTTTGCTTTCCTTGTGTATATATAAAAAGCAAAGTCACATACAATATTCGATCTATTAACCGGCTTACTTAAATAAAATGTGATATAAATCTATTATGAAAACGATTCTCTAACTTAATTTCTGATTTCGCAATGAAATCATTCAAATCTCGGATATAAAAGGACGACGATCATGAATGACTCCACATTACAAAATGTGAATCTTGACCCGAGCAATGACCATGTTGCTCGGCCTTGGACTTCTAAGGCTAGGGGTGTTCATCGTTAACCGTTGTAGTATATTGGTTAACCATAATGAAATGAACACATTATCTTTAGATGTTATCATCTATTGTACTAATAACAAAACCTACAAGTTAACCGTTATAGTATGTTGGTTAACCATTAACACACCTATCTAAGGCACCACATTCTTCACGAATGGGTGCAAAAATTTAAATGGATTGATATCCCAGTTGACCCTTCTACAAATTAGATAAATCTCTTAAAAATGTTTAATTTCTAGGGCTGTAAACGAATTGAACGTCCAGCGAACTGTTTGTGAACTATTCAACGGAAAGTTCGTTCGTTTATTAAACGAACGAACTTGAACAAGATTTTTTATTCGTTTCATTAAATGAACGAACATGAACAAATGATTCGTTCGTTCATTTACGTTCGTAAACGTTTGGTAATTAGTTCGTTTAAATTTATTTACATATGTCTATTTATATTTATTATTTTTCATAACAAATGTATTATATTTAAGAAATTTTAAAAACATATATTAAAAATATGAAAAAATAAACAATACTCAATTCGTTCGTTTATTTTCGTTCATTTGTGTTCGTTTATTATTTTAACTAACGAATATGAGAAACCTACATTTTTAACGAACGAACACAGACAAGAAATTATGTTTTTAGTTGTTCGTGTTCGTTCGGTTAATTTACAAGCTTATTTATTTCAATTTCATGTCATGTCTTGTCATGTCAATTATTGCATGTATACATGTTATATTATATGTTTACTATATATGTGATTAATGTGTATAAAATATGTGTGTAATATGTGTAAGCGCATGCATATTATACATACTATGTACGGTGTATGTGTGTCACATTTCACGTACATTTTAATAGTTTATATATGTACTATGGTGTATTTGGTTATATTTATTTTGTGTGTATAAGATGCATGTATGTATGTGCTTGGGTGTATGTGATATATATGTGGTTTGCATGTGCATGTACTATGTATGTTTGTAGTATGTATAATGTTTGTATACTTATATTAATTAGATGTGTGAGCAAATATCTGTATATGTGTGTTTGAATGTTATATGGTATATGTTAATTTGCATGTATGGTTATATGTACATAAATTATATATGTGTATATGTTATTATTATAGTATTATTATTATTATTATTACTATTGGGTTTAAATAAAAAAAACAGATCTAAAATATAAAACTCATTTATAATAACAGTCCAAGTCCACATAATATTACAAAAAAACCCAAAAATATAATATAATTTACAAGGCCCATTTTGGCCTGACCCAATATTGTAAAAACCCTAAAACCCTATCTAATATCCTATCTTTTCCTTGCAGCCGTCTCCCTCCCAACCGTTGGATCAAGATTTGATCCAACGGTCCAGATGACACTAAAATGATATAGCTGGCGCGCATGTAATTCACCCCCGGGACTGCTCGTCTCCCACTCGCGCGTGCAACGGACGCGCGAGACCGTTCATTCTCCCTCTGCCATGTGTCGAGATCAGATGCAGCTTTGCTAATTCCAAGGACAGATCTAGGCTGTTCATTCCCCATGCAATCACAGCCGTTGGATCAAATCTGATCCAACGGCCGTGAGTGGATCTGGCAGGGGACACCACCACCATGACTCTCTCCACGCCGACACCACTCCGTCGTACCACCAACTCAACCACCGCGCTCAGAGAACGTGCAAAACACCAAAACAATGGATTATAAGTACCCAAAAATCAGATCAGACGTATTTTTTCATATATTGTTTTCTACCAAAAAAACTCAGATCAGAGCAATATATGTAAACGAACCAAAAGTGTAAAATGGGGTTTTCAGTTTTCCAGAAATAAAAAAAAAGACAAAAATAAAAAGAAAGAGTTTCCTGGTAATCCCTTCTTCTTTTTCTCATATATGTGTACAAAAAAAACGGGAAAGAGTTTTGGTTCTTACCCTCTCCGATTAAGGTTCTTCGCCGTCGGTAATAAGCCGTAAGGCTCTTAAGCCAAACACGGTGAACTGGTAAAAGGGAGGGGTTGTTTGGTCTTAGTTTACAAAACATTTTTTTAAAAAAGGGGGAGAAAGAGTTTCGGTTTTGTTTTTTAGATCTAGAAAAATAGGTCTATTTCTTCTAAAATCTAAAGTTGGATGTGGGTTTAGAGTGAAAAATGGGGTGTTTTAGGCCATGGTTCGAGGACCGCCGACGCAGGCGAGCGGCGGCCGGCGGTGGTCTGAGGAGGCCGATACGGCGGAAGCTCGCCAATTTCTGGAGAATATGGCGGCCGATGTAGGTTTATTTGGCTTCGAGTTGAGAGAATAATAAAAGGGGGAGAGTTTATTTTGAAGTCAAAAATTTAAAATGCCAAAGAGGCAGATTTCGGGCTAAAGGGGTTTATTTATAGACCTGGTTGTTTTAAAAATGGTATAACAACTACTTTAATCCCCCCGCGTTTCTAGATTTTTCATTTTGAGCTCGCCGCATGGGTCAATTACAATTCCGATCCTTTTTCTTTTCAGTTTTATTTTGATTTGATCACTAAATTAACCGAAACCAGTTTTATAAATGGTGAAATCATATGTTGAACCATCCCGCGTTTTCAAAGTTTCCATTTTGAGTGTGCCCCTTGGTCATATTACATCTGGTCCTTCCCATTTTATTCCAGTTTCCAAATAAGCCCTTAAATCGTTTTTATATCTTTTAATTTATGTTTCCTATGTCCTTTATTTTTCATTTCAGTCCTTTTTATGTCAAAAAAATTGTGGTTATTTGTTTATTATTAGGTTTTGTGGTATGGTAATTTTGCTCTCAATGTTTTTTATCTATGTCCTTGTATCATATTTATCTATGTTTTTTTATGTAATATGTATTTTATCATGTACTTTAGTGTTTCAATTTATTCCGTTCATATTATGTACATATATTTTATATGTTACATCTAGTTTCGTTTGTACATCTCGTTTATATATTTCTTCATGTGTTTTATGTATGTTGGTTGGCATATTATGTGTAATTATTTGTATTTTTATAATGTATGTATTATCACGTTTGTATATCTTTTAGTTTATTTGTTCATGTCGTATACTTTTGTTTTATTAAGTGATCATGTTTAGCTTATTTATTTATCATGTAGATATGAATTCTAACATGTTTTATTTGTGTCTTGCATTTTGGGTTACATATTAAAAATGGGTGGTTTTTGTTACATGTTAATATCATGACGTGTCTTAATTTATGCATGTAAAGTGTACCGCATGATAAGGGTTAGCGTATTTTTGTGGTGTTGTTGACTTGTTAATTTCGTACCCTTTTTATGTTTATGTCATGCATGTTATAGTTGCGGTTCATTTTAATGTGTTTAAGCATGTTAAGACTAATTAGTCTAATGTTGGAAGCATGCCTTTTTCTTGTTCATATTTTATTTTGTTTTGTTTTTATCATCATGATATGTTATGCTCATGCATTTTAATTATTTTTGTTTTATATTATAGTATTCATGTTTTAATACCAAGTCAATATGAATGTTTGTTTATGTTTTTTCTATGTTTTCTAAGATTGCATAATGTTATATAAATTGTCAATGCAGTGCCCTTTTATCCGAGCGTAAACGGGGCCAGTATCAGGCATAGTGATAGTGGTTGGGCGTTTACTCTCGGATAACGGAGCCTTTAAAAGTTACTCGCACTTATAACCGAATCTTAACTTAATCGTCACTTTAATCCGGAAAGTTTAATTTTAATAAAGCGGTAATTATTAAAGTACCAATTTTGGGCGGTGTGGGGTGCTAATCCTTCCCCATCTGTAACCGACTCCCGAACCCCAACAGTTTTCAAATCTCTGGTTTTATGGTGTCCGGCCTACCTAAGTGGCCGGTGGCGACTCCAATTTCTAAATAAAACGCGGTTTTTTTAAAACCCCCACTGAATAAATATTTTAATACCCGAAAAACCACAAACACTTCGAAAACTTCAGTTTTTTAGCGAATCGGAGACATCGCTACAATCATTTCCTACGAGTGCAAGAAGTCGGGGCATGTCAAGTATGATTGTCCTCTACTCAAAAAGAAGGGATCAAGCCATAAGAAGAAGGCATTTGTGGCTATATGGAGTGATGAAGAAGAATCCACTGATGATGAGGTAGCCAACCTTTGTCTCGTAGCCATCAAATAAGATTCAAGGGTAACTTCTAATTCATCTATGTTGGGCTCATTGAATCAATTGTTCTTGCTTGCCAAGTAGTGGATAAGTTGCTATTGGGTGATTTTTATGGGAAGCAAAAAGATAGAAAATTTACACAAGAATTTTGTTAGAAAATTAAAGAAGAGGTATAAAAAGAAATATACCTTTTAAAAGTTATTAGTTTTAAAAAAAATATATTTTAAATGAGACAATTTTAAAATATAAAAAGAACATATTGAATAAGATGAATCTGATCCAATCAAAAAGCGCCATGCAAATCGGGAACTCATATGGGTCAAAAAATTTCGGTCTAAGTATTCTACAGACACTACTTTCTTTCCTTTAGCCAATGGTTCCCGCCTACCAAAAAACAATAGATTATCATTACCAAGGGGTCCCAGATTAATACACTAAACTTTATCCCATACGTCATCTCCCTGACGTCATTCAACTGGACCGGACACGTGGCGGAACATAAGCAACTTCGACGCATCCCTCCACGAAAGTACCCATGAAGGAAGAAAGATAATTTCTTTAACATTATTTTCGAATATTTAAAATAATAAATTGTATAAAATGGTTGAATCTATGCCTAACAAGTTCCCCTTCCTACAAACTATCAAAGACCAAAGTCCAGCTTTAGAAATTAATGGACTTTTCTGGTGAGAGCTCAAACCCTAACCCTAATTACACCTTCTACCCCGAAAATTTCGATCCGATGACCGAGTTCGAGCTGTCGGAGTATCTCATGCTCGACGACGGGGTCTTCAAGGAAGATTCGTTGCCGCAAAGTATGGCGTCCTCGGAAAAGGCCTTGGGAGGAGCCAATGAAGTCAGCGGTGCAACATCAAAAAACAGCATCATGCAAGTGATCTAAGCCTCCCCACTAGGAATTTTCTCTTTGTTTTTTCACTTTCTTCTTTAAAAACTTCTTATTTTGCTTAAAAATTTACAGAGAATGTGAAACCGGAGCGAGGGGAAAGAAGCCGGAAAAGCGGCACCGGGTTGCATTCAAAACTAAATCAGAGATTGAAGTCATGGATGATGGATATAAATGGAGGAAGTATGGGAAAAAGTCAATCAAGAACAGCCCAAATCCAAGGTAAATTCAGTTCAAATTAACAAGAATAAAGTTTGTGTGAGATTTTGCCTTTATCCCATTGCATGAAATGAAGTATACATTTGGTGGTTTATATTAAATTATTTGGTATATTATATAATTTCAACTTGATATTTAACCACATAATACAAAATTAATTTTCTCACATTTCTTCCTCGTGACCAGTTGGAAATTATATAATTCAACTGGGCAGACAACCTTTTCGTCTCAAACAATGGATTCCAATCATAAAATGGACTGCATGTTAGATTTTTTATGTTATTATAGTTTAATTTTGAAAATAATTTGATTCAACTATAACGTTCCTTTGTCTTTCTCACTTGTCTTGTTTTCAACTATAGATTAATTCGAATCCAAAGTATAACTCAATAGTTGGTACGGTTTCATGCTAAATGGTTAGATTGGTCTTTCTCGTATATCCCTTGTATCAAAAAGTTATATATTAGAACTCATTGATTGGTCTTGGTCATAAAAATATGTCATTCTTTTTAGGTGATCCAAGTTCGAGCAACGTAGTTTGTGGTATACGTAGGGGTGCTTATCGAGCGAGTCGATCGTGAGTTGAGTAGTGCTTGATTCAACTTGAAAATTGTTTGACTCGTGTTCGACTTGAAAATTGTTTGACTCGTGGTCGTTAAAAAAACTCGCTGCTCGTTAAGCTCGGTAAATACATAAAGTTTTGGAGATTTGAACCCAAAAGATTTTATGTGTAAATTACTTAGCACGCCACCGAACTTTTTTAGAGTTATCAACTAGCATTCAAACTTCTCGGAACATTATCTTTTAAGGTAGCCACAAAAAATTATAAATAAATTTATAAAATAAATTAACAACCTGCTCACGGACTTATAGACTCGTTAAGATCTCGAGTTGACCGAGTCAAGCTCGAGCTGCTTGCGAGCTGTTCAACTCAATTAACATCCCTAAGCATGTGTGAGTTTATTCAGAATTAAAATCGAACTAAAATACTAACTTATAATTGAATTAGAATACTAAAAAAACACTCGTAACTTGTTTTTTGAACATATAAAAAAACACTCATAACTTTATATTATAATAAAGAATTCAAGATATAGTTGAATTCATCCAACCATACCTAAAACTTCAAAAAGGGGACGAATGAAATTAAAACCATCACATCATAGAGTAGAACAGTAGCAAAGTATATCGAAAAGGGGTGAAGGGGAGCGAAAGTGGGACGTCCCCATAAAGTATAATTATATTTTGCCATTTGCCACTACCCATCACCATTCATTCATCCATGAAGTAGACTGCAACACTGTGGGCTGCTGTGTTATCATGATCATGTGTCCACAGTAATTAGCCATTTGACATTATATGATTGTATTTGCAGTTTGTGCTCTTCCTTTTGTATTAAATTTTGTATTTTCTACAGATGATCGTCCCAGATTCGAATGCACTATGGAATGATGTGTTAGTAATGTTTGGTTTGGTTTGATCAGCTGGTGTTTATATGTGACATACAGGAACTATTATAAATGTTCAAGTGGAGGATGCGAAGTGAAGAAGAGAGTAGAAAGGGACAGAGATGACCACAGTTATGTGATAACTACGTATGAAGGTTGTCACAATCATGACAGCCCTTTCATGGTGTATTATAATCAAATGCCTCCTAATGCTTGGGCCTTCCAAACTTCTCCACCCTCTTCTTCTTCTACATGAAAAAGAAAACAATTATACATGATATACATACGTGAATATATGTATGTATATTCTTTACCACAAGGTTCTCATTGGAATTGAGTGTCATGTTTGCTTAACATGGCCATCTACTTGAACCATAGATTTTACATGATTATATATTACATATACTTGTAGGTCTCTACTTAATTCGTGCCTGTAGACACTACTTAAAAAGCAATGCTTTAACTACACGTTTCTCTTTATATATATCATCTTAACAAGTTCTATTTTTTTTAACCACCGGTATCTGATTTATTTATCAACTAATCCAGATCGAATTTTACATAAGCTTAATACCTGGAGCAACTCTCTTAATTTAGTTTTATCTATTCACAACGCTAGGATTCAAACTTCTGACCTTATTTCAAGGGACTTAGCGCCTCATCCCGTCAAACTAACTAGTTATTGATATCTTAAAAAGTAGTTATGTTTTCATGAGGAACATGGCTATATCTTGGTTGAAATTATTCTGGTCAATGGATGAATTTGAAAAATATTTTTCCTGCAACTTTTGATAAAGAAAAAGACCCCGCTTGTCTAAACAATTTGGTTGAACCTGAGCCACATACGCAGTCAAAGCTTTGTTAGTTGAAGCTTACCACGTAAGCAAAATAAATGCCATATCAGCAAATCAACACCCACATCAATATTTTGAACATGGGTTAATTGCACAAATGCCTCCTGTATTTTTCAAATTTGTTAATTTAGTGTCTCTACTTTCTAATTATTCAATATGTCTCTATGTTTTTCTGCAGTGTTTTATTGTGCAGGACATGTCATACCCTCCTATATTATCACGTGACACTTTAGAAAGAAATTTAAAGGAATTAAATACAAAATTTATGGAGTCCTTACCAATAAGTCCATTTTTGACAACCAAATTCAAATTTATTACGGTTAACTAAAAACTCTATTTCTATGCAAACACCGATATTGCCTCACATTCGAAAACAAAAATCATTTGCGTCTTTTCAGTATTTTTATGTATACTTCAACACTAAAAAATTAAACTTTATACTGTAATCCTAAAATGTTAAATCATAAACTTTAAATCTTAAAAATTAAATCTTAAACTCTAAACCTAATTTTTCAATGTAAAAACATACATAAAGACTAAAAAGAGCCAAAATTTCTATTCCACATTCAGTGCAGACTCTTATGTGATTAGTGGCAGCTTGAGGCGTCCTCGCTTATGCAACATATTAGTCTCCTTTTTCAACCAAAATTGGGAGGTCGTATTTACTCACATATTTCACCAAAGTAATAAAGTAGTTGGTAATATGACTAAATTAGATTGGTCTTCAGATTTTTCATGTCGTTTTTATGCATCTCCGGATGTAATTTTAGTTCAATTACATGATGATTGTATTATGTCAAACTCAGATTAATTGAAGCTATCCTATTTTATCAAAAAAAATTGGAATGTTTTATTAATTTCCTTTTAAATCTTTTACAATCCTTTTTAATCTTAAGTTTTTTTGAAAAATTACCTTAATATTTAAAAGAAATAAATTAAAACTTTCAATTGTAGTTAACCCTCAAACGATATTGTTAATTTGTTATGATGCACCACGACTGCTCACATTAGACAGTTCGCTCTCTTTGCTTAATTTCCCTAATAGCCCTGACTCATATGTCAGTCCTTTCATTTCTCCGAGACCCATAATTTTTTTTTCCACTTGAGTTATCTATTCGATGTAATTTGATCTTCAACTCGTCTTCTGGATTTCATTTTTGTTCGTTCTTTTCCTCTGTTTATACAAAGTTTTGGACTTTTACTGTGTCTTGATTATGTTACTGCATGATCTGATGTTTTTGTACCTTTCACGAAATGGGTTTTGCTTAATTAGTGTTAAAATATAGACTGGCTTCTGAAGTCCAAAGCTTTTGGGTTTTTGCTAACAGTTCAATTTTTTTAGAGAATTTATTTGGGAATTGAGTTAATGTGATTGTTTACGAAAGCTATAGTTTTTTTCGTTCAGATATATAAGAACTCATTTTTGCTGTATTTGGGAAATGGAACTATCCAGTTGATTGTTGTGTTTTAGAAGAAAAAAATTTAGAAAAATTGAGTTCTTAGACTTTCTATGGCGGTTGGTTTAATAACTGCAGTGCTTTGCCTTGTTTGGATCGTGTTAGTTTTAAATCTTGCTATATTTGATGAGTGGCTTGCTTTATATTATTTAAGTATCAAGTGAAAATGGTTGACATTGTGATGTTAAATGTGTATGTTCTAAAGCCATTAGCGCCGCATCGAGTTGGTTCCTATAGTAATGCTATGTTGTATGCAATCTTTTAAAGTATTGAATGATAGATATACTGTAACTTTATATGGTAGGCAGCATAAAATCCAGCTTTCTATCTGCAGATTGAAAATATTCGTCCTTTGTTTACCTTTATAAGTCATAAGATTGCATTGCCCTTGCACTGGAATTTTTAACTGTGTTAGAAGTGAAGTTGAATGCCTCTAAATTTAAGTGATATACGTTGAATCAAGAAATGAAGAATGATAAGTTCTTGGTGCAGTATTTTCCTCTTTGATCGCAGCAGAGGACATAGGCGAAGAAGAAAGAGCTTACTTACTGCAATTCGTGATGGTGGAAGTTTGGTGGTCCCTTCTTGGGGCTGCCATCCCTGCAGTCATCGCGGGGCAAGCTTTTAGAATGAAGAAAAGGCATGCTGAAGAACAGAAAATTAAGACTGCCAGGGGAAGGGAGAAGAGTTCGGACGAAGTTTTTGTTTGTGAGATAGTCTGCACTTCAAAGAGAATGCTGAAAAAGGTTGGGGCATTTTCGAAAGATCCAATTCCTGACACTTGTGTAACTGTCTGTGGCGTGTCCGAGCTTGATGTATGCGCTGATGCTTGTGCTCGCACTGTTTGTGTCAACAAACATCAGAATGACATTTGCCTTCGAAGGTGCCAGAGTGAATGCCTTAGACTCTCCGCTTCTAATTCTTATTAGCACATTTCCTCTTATATTTTGCACTTCAATACGTTTAGAATATGGTGTTTTAGCTACAGTCAGTGACTGCAATCTCAGTTCCAGTAGTTGGTCTCAAAGCCTTAGCTAGTCAATTTTGTTCGAATATTTTGGGTGATTGTTGGAATGGAATTTTTCTTTGCAATTGATGATTAAATGTTGTTTAATCTTGTTTTCTACATTGTGCTGCCTCCCTGTTTGATGTCTGTCCATCTTTCCATAGATGGTTCGGGATGACAAAACCCGAACCATTTCGGAGCTGATTTTAACTATTCGGTTTCTGCATTTATCTATTGTCATTGTAAGCAAATTGCTGAAGCATTTTCAAGTATCTGAATTTCTTGAGGTTCACGGCATTGACAACTGGTCTTTTCGTGCATAATATTACCAATGACTCTTCCAGCAATGCTTATCTGCTAATGAAAAAAATAAGTTATGCTTAGTACACATTGATCTTTTAAGCAAGTTCACCAAGTTTTTTTTTGTTCCCCCGATGTCCGACTAGAAATAGCGGTTTCTCGATCTGTTGATTTAATATACGGTCTTCCCCTTGTTTGCATGAAAAAGCTGGTTTTGAAACATGATTAAAAATGGATGTGAAAGCCTTTATTTCGATGAATTAATGGAACATTCAAACATCATAAGGTTCACCCAGAAACCTAGACTACAAAAAAAGAGTTCATAAAATTTTAACAAAAAACTTGACTTACAAACACCATGCAATAAATAACTCTACTGATACGATTTATGGGTTCTGTTTAAAGTTCATCACGAGATTCTTTTTTATCTGAGGCACCCCCTTCAACCTTCTCAGCGGTCTTCTGCTCAGTTTCCGCTGCAGGTTTAGCGGTCTTCTGCTCGGTTTCTGCCGCAGGTTTAGCCGTCTTCTTCTCAGTTTCCGCTGCACGTTTCGCAGTTTCTTCGACATTTCCTTTACCAGTTTCGACATTTTTCTTCACTGCTTCTTCACTGTCAATGACAAGGAACAAAACAGGTTAACAATATACCTACGTTCATAAAATAAAGCAACCATGTTTCATGGAATCATACTCTGGCTTAGGTGAAGTGTACTGCAACCGGAAATCATGGACAATGGTTTTGATTTTTTCGACTGAATTTTTATGAGCTTTCTTCAACAATAAAAGGGTGTTCGATACGAGCTGGAAGGGAGATGGTTTGCCTTCATTACTGGTCTGCTGCTGCTCACTTTCACCGCTTACAGGTACGATTCGATGCGAGAGGAGGAGGAGAAACAACAATGTGAAGCATCTTCTTGATTTGTTCATTGCTTTAATCTTGCAAAGAAAGTAAAGAGTAGAGAAAGAAGGAAACAAAAGGAAGTGATATCGGCATTTGATGTTTAGCTTTGTAGTTTGTAGTAGTTGGTTTCAAGTTTGTTCACGTAGTACTAATTAAAGGAAACGAGGCGTTTTCGCCTTGCTTCTCTACCACACTCCCTGAACATTTCAAAATGTGTATATTTACCATTCTAAACTATAATTAACAAAAAATACTTATCTATATATTTTATATAATTTTTTATTAAGAAATATCTATTTCATACTAAAGAAACTATTTAATCAATTGTATTGAGAGACAAAAAAAATCCATCAGCTCTGGGCTCCTGGTTTTCTAGGACTTTGGTCTGATTAATTCGGACTGACCCGCACCGCACACCTGATTTTGGTAGGTGAATTTTTCAACGGGAATTTTCTGCATACACAAGACTTCAAACCCGAGGTATGCTTAAGTAATAACAAACTATTTAATACTTGGATCAATTCCATTAGTTTATTCTTATACCTCTTAAATGACCATAAAAGTTATTGTACATTAGAAAAACGAGTAAAATAATTATTTTTATAATAATTAATTTAACTAAATAATGGGACATTAATTTAAGTAGGATGTGTAACACCCTAAGCCCGGATGTCACATTTAGGTCCTAAGCTCAAACCAAAACCATAAAATTTTCAACTTGGTCTAGCCCAAATAAAATATTATCCAAAAATATGTAAACCCAACAGTTGAAAATATAAATAAATGATTAAATCTTTAAAAATGAGCTCCAATTTAATTTAAAACATTGAACATTCGATTTGATTAATACAATTACAAAATAATAGTTACAGACTCGACCACGTAAGGTCCTATGAATACTCATCCCACTAAATAAAAGTACCATACTCTGGCAATCATCGTTTGCTGGAATCCCAAAATGAAAATGCTCCTCGAGCTCCCGATCGATCTACCAACCTACGCACGGAAATAACGATTTCGAGGGCTGAGCTTACAAAGCTCAGTGGTACACATCTACTCTACTCTACTTCATGCTAATCACAAACATAAGCATGCAATCCAGTACGAGCTAAAATGAGAGATAAATAAGCACGTGGCGCTACCATTAGTAGCCTAAAGACATGCTATCATCATGCAAGTCATCAAATATTGCACACAAGGCCCAACCATACCCGAGATCTCACTAGATCATCCGGGAAAAAGCACACAAAGTCATAATCACAAATCTAGAGTGAGGCCTGGTGTCACACAGCCTCAAGAACATACACTCTCTCTGGGTGAGGCCCGGTGTCACACAGCCTCGAGAACATACACTCTCTCTGGGTGAGGCCCGGTGTCACACAACCTCAGAAACGTACACCCATACTCGTGATCTCTCCTCGAGTATCTTCGAATGAGGCTCGAGGTCACACAGCATCGGGAATTCGGCATCTCTGACCATGGTGTTACAACACGCTCTCTGGGTATCCGGATCTAGGGGTGTGCATTCGGTTAATTCGGTTTGTGGCCGAACCGAATTAGCCATAACTGAATTAACCAAAATTTTTAGAACTTTAACCGTTAACAGAACTGAATTAGCCTTAACCGAATTAACCGAACCGAAATTATTTTGTTGATTCGGTCGGTTTTCAAATTAACCGAAATTTGTTATAAAATTTTGGATAAATTACACAATTGGTCACTAAATTATGGTAAAATGTCCTTTTTAGTCACTGAACTTTCAATTTATACTAATTTGATAAAAGTTTAATGAACATTTTATAATATATCAAAAAATTTAATGGCCATTTTATAATTTTTAAAAGTTCAATGACCAAAAATAAATAAATATAATATAATATAATATTTAATATAAAATAATTTTGGTTAATTCGGTTAATTAACCGATTTCGAACCAAATTAACCGTTAACCGAATTTTCCAAAAAAAAATTAAAAGTTAACCGAACAAACCTAAAATTAACCGACCGAATTAACCGAAAAAATTTTGGTTCGGTCAGTTAATTCGGTTAAAACCGAATAATGCACACCCCTATCCGGATCCCATCAGCTCAGTGGGTATCGGTACTCAAACACGAGTATTGGTACGGTACCCCTAGGTACCGGTACTCACACGTGTACTGATACAGACATTGCTTACTAGAAATCCTAGATTTTCACAAGTACCGGTACGAGTCAACCCATATCGATACGACCCCCAATTGCGTACCGATACTGCCGAAGCCCGTACTGATACCCTATTTACGGGTTCGTACCATTTCTTCAAATTATGATTTTACAATATTTTATTCGATCCATAAAGCTTATGAAAGTCATTAGGATTTGTTTACTAAAGCACAATCAATTAATATTATTTACCAGCTTCATGATTATTTAATCGAGTAATTTTTGCTATTTATTTCTTAATCACAATTTCCAATAATCACATCAATCCATTCGAACTAGCATACATGACAACTCAATTTACCAGTCAAACAACAATCATCAATTAATTATGCAAGCATTCCAAACGACCTCACACGGTCTCTAAAGCCCCTATGAGTTCCGACATATTCAAAACATCACCAAGCATCTCATAATCATCAAGTCTTATTATACCGCTCTCTAACATGCTTGCCTACCTATTTTGCAAACACTAACAAGCAAGGCGATTATAATATATATGATGCTCATGAAGCATTCAAAGTTCGAGGTATACTAACCTCAAGCGATTATCGATAAATCCTTACTCGAGCTCTTCAAACACTCATCTTGAATCGGTGTTTGAGCCCGAACAATCCTCATATAAATACGAATACGAGATATATTAATTTCCTCCATTCACTAACTAATACACAAGGTCAAACGTGTAAAAATAGCTTATCAAGTTTAAATTTGGCGAAACAGACTATGCCAACGTACTCAAAACGTAGAAAAAACCTGGGGTAAGGTCCCCATAAAAAGTCAACGGCACTAGCGGCAGGTGACAGCGGTTCAGCTATCAATCAACGACGGCTCAACTCAATGGTTAACGGCTCGTTGGGCATGTAGATGAGCTTAGCAGGCCGGCCCAAATGGTGGCCTAACTGCTGACCCACAACCCATACCCGATTATAAAGCTGTCTCACCTGCAGCTAGAGTTCGCCCACGTGTAGGCGACAGCGCGTACGACGTTCTTCGATGGCTGTGCGATAACGACAAGCTTCAGAATGGTGTTTTTAGCTACGGGGAGCTCAACAATGGTCTTGGTTCCCGGCGGTGGTTGGCGGAACTCCCTATTCTAGCTAACCCAAAACTTCTATCTCTTTATCCCCTCCACAATGGCTCCAACGACGACGCCTTGACCATCGGCAAATTTTTTTCGGCGAAGGAAACTCAATGATATTGGCGGTGTCGAACACGGAGGCCCCAAATGCAGCAAATCAAAGCTTAAAGTTTGAAGAATGAGAGGAGAAAAAGAGAAAGAAAAGAGAGAAAAATGAGAGAGAATAGAAAATAAACTTTATTTTCTTCCACCTTTTCTCACCCACTTTAATTAAAAAAAATCTTCTAAACAAAGGTGGGTAATTCACACCCGAGGTCCTTTAGCTTAGAATCCTTCCCACAAACAAGTCCTTAATCACATAAGATTTATCTTTCAACCTTTTCTTTAAAATAATATTAAATTTCAATGCTAGATCATCAAACCCGAATTCAAGATCCAATTTATCTACTCGAAAAATTGGGTCGTTATAGGATGGGCATGTTTACCCCACTCATTATAACTTAAATACATTAATCGTGCTTATTAGGTTTAGCCGCAACTTGGATTTTTTTCTCTAGGGCAGCAGCTTTTTCTTTTCATTTTATTTGGTGGCTGGTGGCGGCACCATCACTAATATTGGTTGTCGACTGCTTATAATATTTCATATTCCTTTGTTATATAATATCATATATTTACTTTTTTCTAGTAAAAATAATTATGTCTTTGTTTCACGTCTTCCTCTATCTTGTGGCACATCTTTTTCTGTCTTTTGGCATATTTTTTTATTTTATTAATGGTTGTTTGGCCGTTCTTTTCATTTTTATTTTTCTGAGGGTTGGATTTGACGTCGCATCGACTAATCAAGATGACACTTATTTGGTTATCATGTTGATCTTCCATGCTTTGGACCATCGGATTGGATTTGGATATGCAATTTGCGTTTCGTGGATAGCTTTCTCACGACGCATGGATCTGAATTGCGGTTGTAGGTGATCTTTTAGTAGTTTGATCTTCTTTTTTGGTTCGTTTGCCGATGTAGTTAGATTTTTTGTATTTATGTTTTGTTCGAGCCTTTTGGTTGGATTTTTAACATTTTCCATTGTATGGTCCTTATATGATTTCAAGTTGCTAGTTTCTTGTGTCTATGGTTATAATAAAATGTTCAAATTATGTGTTTAGTTTACGATAATGGTTATAATCACTCATTGAAATTTTGGATATTTGCTCTCTTTAATAAAACTTGCAGCTTTTATAAAAAAAACAATAGCTTAAACAACTTGAATTATACGATATCAAATTAAATGAAATTGTTTTTCAACTTCAATGAGTTGGATGAGCATATCGTATAATTATTTTATAAAAGTAATTATTTTTATTAAAAAGATAAAATATTTAAAATTATAATTCTAAACATATAATCTGAACATTTTCCTATAACCATGAAACCAAAAACTAGATATTTAAGATCATACAAGGACCATACAATAAAAAAGTTAAAAATTCAATCAAAAGATTGATACGAATAACACCACAAATCGACGATTGAAGGTAAAACCATCAACACTAACTTTAAAAAAATGCATAAAACCCCTATGGCACGTTGACAAAACGAACATTATCACAACTCAATTGTGAGCAAGAAACGTTGATTGTGAACATGTATTCAAATTCAGCTCGAAGGTCCAAAGCAGGAAAGATCAATATGATAACAAATAAGTGTTATTTTAACCAGTCGCACCGTCATCAAATCCAACCCTAAGAAAACATAAAATGCAAAGAACGATCAAACGACCGACAAAGAAGACAGAAAACGTGCCAAAAGACAGAAGAAAATGTGCCACAAAAGTAAAATTATTCTTATTAAAAACTAGAAAAAAACACAGAAGAAATAAAGATTAAATATATAAAGTAAAAAAAATAAGAAAGAGTACAGACGGTCGGCGACCAACACTAAAATTAATGTCGTCGCCGACTAAACAATAATGAAAAAGAAAGAAAGTAAACCTCTAAATTTTTTTAGAGAGATTATGTAAATCATTAAATGATTAAGTATTAAATATGGAAATAGTCCTAATTATTAAATCAACAAATTTTGAAAATTTTTATTTAAACCTCTAAAATTTTTAAATTCTACCAAGCTCTACCATTAGTAATCTCCATCCTTTGATGGCTTCCTTTGATTTTTTTTTGAATGACCCAGTTTTGATTTAACAAAAAAATCTATAGTTTTAGTATTTTATGATATTGTTTAAATTGGTTTATTCATGGAAAATGTTGTTTATTTTAAAAATTTTGAAAAATGATACATTTGAAAAATTATTTAGGGAAATAGTTGAAATCTATAGTACTAAAGGGGATCGTCACCAATGCTACCAGCTTCCATTGGTGGGGGAATCGCCGGTAGCTACCAGCTTCCATTGGTGGGGGAATCGACTGAAATTTTTTTATTTTAGGACTAAAATGAAAAGAATTAAAACTAGAGGGACTAGACTGAAAATTTTCCAAATCAGACACAAATTAACTATAATTGTTAAGTATACTGTATTTGAAAACTATGTAATCTTATTGCATTATGAAATACTTCATTTTGGTCATGTGGCAAAATTATAGGGACTGAGTTAAAAGAAAATTAAAATTACAGAGACCAATATAAAAATGTTCAAAATGCAGTAAAAATACACATACCGAATCTTTGTGAATAATATATATATATAGGAAAGCAAAGTTTTAAATCTAATAAGTTAAAAAAGATTAAAGACATAGTTAAAGTTTCGATAAAAAAAAATTGAAAAATCCAAAACGATGTTTTGCGCGATAAAATCAGCGGCAAGCGCATAGATATTGAAAATTATGTGAATTAAAAAATCGCCTAAATCGGATACTCGAACATAAAGTTATGGTCTTTCAATTTTTTGGATTCGCCTTATAGTTGAAAATTCAAATGATTTAATTAATTGTCTATTTCAAAACGAGTTTTGTGTCAAATTTTTAAAATATTCATTTTAGTCACTGTAATTTCATAATTTTACATTTTATTCCAAACGATGAGTTTTGTGTCAAGTTGTAAAGAATGGCCTAAAGTGCCCGACAACTGTCGGCGACTTTCCCACGACTCCTCTTAGTACAATCGAAAATGACTAATTCCTTGAATAATTTTTTTTACATGGACCATTTTTTAATTAATAGCATTTCCTCTAAATAAGCTGTTTAAATTTTATAATATTAGATAAATAATAAGTTTTAATATAAAAAGGAATTATTAAACTGTATGAGAACTAGAAAACTGTCAGAGAAGGATTGTCAACCGTTAACGAATTTCATACAATCTCGGCTGGAGCACTGGTCAAATAGACACTTAAGTTATGATGGGTGACTTTGCACTAGATATTTTTGAAAAGGTCAAGATTTCTCAACAACTGGATCTAAAGTTGGATGGAAGCAAATTTGCACCCAGAAGTGTGAGGGTGGTCTTGGTCTCGAGGACTTGCATTGCTGGAACATTCCTTGTATGCACCAATTGATCCGAAACATATTGGCTGAAACTGGTTCTCTCTGAGTGGCATGGGTTCATGCGTATGTCACTAAGGTTGCAGATTTTTGGTCAATGGAGGAGGGATATTCGATAAGCTGGAGCTTATGAAAGCTAATCAAAATGAGGTCTGCAACAGCCACTTTCTCCGCGGGTTTAGCATATTTGAGCAAATGAAGACAAGTTTTATCTGGTCTGAAATACGCATTAAGCATCCCAAGGTCATATGGCATTGTTTGTTATGGTCTTCACCACATGTACCAAAGCATGTCGTAATTGTCTGGTTGAGTTTACTTGAAAGATTTCTACCAATGACAGACTGTTGCAAATGAGAATTCATGTTAACGGGATTTGCCTATTGTGATGTTGATTTGGAGTCTCACGAGCATTTATTCTTTGCTTGTCCCTTCTCAAGGTGCTTATGAGAGAGTTTGTGTGGCTTGCGTAATAGTAAAAATAATTGTTAGAATCAAGATTAGTTTGGTAAGAAAATAGATTCATTACATTCTATTAATTTACAACTTAATACAACATGTGGTATACTTGTATAGTAGGGGTACATATTTTTGCCTCTTTAAATAATAAAATCCCACAATTATAAAAAAAAAAAAAACTATTAAATTTAATATTGAACATAAAAAAATACAAAAGACATTGTACTCAGAAAATAATAAAGCAGCCGTACAAAAACACCAGAAAAATTGGATAGGGTTCAGGAAGCAGTTAATTTTTTTAATGCTCAAATTTAATAAGGTTGTCAGAGATTTTTCAGATATTGTCTAAACAATTATTCTATTTTACATACAACAATAATTGTAAGCCGAGACTGAAACCAAACTTTTTTAACTTTTGCAGACATCGTTGAAACTCTGGTTTGATTTTGACTTCGCACAAACTTCATATGGAAGAAGACCAAAAATTCCTTTTGTTTTTTTTTTCTTTTTAAAACGTTTAAAATTTAAATCATATCAAGTTTTTGTTTTGTTTATTTGAATTCAATTCATATTTATAATAATTCATTTAATGATTTTGTTGATTTTCAATATACTGTGATGGTAATGAATGAGGTAATCTTTTGTATGATCGTCTCTTTTGACTTGAAAACGAGGAAATTTTTATTTAAGAATAGCAACAAAGGGATGGATCAGAAATTGTTCCATCTATTTTCATCAGTTCAGCAGGGTTAGATTTACAATCACTCAAAACTCCATGTATGCTTGTATTACCCTTCAATCGAGTGAGCTCTCTCCTTCACTTGTATCTTGCCTTCTTCAACTTGAAAGTAGTTTATCATATTCTTCTTCCATTTTCCCATTTTCGGTATGTAAAGTGTTCCAACTCCAAAATAAAATGATCAAATCTGAAAATGAAGAAGAGTCAAGGGGTGGTTATGTCTTTACTTCTTTTCTTCTATTTTCTTCGCATATGAAAGAAGAGTCGATGAGTTTGAATTCTAACGTTGTGAATGGAGCAATTGGGTTGGGAGGATCATCCCATAATGAACCTCTGCAGTACCCAATCCGAACTAGTCGGTCAATGAATCGAATACCGGTGGTTAAACAAAAAAAGAGTCGAGAGCGATGTCTTTAGGACTAAAATATGTGATCGAGTCAAGGTTAGATATATCTATAATTTTTCGATTTGGAATGACTATATTGATGTTATATTTTGAATCGGGTTGATTTAAAACATGTGAATTTAATCACTAAATATTTGTTTTAAATAAAAAGTCTTGGGGGATAATGATTTATTGGCGATTAAGTATTAGACTCTATAAATATAACTATCACGTGGGTTTTAATCTTGATGATTACAAGAGAGAGAAAGATGTAATTTTTTTCCGCAAACCAGAGAAGTGTAATTACTATTAGGGTCTTTCAATGAGAAATGAATTTCGTAGGAATGCGAGAAAGAGTTTGGTGAAACGTTGGGTAAATGAGATAAATGGTATTCTATGTATTTAAACACTTAGAGCATAGAAAATGGCTTTGTTTAGGGACTTGAATTTAGTGTTTGTTTATAATGTGTGTTTTATATATAAATTCTAATAATAAAGATGTGCAGCCTGACCAATCGACTAAATGTATTTGCTCGTTTATAGTGTTTTTGAACTTTTAATAATCTTTATGTTTTGTGACAGTGAATCTTTCTCTCGACCATAAATATAAGCAACATGGGTAAATCACATTAAATATTGTCTGTTGTGTGTATGATCTATTTTATGTTGATTTAGTGTTAATTATATTTTCTCTTACAAATTCCTAACTAATGGTATCAAAATATATATGATTCAAGACTTTGAGTTAATTACACCCCACAAATTATAACTCATATTCTAAATTGATCATCAAACTTTTGAACATTCAAATTCCATCTTCAAACTATGTTCGTCATTCTAAACTGATCCCTAAACTTTTACGTTTCTATTTTACCTTCAAACTATGACTCTCATTCTAAATGAGTCCCTAAACTTTAGAAGATTATAATTTCTTCCTCAAATTATCACAATATGCTAATCATATCTCATGTTAATAAAATCGTTATAAAACTTGTTAACCCATGTGAACGTTGATGTGTATTATGTAATAATATGATATGTCATAAACGATAATTTGAGGATGAAATTAGAACTTTCAAAAGTTTGAGGACCAATTTAGAATGAGTCATAGCTTGATGATGAGATTGGAATGCTCAAAAGTTTATGGATCAATTTAGAATGAGAGTCATAGTTTAGGGATGAAATTGAGATGTTCAAAATTTTGATGACCAATTTAAAAATAGAATCATAGTTTAAGAATGTGTGGTACAATTAACTTAATTTTTTTAAACAATTATTTTATATTTTATATTTTTGAGTTTGAATGATGGATACGTTTTTTCAAGCTGGCAGTTGATAATGAAATGTCGATAGTTGTGTTCATTTTAATTTGTTATATTGATAAGACTTAAGTGAAAAATAGGTGTTCAAAGTATATATATTTTTTTTAATATTAGGTGTTTAAAGTATTTTTTTGTAAAAATATGTGCCCAAAGTTTTAAAAGTTATAATTTTAAGTGCCTAAAGTATTTTTTTTTTGTAAAAATAGGTGCTCAAAGTTTCAAAAGTTAAAATTTTAGGTACCCAAATATGCCACGTGTCAAGCATGTATTGGTTAAAAAAAATTAATACTCATTAACGGCCAGACACATAAAATTATAACTTTTAAAATATTAGACATCTATTTTTACAAAAAAATACTTTAGGCACCTAAAGTTCAAAAAAGTTGGGCACCATTTTTCATCTAAGCCTATTGATAATGAAAAGTTGATAGTTGAGTTTGTCTAATTTGTTTTTTATAAATATATTTATAGGCTGATATATTTTAGAGTTAACAATTTTAAACATAATATAATTACACCAAAATTTTGATAAGAAAAATATAATTACACCAAAATCTTGTATAAAAATACAATTAAATTATACGAATGAATAATATAAAGGACGCTGATAATGTATAATTTTATATACAGTCAATTAATCAAATGACGATATATAATAAAACATTAAATGAGTTCAGTTTTAAAATTCTATAATGAGTTGTCATCATCTAATTCACTGGTAGTACATAAAATTATACATCACATCAAATAACAATCCTAATTTAATTAAAACATGAAAATCACAAAAATTATTAATGTATATACAAAAATTATATAATTAAATAATATTAAAATATACATGCCTAACATAAATATTACACTCAAAATATTTAAAATGAAATAAAATAAAACAGGCTGTTAATAATAATGACCAATTTCAAAGCTTCAGGTTTTCCTTCTGCAAACATAGACTTGAGAGAGCTTCTTTTATGCTATAAACCTTATTGATGGTATATAATCTATACAAAAAACAATAAGTCAATAAAATTGTTGCTTCTAAATATTCAAGTGGTGGTGTGTACAGCAATCCTGCAGAAAACAAAGTAAAACAAATTATCCCAAAGCTTCCAAATTCATGGCGTTGGTGGGTGTTTTTGAAGTTTTAGCGGCTTTCATTTGCTTTCTAATTCTCAGTTGCTTGAATAATTCTAACGAGGGGCAGCCAATAACTTTCCCTGTCGTCGGAATGATGTTGCAGCTCTTACTCAACGTTCACCGGGTTCACGATTGGTGCACTGAGATTCTCCAAAGATGCCACTGCACTTCGCTTTTCGTCGGTCCTTGGTTCTCTGATATGAACTTCGTGTTGACCTGCGACCCGGCCAACATTCACCACGTAATGGTTTCCAACTTTCAAAACTTCCCCAAAGGATCCGATTACAAGAAGATATTCGACATCCTCGGCGACGGGATTTTCAACGCCGACATGGATTTGTGGAAATACCAGAGGAAAGCCGCTCAAGGTTTCATTAGACATCCGCTTTTCCACAGGCTATTGTCGACGGCTACTCGCACCAAGGTGGAGAACGGGCTGATTCCCGTTCTCGAACACGTCGCTGAGAGCGGCACGGTGGTCGACTTGGAAGATGTTTTCCAAAGGTTCACATTTGATTTAACGTGCATTTTGGTTACCGGCAACAACCCTGAATCCCTCTCAATCGACTTCCCTGAAGCCCGTTTCTCCAAGGCCCTGGACGATGCTGAAGAAGCGTTGTTTTATCGGCATGTGAGGCCTTGGAGCTTCATCAAGCTGCAAAAATGGCTGAACATGGGGCAAGAGCATAAATATAGAAAAGCATGGCAGGTTCTTGACGATGTGATAGCTAAATATATAAGCCAAAAAAGGAAAGAACTTGAACTTGAAAGAGTTAACCGAGGATTAATAAAAGAAGATGCTGAAGTGGAGGGTGTTGATCTTTTAACATCATACATAACCGAAGAGAAGACGACAGGTTTGAAATGTGACGACAAGTTCTTGAGAGACACCATTTTGAACATGATGATTGCCGGGAGGGACACAACGAGCTCGGCTCTCACTTGGTTTATTTGGCTGGTTTCGAGGCATCCCGAAGTCGAAAACAAGATCATAGAAGAGCTTGAATCAAGAATACCAGCAAAAGAAACCAGAAACAGGCGGTTATTCAACGCCGAAGAGGTGAAAGATTTGATTTATTTACACGGAGCATTGTGTGAAGCAATAAGGTTGTACCCTCCGGTTCCGTTTCAGCTCAAGGAACCATTAAAGCCAGATGTTCTTCCCAGTGGGCACCGAGTTCATCTGAAGATGAAAATCATGTTCAACTTGTATTCGATGGGGAGAATGAAGGCAATATGGGGTGAAGATGCATTCGAATTCAAGCCCGAAAGGTGGATTACGGAGCGAGGAGGGATTAAACACGAGCCATCGTTCAAGTTCTTGTCGTTCAATGCAGGGCCAAGGATTTGCCTAGGGAAAGAAGTAGCGTTTGCTATGATGAAAACCGTGGCATCTGCCATCATCTACAATTACCGTATCAACGTGTTGGAAGAAACGCCTGTTGTTCCTGCTATCTCCATCATTCTGCACACTAAGGATGGATTAATGGCTAGGGTTTCCAGCAGATGGGACTAAATGGTCTTGTATTTGATCTTTGTTTTCAGCTTTTCATTAAGAGAGGGGGAAAACCCTAATCCCTTTATAATCGTTTAGCATTTGTATGTTAAGAGTATCTATGTTTAGTAGCATGTTGTTCGTGTGGTGATGTATGGAATTTGTTATATGTGGTTGAGGAAATAATTTTTTTGAATCCATTGAATAATTTCAGTAAAAAAAAGGAAAGGGTTATTATCTTAGGAGAATTGGATTCGAACAGTTTGTCTGCGTTTATAAAGGGCTATGAGCAATGACGAAACTTAACATTATATATTGAGGAGGCTATTTTAAAATGTTTAAATTTAGAAGGGACCCACAATATAAATTATATATTTTTAAGGGACTAAAATACAATTTTACCATTATCTATAATATTAATGTCTGTAATTTATGTACTGATATATATAATACATAATTAAAGAATTTTAATACTAAATGCACACAATATTTGAAATTTATGTGGTTTGTAGATTTTTTTCCCTCCTAGACCGGCATAAACGTTAGTCAGCAAGAACGTTGTTATCTGTTCGAAATGTAATTTATGGCATAAATCATAAATGTTAGACAGAAAGTACATGTACAAAAACCTGCAATAGTGACATCATTCCCTAACTTGTTTATGGAAATAATACTCCTTTCATTTTTATCTATAAAAATAACCCTTAAAATTTTAAAATAAATAATATGGTCCCAAAATTTTTAAAAATTCAGATTAAGTTTTAAAATTTTTGAATGTTCTTAATTAAACCCCTCACATAATTTCTAAAAGTTCTCATTAAGCCTCTCAAAACTTTAAAAATTTTAGTTAGACTCCAATTTTTTAAAAAAATCTAAATCGAACCCTTCAAATTTTTTAAAAAAATTAATTTAAACCTCTACTTTTTTTAAAGTTTTAAGTTGGCCCTCAAACTCTATTACCAAGTCCACCACTGCTATAGTCATTCTTATTTTAGAGAATACTTTGTATAAGTAATGATGAAACTATATTTATAGTGTAGAAGTTTAATCCCTCATAGTTGTAGAATGGCTGTCATCTCCGATGAGAGAAACAATACATAAAAAATGTCCCCAATCTAGACAACCCATGTACTGCCTCATTAAATACAAGTACTGAGAAGAAGCTAAGCATCGCTTAAAAGCTCATGTGGCCTTCCGGTCTAGCAAAACCTCTTGGGGCAACGTCAATGTGATAAAACCTGCAAAAATAGAGAATGCACGTAAATGTTATTAAAGGTTAAAAAATTAAACAGATATTAACAAAATATTTAGAATACTAAAAAACAATGGTTACGGCCCAAATATTTTCAAGGCCGTGCGTCTAACAATCATCGTAACCAGTCCACCTCCGGATATCTCGCTAAGTGACTTGTTGGAACTCTTGTCCTTCGGTGGAGAAGTCGTCCCAAGCGAAGAACCCACACTATTAGGGTCATCTCTAGGGTTGTAAATGAGACCAGTTGAACTCGAGTATTGAAGAGTTTGACTCAAATTCAAAAAATTTAAAATTAAGTTCGACTTAACTTGAAAGCACGCAAGCTCATAATTGTCAAATTCGAAATAAAAATTTAAGCTCGACTCTAAAAAACTCGAAATCGAAATATTCTCAAACTTATCCAAGAGCATGGTTTAAGCTCGAACCTGAACTAAGTGCATGAAAACCTTATACTGCATTTGAAAAAATAACATATAATTTTTCCCCCAATAATCAACCAACAACAAAACATTATAATACAAATGCATGAGCCCAGGGATGGATCCACATACATGGTGGGGGCAATTATATTGTAGGCCCTAATAATTTTGAAACCATCGCAGTTAAGCCCTTGTCCCTTCCTTGCCCCTCCCAATTTTTATGGTTAAATTAAACTTTGACACCTTATTTTTCTGGTTTAATTACTTTTTAAGATCTCTTAATTTTAAAATTTGTAAAATTAAATTTAAATTCCTTTAATTTTTCTGATTTAATTACTTTTTAAGACCTATTCATTTTAAAGTTAATCGGTCTGCCTCTCGTAGTTCAATCTCAGTTTCGTCCCTGTATGAGCCATAAAAAAATTTTGGAAAAAATGAAAGTCTACTCTAAATTTCTAATACATTACAGTAAAACCTCTATAAATTAATAATGTCGGGACCACATAATTTTATTAATTTAAAGAGATATTAATTAATCGATAAATTAATAATTTATTAATTTAAAGTGATTTTTTCCTATTCAATGAACCTACATCATAGTTTTAGATGTCGTCAATCTTGTAGTCTCAGCTTGGATGATAAATGTTCAGCAAGAGACAATAGCACATTATTTTCGACACTATAGAATTCGTTCGCAGTATGAAGTAGCCTCAAGGAATTTAAATGAAGGAACTACTGAAGAAGGCATTCATGAACTTTATACGATGATTAATGGCCTTGGGTACCGCAAAAAAATGGATGTCAATCACCTATTGGATTACCCGGGTGAAAATGATACATGTTCAGAGGTCCAAAATTTAGAAGAAATTGTAGCTAGTGATATTGAAAATCCTATTGAGGATGAAACTGAAGATGATACAATGCATTTGTAACCAATTATGCGGAAGGAAGCACTCATAGCGGCGAACAACTCTTCACAATTTCTTGTTGCAGTATGAGAACGCAACACCGGAACTTTGGATGCAGTAAGAAAAGTTAGAGATGAAATACATCTAGATTTAAATTTTAAGAAGAGACAAACAACAATAGAATCATATTTTACTAAGTTGTCCTAGTTATATTTGTAATTTTATAGAATTATTAATTTATAATACTAAAGGGGCCATAAATTTATATAAGGGTCTTCCGAAAATTTATTATCTTATTAATTTATCAAAATTATTAATTTAGACCTTGGGCCCAAGTCGGGACCGAAAAAATTATTATTTTAGAGAAGTTATTAATTTATTGAATATTAAGTTATAGAGGTTCTACTGTATTTTTTTCGAGTTGCTCACGATCTTTTTGAGTTGGGTATCAAATAGCTCATCTCGACTTGTTAAAAACTCGAGTCAAATTTGAGCTCTAATTTATCCCAATCGAGTCAAATATTAACTGAACTTTGTTCAAATTAGACTCGAATAACTCACAATTTGTATCGTCTCATTTACGGCTTTAGTCATCTCTTACCATATTTATGCCCCACTACGTAAGTGGTAGGACTAAGAAAAAAATTGGAGAAAATTAAAAACCAAATCCAACGGTAGTGTTTGAATAATTTTTAATTTATGAGTTTAAAAATTATAATTATTCAAATAGAATTTTATTTTTATTTAATATACAATATATTCTTATCTTTAAAATATAAAAATAAGTATTTTATATATTAAATATTAACAATAACTTTAAAACATTATCTAAGAATTATTATTTGTTTTGTACTTACTTAAAAATTTGTTTTTCAGAAATGTTGATGAAAAAGATTTTGAAATTTTCTTAAAGAATGTAAAAATAATTATAATAGAAAAGCTTAATGCGAGGAGAATGGAAAGAGTACGTCGAAAATGTGGTTTCATGTTTGGTATAGATATTGCTGCTGTTGGTTCTCGAGGAGGATTGTCTTTAGGTTGGAAACCTGATTCAGATGTCACGTTGAAGAGTTATTCCCGTTCCCATATTGATGTTGTTATTAAAGAAAGCAATTATGTAGTATGGAGGTTCACAAGTTTCTATGGTAACCCTGTTGAGCAAGGTCGGCCAGAATCTTGGAACTTGTTGCATCATCTGGATTCGAATCAGTCACTGCCTTGGTTAGCGGCTGGTGATTTCAATGAAATTGGTTATTCATTTGAAAAGCAAGGAGGCAGGTTGCGTTCGGAGCAAAACATGGCTGGCTTTCGTGATGCTTTGAATGATTGTGATCTTAGTGATTCGGGTTTCAATGGAACATGGTATACGTGGGAGAGAGGTCGCCTGCCAGAAAACAATGTTCGTGAGCGTCTTGATAGGGCAGTGGCTAATCCGAGTTGGTGGAGCATGTATCCAGGTCATTCTGTTTCTCACTTAACGCATTCAATCTCTGATCACTGCCCACTGCTAGTTGATTCTGAAGGTCATAGTTCTCAACTTGACCCTTCCAGGTATGCACAGTTTCGATTCGATGCCAATTGGATATTAGAGGATGAAGTGGAGCAAATTATCAAAACTTGTTGGGGTAATTCAAATGTGACTGTTCCTGATATATTACACAGTTTAGGCCTGTCTTTGGCGACCTGGGGACGCTGCAACAGAAAAAATACAACTGCACGTAAGAAATCCATGCAGAATAGGCTATGAGAACTGTCGATGCCTGATCCCGATGAGGAGGAGCTTCAGGAATTGATAGAGGTGAAACTTGGCTTGAACTTAGAAGCGGATAAGGAGGAGCTGTTTTGGGAACAAAGAGCTCGATCAAACTGGCTCCAGCATGGGGATAAAAACACCCTTTTTTCCATAGCCATGCGTCGTATCGTAGGAAGAAGAACTCTGTAAAGGAGCTGTTTAATGCTAATGGAGATTGGATAACAGGTGAACAAGATATGCTTGCTTTGGCCAGTGACTATTTTAAAGAACTATTTGAATCTTCCTCACCATGTGATGCTTCCCCAATCTTTGATAAAATGCAACCGAGGGTTTCTAATGCAATGAACCACTTGTTGCTCTCGTCGTTTATAGCTGAGGAGGTGTGGCAAACAGTTAAGAGTATGGCACCATTGAAGGCTACAGGCGTTGATGGATTCCCAACCTTTTTTTTTTCAAAAATATTGATATGTGATTGGGAGGATATTTCTGCGTTTTGCTTGTCAGTTCTAAATGGGGACTCGAACTTGGAGTTGATTAATACTACGCAGATTGTGCTTATCCCTAAGGTGGATCAACCTGAGAATGTCACACAATTCAAGCCGATAAGTCTATGCAATGTTTTGTATAAAATTACTGCGACGGTCTTGGCTTGTTGACTTTCTCCTGTTCTGGATGGTTGCATTGACAAGCACCATGAGCTTTCATCCCTGGACGTCAAATCTCAGACAACATAATCATAGCTTATGATGTTCTAAATGCAATGTAAAAGAAACGTGTGGGCAAACAAGGTTTCTTTGCTCTAAAAGCTGACCACAGCAAGGCTTATGATAGAGTTGAGTGGTCATTTTTAGAGGGTATGTTGTTGACAATTGGTTTTGCCGATAGATGGGTGAATCTGATCATGAGATGTGTTTGTACAGTGACATATTCTGTTTGCCTTAATGGATCAAGTGGTAATCATTTTAGGCCATCTCGTGGCTTAAGGCAAGGAGACCCATTGAGTCCATACCTTTTTCTTGTTTGTGCTGAAGGTTTGTCGGTTCTCTTGAATGATGCTAATTTCAAAAAGTCTATTAAGGGAGCTACTATTGGAAGAGAAAGGTTAGAAGTTGGCCACTTGCTGTTTTCTGATGATAGCATTCTATTTAGAGAAGCAACAATTTCGAGTGCCAATAATATGAAAGATGTGATCAGCCTCTATGGTAATGCATCAGGTCAAAGAGTAAACTTTGAAAAGTCCCTTGTTTTCTTTAGTGCGATTGTTGATCCCACTATAAAAGAACAAATTGGATCCTTGTTGGGGGTTCGTATTTCTTCTAATCTTGAGAGATATTTAAGTTTGCCTACAATGGTGGGAAGGAATAAGAGGGAAGCTTTTAGCTTCTACATGGATCGATTCAATAAAAAAAGACAACTGGGGCGTAAGATTCTTGTCTATGGGAGGGAAGGAGATCCTCATCAAAAGTGTTCTCCAAGCTATACCCGTCTATGTAATGCACTACTTTCTTTTGCCTACCACCCTATGCCACGTAATGGAGCAAGTTATGGTAAAATTCTGGTTGAGGAACAATAGGACAGGGAAGGAAATACATTGGAGTGCATGGTCGCATCTGGCACGTCCCAAATCTTGTTAGAGACTTGGGTTTCGCGATCTCTCCCAGTTTAACGTGGCCCTTCTAGCAAAGCAATCTTGGAGGTTAATCACTCAACCTCAAAGCTTTCTTGCAAAGGTCTTTAAAGCACGCTATTATCCTAGAATAGATTTTTTATCATCAAATCTGGGTTCCAATCCATCATACATTTGGAGAAGTATATGGAGTGCAAGGGGCTTGATAGAGAAGGGTTATGGATGGCGTATTGGTTCGGGGCACATGGTGAACATTTGGAATGATCCTTGGTTGCCAGGACCTGGAGATGGCAGAACTAAAAACTGTCATATTAATATTAATTACACTAATGTGTCAGATCTCATAGATCCTACCAATGCTACCTGGAAAGTTGATGTTTTGGATGCTATCTTTAATGAAGACCAGGTGAGGCAAATATGTTCCATCCCTTTGTTTAAGTCTGGGCTATGTGATGTAATTATTTTGGCGTCCTGATGGCTTGGGGGCTTATTCGGTGAAAAGTGGCTATCGGCTTCTACGTGATGATCTTCCTTCTTGTACTGGTATAAATTCTCCTTTTCATTCTTTGGCTTTATCGAGATTTTACAATGAGATGTGGGCTGTTAATTTACCATCTAAGATTAACATGTGGAGGATTTCAAACAACTTTGTGCCAACTTATGCTAATTTGCAGTCTCGAAGGTTGAATGTGAATAATTCTTGCCTGTTCTGTCTTTTATCGGGTGAGAGCATTGATCATGTCATGAGAGATTGTTGTTTTGTTCGACATCTATTTGATAGACAGAATGCTCAACTCCCTATTGGTTCTACAGAATCTGTTTGGAAGGAGTGGTTAGCGTAGGTTTTTTACAATTTGAATGACAAACATAAGGTTGTAATGATGGTTACCTTTTGGGTTGTGTGGTACACTCGTAACAAGATAGTCCATGATTCGATACATGATTCCCTTTCTTTTATTCAAGCTTTTATTCAAGAAAATGATATGCTCAACTCTCCAACATGTCCAAGAACTATTACACGTCAGTATGGTTGGATTGCTTCAGTAGAGAATGTAGTAAAGTGCAACTTTGACTCAGCTTAGGATACACTTTCAAAGGAATCTGTCTCGGGGGTCATATGTCGTGACAGTGATGGGCTTATCATGGCATCCGGAACCATTCCTCATTGGCACGTTACAAATGCCTTTGTGGCTGAAGCACTTGCGTGCCTGCAAGCTATTACTTTTGCTAGAGAGTTTGGTTTTACTAGGGTGGTGAGGAAATGATAACTTTGAGCCATATTACGAAAGGGTAAAGGTGGAGATTCGAATAATGATTTTATTGGGTCTTATTCTACTCCATGAGACCTTTACAACGGTATCTCATATGTTCAAATTGGTTGAGTTATAAATGAGAAATTGATACTCAAAGTATGGTGGTTGTGAATTGAGTAAGGAATTGAAAACCCCTTATCCCACATTGGTGGGATAAATAGCATAGGAAGTGTTTATATACACTTACCCTATTAGTATTCATTGAATGATTTAAATAGAAATTGTGCCTTGTGCACAGGCTTAGGGTAGGGGTGCAAATTGAAGCTTGTCAAACCTATTTGGGTTAGGGTGCACTTGGTCAACAATTGTGATGCAAATGTTTGGGCCTTTTGTGGACTTGCGGATGTTACCCACTTTAAATAATTTTTTTCTTTTCCTTACAAATAAAATATCTTTTTGAATATTCCAAATATAAAAGGGAAAATTCGAATATTAAAAGGTATTAGATTCAATTCACGGAAATATATTCGTTCAAAATGATAGTATTGACTATTTCTAAATTAAATCTGATTTTGGCCATTAATATAAAATATTTTATTCTCAATATTTTCCTCCTCTATTTCCCTATATATACCGAGCCAATTTTCAGTTTTCATAAACTCGAAAATCTTAAAAACTCTTCGAAAGTGAATACTATTTTCGGTGATGGGCAAAGGCAAGGTTCTGTTCGTGATCTCTACAGTCGTGCTACTGTTGAAGATCATCCGTTGTTGTATCCTGGGAGACTGACGACCAAAAACAACTCAAGCACCAATGAGTGGTCGAAATTTGTGTTAAGGAAATTGCGTTCGTGCAGGTCTCAACATGTTTCCTACTGGTTTTGATTCAAATCGGTTAGCCATTGGCAAAAGAAGGATGACGATGCCAAGTCAGTTAGCCGTTAGTCAAAGATCCAGTCTGCCCTAATTTTAAAAGAGAAGATAAAAGGATAAAGAGATAACTCGCTTATTTTAGTGCGTAACAAACTTTCAAGTCAAAACCCAACCTAGGGTTTCCACGAGTGCCTATTTAAAGGAAGTCTATCAATGAACCAAAAGGGGGGCTGCACCGTGGTGAAGAAAGAAGGCAGAGGGCAAACTGTGATTCGACCAGGCTGAGACCGAGAGCTCTAGATCCATTGAAGGGATACATCAACTGATCTCCTTCTTTGTCCATTTCTCTTTATTTTAATTCTGATTTTATGATGGTGTTATTTGAAAACGATTGTGTGTTGATGGTTCACCCAATCATGAACTAATTTTCTTAAGTTGGTTGGGGATGCTTTTGCGATGAACGCTTAACTATTTTGCAGTTTTTAATAATTGAATTCTCTGGCATTTTTTGTCTATCTTGCTAGTACTTATTTTCATATATTCTTTGTCATACGACATTTAGCATTGCATGCCTATTATCCTTAATATCTTAACAGACTTAGGAGATAACGATTAATTACCAGGTACTTAGGTGAGAAACTTCGACAGAAGATGTTCAAGTAGATGAGCTTACTTCGGAAATGAGTCTACCCCTTAGGAGTAAAGATTAGAGCTTGGTCAAGTTAATTAATTGATAACATCACTATAGACATATAGGTGTTAATCGTAATTAACTTAGGGTATTGCCATCGATAGAGGCAATACTACTTAAAATCTGCTCTGCAATAAAACCAAGGCTGAAAGTTGTTAATTACTGCCATAGCTAGCGTGAAATCCAAGCATCCCTTGCCAACGCCAACCATCCATTGAATACATTTGTTTGCCAAACTGCCTGGATTTTCATTGTATTTGTCCTTAGTCATTTTTCTTAATCCGAAACCTGAATTCTAATTCAAAATCATTTGTTCCAAATCACAAGTAAAATTGTGACATTTAATTCCTAGACAATCCTTGTGGATACGATACTCAGCTCACTGTTGTATTACTTGCTGACTGTGTATACTTGCATGCAAAAAGACCTAAACTTGGCATTATTTTCTGGCATATTTACATTAATTCTTCAATTGTTTGCCAAGCGTTAGTTAGTCAACACCGGCCTGAATTAATCAAACTTAGTTCAGTTCGATAATGGTTAAAAACAGTTTAATTAACATTTAAACTTTTAAGAATTCGATTAGTTCAATATTGGATAGTTTGATTCGGTTATCAATTAAACAAATTGTTTGAACACCCCTAATAATAAAATTAAGGGTTCGTTTGGTTTTAGAGAATAGAGCCGTTTATATTTTTCTGGAAAATGAAAAACGTTGAAAAAACGTGTTTGGTTGTAAAATTAGAAAATGAAAACAAAAATGAGTGAAAATTTGAAAACATGAAAAAGATTTTTTCACTAGTTTCATTGAAAATGTTTTAGAAAAGTGAAAAAGTTGAAAACAATAATATTTTAAGTTTAGCTTTGTTTTTCATCAAAAAAAGTTTAGCTTTATTCTCGGGTCGAATCCTTCTAATGTTAATTTTTCTATTAATTTTAAAACACTAGTTTATTTAAGGGTAAAATACATCATTCATCACTCAACTATCTTCTCACTTCTATTTTGATTACTCAACTTTTAAACTTTTCAATTTACTAACTGAACTTCGGATTGCTCCTGTTTTGGTCACTCTAGAATATTTTATTATTTTTTAAAAAAAATTTAATATTATTAAATATAAAATAATTTAAAATAAATAATAAAATCATATTTTATTATTATTAAATTTAAAAATATGAGAAAAAATCACCAAAACCGTCGACAACCTTTTGTCTCAGAATCGACGACTGTTTGATCTCAAACTGCACCGTTGGACTTGTTTTGACACGCTGAGTCCAAATTTGGTGTTTGTTTCACCGGAAAATATCCCCAAACCCGCAAATCTCATTTGAAACTTTTCGGTTTCCTAACTTTCGATCTCTTTTTCGTGGATTTTTGGGCATTTTTCAAAAAAATGAGGTTGGATTCGGACTCAGGGGCTAAGACGAAACGATCGGTGAAATCTGAGACTAGACGGCTACCACCGCCGATGGCAAATGGTGGTCGGCGAACAGTTAGATTTAATTTTATATTTATATTTGAAATTATTTTTATATTAAATAATAATAATAAAATAACAAAAAATTCAAAAAATAATAATAAAATAACCGAGAGTGATCAAAATAGGAGCATTTTGAAAGTTCAGTTAGTAAATTGAAAAGTTTGAAAGTTGAGTGACCAAAATAGGAGTGAAAAGGTAGTTGAGTGATGATTTGTGTATTTTACCCTTTATTTAATGCTATTTATTTTTATTATTATATTTTTCTAATAAATATTATTAAAATTTAATTATTTAATAATAACTTATTCTTTTCTATTTTATAAAATTATATACCAAACACGTTTTTACTATTTATATTTGTCTTAATACAAAAATAAGTGCTCAAACTGTACATGTTGCTAACTTTTGGTGTCTAAACTATTTTTCACTAAAAGCGAGTCCCTAAAGTTTCATTTCATTAATTTTAGGTGCTTAGTCTTTATCTGCCGTTAAAAAATAGTTAACCAATTAAAATTTGCCATGTGACATGTTTTAATTTATAATTATTTTAATTATTTTTTAATAATTTAAAATTTTTCAAAACCCCCCTAAAATTCTCAAAATAGTCATCAAATCCCTAAATCCTCACCCAAATCCCAATTCTAGCTGATGTCGCCACCAATCATCGATGACGTGCCCATTACTTCCGTCGTTGGAACTTCACGGCCATTTATCCCACCTTCTCGTTATCAATAGACGACGTGCCTAAAGTCGAAGGAAGCCGAACTCGGGCATGAGACCATTTACCCGATCGACACACCGACCGTCAATTACTGATGATGGGTGGTTGGGAGAATGGGCGTCGACATCCGACGATGGTAATGGTGAGGTTCTGCGAGGCTATCGATGGCGGCATCATTGATAATTTTGGAGTTTTTGGTTAGGGTTTTGGGAATATTTTGGGGGATTTTGGAACTTTGAGATTTTTTAAAATTATTTTATTTTCATTTTTTAAAAAATAAAACTAAAAAATAAAAAGAAATAAAAAAGAAATTTAAATCATTGCTACGTGTCAAGCATGATTGGGCGATAATTTCTTTTAACGGACCAATCTTAAAATTGTAACGGAAAAAAATTCATGCAGCTAAATTGGTAACGTAGGAAACTTTAGGCATTTATTTTGAGCAAAAAATAATTTAAGCATCAAAAGTTAGGAATAAGTATAGTTTAGGCACTTATTTTGCTATTAAGCTTTTAAAATAATTTTTTTATTTGTACTAACCAAATTCAATTCACGAAAAAACAAAATATAAAAAATATTTTCTAAAGTTAAAAATTGAAAATATTCTCTAACCAAACGAACCTAAATATCTCTAAAAAAATTCCCCATCTAGCATTAAAAGAACACAAGAACAAAAATGTAATAAAAACTCTACCTAACTCCTTTCAGAATCGTACCGTTCAACTAAACTATACCTAGACAAAAAATTAAATGGTAGAAGCTAATAAAACCAACAAAAAATTATGGTATAAATTAATAAAATAAAAAAATAAGGAGACATTTAGAACGATGGACACACATAGTTACACACTATTAAGTATTAATACTATACATCGTTACACATGATTAATTTTTTAATAATTTTTAAATTATTAAAATTATCAAGGCTCAAAAGGCAATTAATCATTTATATGTTTCCTCTCATTTTTCTTCTCATATTTTCTGAAGAAACAAACACTTTAAACAACAGAAAGATCAAACCTTTCAACTGAAAAATTGTTCCTACTTAGGAGGAGAGTGAAAGAGAATTTTGTTCCTAATGGGTATTAAACTCACAATCTTGAGGAGACGAGAGAGTGTCAACCAAAAACTTTTAATCATTTGCTCTAGAAATTATTGATTGCAAGAAGACGCTTATTTGTCCCAAGCTGGTTTCAAATATGATCAAAGCCTACATGAACTCCATTCTCAGCATGCTGCACTGTTTACCAGCAACTGCAAAAGCTTTAGGTCAAGTACAATGGGGAATTTACCTATTTCGATCATCAATTTTCAACTCTTTTAAACTTTGTCCCCTCATTTTTATGATTAATTATCTTTTGCCCCCTTAATCTTTACCTTGTATTTGTTTCCTAATTCAATCAAAAGCTTTCGTAGAAATATAACTATTTATTTTATTTTTTATTTAATACTAAAATTTAAATAAAATATTGTTATAAATAATAACGAATATGAGATTAAATTATAAAATTAAAACAAATAAGATCAATTTTGAATTTAATGGAAAAAATTTAGGGACTAAATTAGATAAAATTAAATCCTGAAAACTTAAAATGTCATTTATCTTTTTCATTAAACTCAGTCGATTAAAAGCTTCATGATTGATCGATATTTTAACAAACATTGAAAATGGGAGAAATCGAATCACATTTTAAATTTAAGAGGTAAAGCGTATCGAAAAAACTTTTTATGGATAATTTGATAAAAAAAAAAACAGAAAGTCTAATATGCCCTTGTCCTAGACAGAAGTTTAAATTAGACTAAAATATTGTATAGACAGATAAGAGATTATATTCATAAAATCAATTTTAGGTTTATGCCCTATGTGATAACGGAGTCGACCCCGATCCCTTTTATTATATTAGGCGGACTGAAAACCTAAGAGCAAATCAGAGATTACAAAATCTCAAGGGTTTGAGGGCACGGTTACGTGTGGGGAAGGATTAGCACCCCAACACGCTCCTAGAACGACGCTTACTTGATCACTAATATTTTCCGTGGTAACCCGGAAAAATATTTACCTTTCTAAAAGATTATCTAAAAAAGATTTAATTGCTTACAATTAAGGGAATGTTTATTTACTTTTCTAAAAAATTACATATGAGAGTTTTATTTAATTCTTACAATTAAGAGAAATGCATTATTTACTTTTCTAAATAATTTACCAAGTTAGTTATTAAGAGACAAATTATTTAAGGAAACTAAACCTAAGACATTTATAATTAAATTATACTATTAGTAAACTAACCTACAAGGCAAAAATTTAATTAGGTCAACTAAAACTTATTAATATTTACAAGGGAAACTAACCTAAAAGTAAACTTTTATATTTAATTTATTTTAAAGTTTTCCTTTTTGTCATTTTTATATGAAAATTATATTATCACATATATTAACCCAAAAGTTAATTTTTTTTACATGACATAATTGCCAATTTGATTTCGGAAAAAAACAAAGAAAGATACGAATTAAAGAACACAATGATCAAATTGCATCAAGTAAAAAAAAGAAAAATTAAAAGGACTGAAATTTAAATAAATAAAAAGGCTAAAGTGAAGAGATTGCAAACAGTGGGGGCTGAAGCATAAACTTGTCGATGATAGGGTACGGGTGAACCACAGACTACATCGCACCACTGCTCCTACTGCCGCATATAGGCACCGAACACCATTCACCGGTGACACGCCGCTGCTCTCCCACTCCTGGTTCTGGTGGTGGCACCGTTCCACCCCTCGAAAGTAATAGATCCTCCTCGAGCTTGACTTGGTGAGAACCCGTACCCTTTTCCTCCTTATTCGAAACCAAGTAACAAAGAAAAATATAAAGAATCAGCGTTCGGGCATGAAAAATACCTCAAAAATCAACTATAGCTTTTATTTCTTCAATATGGTGTGTGTATGTATTTGTGTTGTGTGGTGTGTTTGATGTGTGGATTACAACAGAATGAAGCCTATTTTTAGGCTTCAAAAAACCCTAAAACCCTAAAATAATTTACACATTAATGCTAAATCTCTTTTTTCAGAAAGAGAATAATGCATTTACTTGGGCATCAAACCACTTTCCTTACACACAAAATGATCCTAAATTAATTGGAACAAATTGGGCATGCTGTTTTCAGTAAAATAGACATATCTTGAGCTCCCGGTGTTCAATTGAGGCATTTCAAGATGCGTTGGAAAGGTAACTAAAAGATGGTTAGTTCTTAAGAAGACATCCTGGCCCAAATATGCTCAGAACCTAATGAAAATTTTCCATGTGTGTACTCTCATAATTCCTTACACATCACTTGACTTCCCATATTTGTTGGACAAAATCTCTTGCAATCTTCGCATATCTAACATGATTAGGTTCTTGTGTGATCTGCAAGAAATACATTAATAATGAGATAATTAAAAATAAAAATAATATATATACAAAAAAACAAAATGGGCTGAATGGGCCTTATTTATGTATATGGACTTTTTTTATTGTTTTAATAGACTCTTTTTATATTTTTTTACTTATTGGGTTTAATAATAATAATACATATATATAAATAAACAAAAAATAATAAAAATAAAATGGGGGTCGAATAAAATTAGGTAACTACAGCTGCCCCTCTTTGCTTATTCTGGTGAAACGGGAATAGAGCAAAGAAAAAGATACTAATTTTATCCGACCGAGATGCGTATCGAGCACCACTCCTTCAAATACGACTCTAATCCTTCAAACCCGAGGACACCAAGCCGGAAAGATGATATGCTCCTTTGAACCTGAGGAGGTCAAATTGAACGATGCTTCTTCAAAAATGAGATAATGACTCCGATCCTTCAAACTCGAGGTTATCCAGCCAAAAAGATGATTTGCTCCTTCAAATCCGAGGATAACAAATCTAACATCGCTCATTCAAAATTGAGGAAATGTGAAAGTATGACTCTGATTCTTCAAACCTGAGGACACCCAGTTGAAAAGATAATCCGCTCCTTCTAACCTAAGGAGAAAAAATCGAATGCCGCTACTCCAAACCTGGGGTAGCGTAAAAAAACTCTGATCCTTCAAACCTAAGGATGCCGAGTTGAAAAGGTGATACGCTCCTTCAAACCTAAGGAGGACAGACTAAATGATAACTTTATCCCACAACCGCATATGGGTGAAAATTGTTTGGGATACCTCTATCCCACAACCGCTTATGATTAAAAAAATTTGGGATATCTTTATCCCGTAACCTCTTATGGGTGAAAATTATTTAGAGATCTCTATCCCACAACCGCATATGGGTAAAAAAATTTATTTCGGATATCTCTACCCCACAACCGCTTATGGGTGAAAAAAATTGTTTAGGACATCTCTATCCCGCAACCGCTTATGGGTGAAATATTATTTGGGATATCTCTATCTCGTAACCTCTTATGGTGAAAAAATTTGTTTAGGATATTTCTATCCCTCAACCGCTTGTGGATAAAAAAAATTGTAGCCTCTTTGGGAGAAAAAAAGTTTGGGATATCTCTATCCTGCAACCATTTATGGGTAAAAAAAAATTTGGAATATCTTTACCCCGCAACCGCTTATGCATGAAAAAGTTTGGGATATCTCTATCTCACAACCACTTATGGGTGAAAAAAAAGTTTAGGATATCTTTATCCCGCAACCGCTTATGGGTGAAAAAATTTGGGATATTTTTACCCCGCAACCGCTTATGAGTGAAAAAGTTTGAGATATCTCTATGCCACAACCGCTTATGGATGAAAATTGTTCGCAGCTGCTCTGGTGAAAAAGGTTTGGGATATCTCTATCCTGTAACCGCTTATGGGCAAAAAAATTTGGGATATCTTTACCCCGCAACCGCTTATGGGTGAAAAAGTTTGGGATATCTCTATCCCGCAACCATTTATGGGTGAAAATTATTTGCAGTCGCTCTGGGTGAAAAAAATGTTTGAGGATATCTTTATCCCGCAACTGCTTATGGGCGAAAAAAATTTGGGATATCTTTACCCCGCAACCTCTTATGGGTGAAAAAGTTTGGGATACCTCTATCCTGCAACCATTTATGGGTGAAAAAATTGTTTGCAACCGCTCTGGGTGAAAAAGTTTGCAACCTCAGGATATCTTTATCCCGCAACCTCTTATGGGTGAAAAAATTTAGGATATTTTTACCCCGCAACCGCTTATGGGTGAAAAAGTTTAGTATATCTCTATCCCGCAACCACTTATGGGTGAAAATTGTTTGCAACCAGTTTAGTTGAAAAAGTTGTTCAAGATCTTTATCCTTCATTTTTCAAATCCGTTTTCACATTCTGGTAAAACCAAAATAATGACAAATGACAAAGGGTAATGATATCATTTGGTCGGGCTGTAAATCCTCGTAGGGAATAAACTGAAACTCCACTCTTTTAAGCCTGAGGTAGTGTGAAAATATGACTCTGATCATTCGAGCTCGGGGATGCTAAGTCAGAAAGTGATGTGCTCCTTTGAAGAGATGCGGGGTGTCTTGCCCATTATTCTTAAAGTGATGTAGGGTGTCTTGCCTTATTTACAGAGAATTGCCCCATCTTGAAGTGATGCGAGGTGTCTTGCCCCTCATTCTTGAAGTAATGTAGAGTCAGAAAATGGTTTATGACAAAATTTAACAAGTGCTATGATTGTGATGAGTTAGTGATCATGAGAGGGCGCTGCTCCACTACTCTGGCACTTTACTACTTCATAGTTTCCTGCACAAACACCACTAAAATGCCCTGCCTTTCTCATCAATAGCATCCAAATATAAATTTGAAAAAACATAAAGTTAAACTCCCAAAAATAATGCAAACTAAACCTCAATGCAACTATATGAGCTTGATTTCATACAAAAACTCAAATAAAAATTAAAGGGCATAAAATATAGGTTTTCTATAGAGTTATCTCATCCCCAAACTTAAGCTATAGCTTGTCCTCAAGAAATGACATACAAGACTATAAAAGAAAAGAAATATACTATGGCATCAACAATCTGAACACGTTGCATCATTTTTTTCAATCATCAAAAAATATCAAAGATATATGCAATATAACAAAGCTCACATATTCATTCCTAGGATCGATTCCACTTTAATTGTAGTGTGTGTTGTGCTGCATACAATCAATACTTAATGACCTTAAAGAATTTTAGGATTGCTCTCTATCTTGCCTAGCATTTTTTCATTTTTAGCACATTATTTTACTCCTTTAGTTGTTTAGTTCATTAAACTATATCCTTGGAGCTTTAGCTTATCACAACTACTCTTCAGGCCTAAAAATAAAGTGGAGCAAACACCCCATCCCCGAGCCCTATGAGTAAAGTCATCCTGTGAAGACTTTTATTCACAATTATGCTAAGACTACTGTTCCTACCAAGGAAAGTTAAATGGAGCAAACAAAACTCGCCTAGTGTACTAAGCTAGCAAAGCATATTAGAGTGTCCCTCAACAGTTTGCCTTTGGCATTGAGTTTACATTTAAATTCATTTTTTCATTCTTTTTCTTGAGTTTTCTGAGAGTTTTAGTTTTTAACCTTTATGCTAACATTGAGCATTCTGTTCATTATTACCAATTTATGCTAAGGCATCATAAAGTCGACCAAAAATTCCTAAGGCTTCTTAAGTGTTTGAAAGCATGCAAAACGTCAAGTATAATTTTCAGTAGAATCAACCCTAAGTTCAATTCACTAGAGCTTTTAACGCATTGCTATGAATTAAGCACAAGTCATCATCGTAGGAAATCATCAAAAATTTAAACATACTTAAACTACTAATGTCATAGCAACCTTAAATTGCAAGACCAAATAAAATAAAACTAACTGTTAACTATGAACAAACTTGCCCCAAACTTAAGAAAAACATTTCCCTCAATACAACTACATGAAAATAAATGCAAAAGAAAAAAGAAAAAAGTAAAAAACTAACATGGAGTTTACTGTGGATGGGATAGTTCATGCTTCCTCATTGGATGGTTGAAGCATGGCATAGGGCTAAAGGCATGTGTTGGATGCTCGGTGGTTTTCCTTTAAGAAAAGACTTTGGATCTTCGTTTGAAAGTGCAAAGCTGTTTTTATGGCCCTATTTGAAAGTGTGATGCAAGTCTTAATATCTCCATTTGAAAATGCATGAGATTTTTTGCTCTTCATTTGAAAGTACAGAAGAGACTTTATGTATTCAGAAGGTATCCCCATTTAAAAGTGTAGAGGATGTCTCGATAGCTTTGCTCTAAGAAGAGACTTTGAATCTTCGTTTGAAAGTGCGAAGATACTTTTATGTCACCGTTTAAAAGTGTGAAGGATGCCTTGATATCTCCGCTTGAAAGTTCATGAGATATTTTTCTCTTCGTTTAAAAGTGCGAAAGAAACTTTATGTCTTTAGGAGGTATCCTCGTTTAAAAGTACATAGGATAAAAACTTCTCCCAAGTAAGGTGATGCCCCCTTCAATCTTCAAATATGATTTTATCACTGATGGGCCAATCTTCTTTTGAATAGAGGGTTGCTGACTAAAAATGAGCGTCTCATACCCAGTCATATCTTTTTCATGTCAGGTCGATCATTTGCATTAATGACCCAATTTTCTTTTGCCCAAGCGAGACCTCTTTCGGGAACCACTTCTGTCTGTCTTGGAGTTGTTCATGTTCGCCATGGCCTTAAAGTTTTTGTCTGAACCCAAGCTTTTAATTTCCAATGTGCCATGAAAAAATGCATTAGCAACTATAAATGGTTTGAGCCAACGAGAATGAAGCTTACCTGGCATGAGCTTTAATTAGGCGTCATATAACAACACCTTTTAATCAACCTTAAAGTGTTTCGAACCATCAATAAGATGTGAAAATACATGCAAATAATGATGCAAATGAAGATGACGCAAGATTGTTGATATTTTAAAATCAAAAGCATGTTTCAATGGTCATGAAGTCCGTGTACACATTATTGAAAACTAAAAAAAATGTGATTATTTTGGCTGCTCTTCCCCTCCTTTGATGCACTTCAGTAACGGCTGTTCGATCCTTAAAATTGGGGAAACTTCTCCAAACGCGACCAAAGAACGAGCTCGTCTGATGGTACTGCTCAAAGGCCTCATTCAAAAAGTTCAACAATTACCTCCAAGTATAGCAAGACCATAGACTCATCGATGGTGGGGGTCATGTCTTATTGGTTAAGATGAAACACCGATATGGCAAGTCCTAAAATTTAACGACTGCTGAGATCATGGGCTTGTCCACTTCTACTTTGAGCAACAAGGCTATGTCTCTGAATTTTTTTTGGCAAAAATGGCTTTGTCATGGGCCTTCAGGCTTTCTCACAAAGTGATCAGCTTGGACAAGTTATTTCGCGGTAGGCCTATATGTATCCGTTTGGACAAGGCTCAAACCCTCTCTCTCTTTGTACACTACCACCATACTGTCTTTGAAGCTTTAGGGAATTTTTTCTGACATCTATGTCAGAAGGCAAGCTCTAGCGTTGGATAATACCACTCGAATATTCATGATCAAAGACTGACTCTTGTTTTGGAATATCAACATAATGCAATGCGATGTATGTTATAAAAATACAAGCAAGGTGGGCTTTCTACAATCAAACATACATGTAGGCTTGGATCTAAAAAGGTTCTTGAACCGCCCTTACCCCTACTAAGGCGGATAAAATGTTCGATCCTAACCCATCACAGGCTTACGAATCGAACACGATTCGAGGGGGTGCATTTCCATTATGCCCGTGCAGAGGGTTACTCACAAAAGCATAAGTACTTTAGACCCCAAAAGTTTTTCACTAGCCCATACTGAGGGTTACTCACGAAGGTATAGCCACTTTTCTTCCATTTAAGTTGAATAAAGCCCGGGTAGAGGGCTTATGTTATGATGCAAACAGTTATATACACCAAAAATGCAACAGACTACTTAGGAAAATAACTCGTGATCAAGTAAAAGTTGTGCCCTCTTAAAATTATCCCCAACGGAGTTGTCAAGCTGTGATAACGGAGTCACCACATCTTATATTAGGTGGACCAGAAACCTAAGAGCAAACTAGAGATTACGAAATCTCAAGGGTTCGAGGGCACGGTTACGTGTAGGGAAGGATTAGCACCCCCATCACACTCGTAGAACGTCGCTTACTTGATTACTAATATTTTCCATGGTAACCTGGATAAATGCGTGCAAAGATTAATGTAAAAATCCACAAAGTTTTAAAAGTGACCTAAATTCACTCACGGCTGAGGAAACTCAGGTCACATTTAAACACAACGAGATTAAGGCATTAATTCTTAAAATGCAGAAATATAGTCTCGCATAGGAGTTTTGACCATTCCTCAACTGCTAGGGGAAAGCCATATTAACCCTACTTGAGAAAATATCTCGCTTTTTATGATGCAATAATTTTTTTTAAAATGGCATTTTGTGTTTTTTATTTCTATGGGTGATTTAATATTCTAAAAATGAAGTATTATTTTTTAAAAGTATGTTTTTAGAGAAACTAATCCTAAAAATGCTTTATTTAATTATTTACATCTAAGGAAAAATATTTAACTTTCTAAAAGATTACCTAAAAAGATTTTATTTAATTGCTTACAATAAGGGAAATGTTTATTCACTTTTCACAAAAATTACCTAAGAGAGTTTTATGTAAGGCTTGTAGCACGCTCGAGTCGATCTCCTGAAACCATCAAGAGGGTTGATTTTCGCTCTTTGATGAATTGGCTAAAACCGATAAAAATAGTAGACAATTTGCACAAGGATTTTAGAGTGGTTCGACTACCCAACCGAGTCTACATCCACTACCTTAGCACACCACTAAGAATTTTTCCAATTCACTATTGAATTCTTCCTTTCTTCCCTGGATCAAGAGGCAGCCCTTACAACCCTATCTTTTCAATGGCTAAGATAGAACCACTCTAGTTTTTATAGAACCACTCTAGTTTTTACTTAGGCTAAACTAGAACCTCTCCCTTTTTACAAGGTTTGTTTGGTAAACTAAATACCTCACAAGGTGGGTGTTTACACAATTGAGCTCACAAGAAAGAATGAAGGATAGAAACAATAAAATCACTCTATACAAATATTTACAAGAGAAATAATGAAAATAAGACTTAAACTCAATTTCTCTTGAACATTAAGCTTGGATGTAGTCTCTCACCATCTTCAAGTGTTCCAGCCTTCCTTTTATTGGTTGAAATGAGTTTGTGGCCGTTACTAGCCGTTAGGGGTAATTTGGAGCTGTTTGAGACATTTTCCAGTCATTGGAGGCAGTTCTGGCCAGTGGGTATCGGTACGCGTAATGTATGTATCGGTACTTATATTTAAATCAAAACTAGCTGTTGTAGACCGTTAGACGGGTACCAATACGTGATACTTCGTATCGTTACGAGACCTCACATTTTGCCTTGTGTATCGCTATAGACTAACCCGTATCGATACGCGTTTTGGTCTATGGAAAATTCGGGTTGGGGAAACAAAAGGCGTATCGATACGGGTTTAACCGCATCGGTACGGACATACTGTTTTTGACATTTTGGAATATTTAAAACATATTTGAACAAGTCAAAAACACTTAAAAACAATTTTCATTTGTTATATCGAAATAATATCTCAACATTTTATTTACAATTAAGGAAATGAATAATTTACCAAGCTAACTATTAAAAGACAAATTATTTTAAGAATCTAAACCCTATGTATTTATAATTAAATATTATTATTGGTGAACTAACCCTACAAGACAAAAAATAATTAAGTCATCTACTAGCCTAAAGGTGTTTGTTTTAAATTATTGTACAAGTTTTTTATTACAAGAAAATCACATTATTAATTGTTATAGAGTCTAGTTACCCTAAAATTTTAATACGTCAAATTGCATAAAAAGATGAATAAATTAATGAACATGAACAAAGCAAACAAAAGGTTAAATTACATAAAACAAGAATGAAAGAATTAAATTAAAAATAAAGAGGGACGAGAGCGAAAAAATTACAAACAGTGAGACTGAAGCGTGAGCTCGACAAAGGTAGGGTACGAGTCGAACCACGAGCCACACTTCACCACCGCTACTGTCGCTGCGCTGGACGCCGAACACTGCTCACTGGCAGCCTGCCACTGCTGCTCTTGCTCCCGGTTCCGGCGGTGGCGCTGGTTCTATCCCTCGGCAGTAATAGATCTTCCTCGAGCTTGACTTAATGAGAACCCGACCCTTTTTTCTTCTTATTCGAAACCAAGTAACAAAGAAAAAATAAAAATATAAAGAACAACGTTTGGGTATAAAAATTCCTCAAAAAATCACTATGACTTGTATTGCTCTTGAATTCGATGTGTACATGTGTTTGTGGTGTGTGGTGTGTTTATGTTTGATGTACAGTGGAATGAAGCCTATAAATAGGCTTCAAGAAACCCTAAAAACCCTAAAATAATTTACACACTAATGTTAAATCTTTTTTTAGAAAGAGAATAATGTATTTACTTGAGAACCAAACCATTTTCCTTACACACAAAATGATCCTAAATTAATGGGAATAAATAGGGAAAAACCTAAATTTAACTTTGATTACAAATAATCAATAAATTTATTGAAAATTCGTAATAAAATTAAATTCTCGTATTGAACTTGTATCTAGTTTTCTGCGCACGTTTTCTTCAGTAAAAATGGAAATATTTTGATCTCCCGGTGTCCGATTGAGGCATTTCAAGATGCGTTTGAAAGGTAATTGAAAGACGGTCGGTTCTTAAGAAGACATCCTAGCCCAAATATGCTCGGAACCTAACGAAAATTCGCCATGATTCCACAGTCAGAATTCTTTGCACATCACTTGACTTACCATATTTGTTCGACAAAATTTCTTGCAATCTTCCCATATCTGACATGATTAAAATCTTATGTAATCAGCAAGAAATACATTAATAATGATATAATTAAAAATAAAAATAATATATACAAAAAATAATCAAAATGAGCTGAATAGGCCTTTATTTATATATATTGACTTTTTTTTAATTTTTAATAGACTCTTTTTATATTTTTTTGTTTATTAGGTTTAATAATATATATATATATATATATATGAAAACAATAAAAATAAAATAGAGGTCAGATAAAATTAGGAGATTACACCCTCGCCGACCTCTCTCGTCGAAATCAAGCAGGCAAGAAGCTAGGAAAATCCATACAAAACTCTGTTTGATCTCCTCCTTTTTATTGCTTTACAAAATTAAATCTTTTCCCCCAAGAAAAACCCCACTTTTCAATCATGTCTGGCGAAGAGGAAGAAAACGCTGCCGAGCTCAAAATTGGGGAAGGTAATCCGTCTTTTCGTTTTTTCTCAATACATAAACAAGTAAAATCAATAAACCCACAAGCTAATTGTTTCTCTTCTGTTATGGGCAGAATTTTTGAAGGCCAAGTGTTTGATGAATTGTGAAGTAGCTTTAATTCTTGAGCATAAGTACGAGCAGCTTCAGCAAATGTCCGATGATCCCATGAATCAAGTTTCCCAGTGAGTTCCATAAGCAACCTCAATTTTCAATTGTATCTTTTCTTCTTCTTTTTTACCCTCTTGTTGATTATATCCGTGCAATTGGCTTACTAGGGTTTCTGTTTAATTTAGCTGACATGATTGTTTTTTTTTTAATATATATATATGCCTTTAATCATAAATCATGGACTTGGGGATAAAACTACGTTCCCTGGAAATATAATTAGTATATGTCCTGCTGTTCGTAGCATTATCTCTGGAAATATCAACTTCATTGTAACAAATTCCTAATCTGAGGGGTTTGTTCGACGCATATGATAGGATTGATTAGTTCGATTTGCTATACTGTATAGATGGTTTTATAATTCTATAAGGTGAAGAGTAAAGGATAAATCCTAGGTTTATGCTGAATAAAGAGATTGCGGCACCTTTGTTATGAACAAGCCAAGAAAAAGCAATCTACTTGTTAGTTTTATCCTATCCTTGTATGTCCGTAATTCCGTGCATCAAATTGGAACCTAGCTGTATAATATAGATTCTCTGATGGGATATATCATATTATGGTGTTTATAGAAAATTGCATGCCTATATTGCAGTTTTTGCTCTCACATTTGATGCTGTGAATGATTTTCTTATCTCTTTGTTTCAGAGTATTTGAGAAGTCACTGCAGTATGTAAAACGCTTTAGCCGTTATAAAAATCCAGATGCCGTTAGACAAGTTCGAGAGTATCCTCTACATTCCTAAAAATGTTAAATAAACTTTATTTAAGCACGTGTGCATATTTTGTTAGGACATGTAACTTGCCTCTCTATTGTGAACATTAACTGACATTCAGAATTCTGAGTAGATATCAGTTAGCTGAATTTGAGGTGAGGATCTATACTTTGCAAAGCAGTAAATTTATAATTATGATGTTAAGGACCATGCAGAAAAATTATCCATATTGTGCTCTACTTGTGCAGCTTTGCGTTCTTGGCAACCTGTGTCCTGAAACTGTGGAGGAAGCAATTGCTATGGTACCTTCCATCAAGGTATGAAATGCTAAGCACACTCCTTATGTAATTCTACGACTTTTACACCTATTTTCTTTTCATTGTTCGGATAGTAATTGATTGTTCATCCTTCTCCACTTGCATTTGTGCCTTATAAGTTGAGAAATAGTTATTCGGCGTTCTACCCCGGCACTCTAATGCTTTTGAGGCCAATTTGATTTCTAGAATTGATTTGGTTTCTTCATACTGCTTTGAGCAAGAACTTACTAATGGATAAAGATTAAAGTGTTAAACTTCCTCTAACTTGTAGCAACAAATTGTCCTTTTGATATGCAGACTAAAGGACGTGCTCACGACGACGATGCCATCGAGAGAATGTTAAATGACCTGTCCCTTGTCAAGAAGTTTGAATAGTGGCCACTAAATTCCTGGCTATATATGACACTGAAGCCATTAATTGAATGTTAAATGGCGCTGGGGACATACCATTTTTATCTAGCGAGTGTACCCTTGTCAGTTTGGGATTGACCTAAACATATAAAGTTTGTCGAATGATTTATGTTCTGCAATGTTCTCATTCGGGTGATTTTATTTGATTTTATACCTACATTTGTTAAGGTTGGTAATTACCATGTGTAATCATTCATCAAATGAGACTATTACATTTAATACATCATCATTATTAATTAGTTAATCTTAAAAGGCTGTCAAAAGATTAGCTGTCTCTAATCTGAAGTTATTTACCATGGTTCTCGAGAACTTAACTCTTTTAGATTATGTGATTTATTAGATAAATTTAGGCTTTTAACTACAAAATAAGTGCATGAAATATACCTCTTGTTTGGAATGTTCTCAAGTCATTTTATTTTTTTTTTGTTGAGATATGTGCAGGTTTTTATTTTATATTTTTATTTTCAAAAATAAAGTTAAAAGAAAATAAATTAAAATTTTTAAAAATCACAAATAGTCTCAAATCCCTATAATCTCAAACTCTAAAATTTTAAAATTCATATCATTATCGCCGTCGATAGCCTCGTTTGATTTTACCACCGTCGTCGTCGAGGCCCCCGCCTATTTCTCTCAACTAACCATCATTAGTAACCGACGAGAGGCTTATCAATCGGATATCAAACGACGAACGCAAAAAGCTCTTGTTGTTCGACGGTCGATTGGCACGCCTCTTGCCGGTTACTAGTGATGTGTGGTTGCGGAGAATGGGCGGGGGCTTCCGACAACGATGGTGATGGAGTCCGACGAGGCTATCGGGACGATAATGACATAGATTTTGAGATCTAGGGGTTTTAGGGATTTGAGATTTTTATGATTTTGAGAAACTTTAAATTTTTTAAAAAATTAATTTAAAATTTTTAGTTTTATTTGAAAAAAATTAAATTAAACTAAACTAAACTAAACCTTAAAACAGTAACATAATGAAACTTTAGACACATTTCAGACAAAAAAAATATTAGGCATTTATTTCAGCCAAAAATAACGTTAGACACCTGTTATAAAAAGGTATAGTTTAAACACCTATTTTATAGTTAAACAATAAATTTATTAGTTAAAAATCTTGTTAATTAATTAATTAATGGATTAGATATTAATATATATTATATATAAATAAAAGGCTTAACAGTTAAATAAGTGCCCAAACTATACCTTTTTTTCTAGTTAGGTGCTTAAACTTTATTTTAGGCCAAATAGGTGCCTAACGTTTTCAACGTTACTCAAATAGGTGTCCGCCGTTACTGTCCATTAATTTTTACCGTTATCTAACACGTGTCATCTTCTTAAAATTCTGAAATTATATTTAAAAATAAATAAAAATTAATAAAACAAAATAACCTCAAATTTCACAAAATAAGCCCAAATTTTAAAATCTCTAACACTCCAATATCCAAATCTCGATTTGACATGATTTTGCTGCCCACCACATCCGTCGCCGGACCATCACGACCATTTACCCCACCACCTCGTCGTCGAAATCGACCGACGTCGTGCGAAACGCCAAAATCGTCGAATGGTTCATTCGAATGATTCACGAAGAACGACGATATAACGAACGATAAACGGTGTGTAGGTTGTTCGACGAGGGGGTGGCGCTTCATTCTGTCGCCGGAAATACGACCAAAGCTGGTGGGAGTGACCGAATTTAGGGGGTTTAGGGGTTTGGGAACTATTTTGAGATTATTTGAAAATTTTAGAATATTTTAAAAATTCTAATTTATTTTTAAAAAATAAAATTAAGAAAATGTTTAATACTGACATGTGTACGATTTTTATTGAATAACGACAGAAAATTAACGTCCGTTACGGTGAAACACTTATTTGGATCACGAAAAAAAACGTTAGACACTTAATCGGCCCAAAATAAATTGTACACTTATCTGAAAAAAATATAATTTAAACACATATTTGAGGGTTAAGCCTAAATAAAATGCACCGCCTGTTTTAGCTACATATATTTATTTGGTTTTTGAAAGAATTTTGGTTTCTTTATTACACAATTCCACCACCCCAAAGACAAACTTTCTGCAGCAAAAAAGCCCCATATCAAATTAATTAATGTCTGGCGGTGGTAGGGAAAACACACACACAAAATCCAATCCAAACGAGTCAAGCCACACAGTCCAACCTGCTAAATAGCTTCAGCTCATGCTATTATAATCAAATACATAAACAGAAATAATAAAAAAAACAATTAAATCATCCAGGTAATGTAAGAAGAGATTTGGTCATCTTTGAGGCCTCATCTCCGCCTCTTGATCTGTCTTGTCTATTGCATAGAGATTCCTTCGGGCTTAAAGACAAATTTAGGACCATTAGGTCCTATTTTTACTAAAGTAGATCCAAAATTTATATTTCTTAGACTAGCACTAAAATTTAGGACTAAAATTTTATATTCGCCGTACAAGCACGGTAAATTTTAAAATAATATATATTTTTATTTAAACTCACCGTATGAGCTCGGCGAGTTTTTTTTATCCGACGAGAATACTGAAAATGCCGATTTTGTAGTGTTGAATTGGTGGTGATGGATTTGTGCTGTGAGATGAGGTAATAAGGAAGAAGAACAGGAAACTCACAACTCAAACAATATGCCATTAAATAAAAAACTTAGCATTTTTGAACAATTGGATGGCTTAGTTTAGCAGTAGAGTGAGTGTTGTTTATTCTTGATGGTTGTATGTTCGTTTTCCAACTTTCTTAATTTCTTAATTTTCACCCAATCAGGTGACACATGTCGTCAACTGATTGGGTAAAAAATTATTAAATAAATTAAATTAAAAATTAGAATAAATTATTTAATCGGGTGGTGACACGTGTCACCATCTGACAAGTGTCAAGACACTTGTCCTCATATGATTGGTTGATTAATTTTATTTAATTAAATTAAAATTAGAACAAAATTGATATAATAAGTAAATAACAAGGACCAAATGTATAATTATACAAATTTTAGTTAACTGCTACATCACATCTTCCGTTAGTTTTTTAATGACGGTGATCAAAATAAGACCAATTTAAAAGTTTGATGGTCTGATTAACGACTTACTTAGTTGGATGGTTAAAATAAGACTGTAATTTACCTTAAGTTTTATATCGATTGGATAGTAAAATTGATTTTAATATATAAATGTTCATACTAATTTTAATTTGTTAGATATTTTTATGTATAAAACTTACTAGAAGGCTAATATTTGAAAGTTGACATAGAATAATAAAAAATGTTCTTAATCCGAACCTGATCAATTGTTTCAATTTTGATTTTTTAATGATTTGACATTTTGATGTAGTGTCATATTCCACAAAGTGTTATACCATTAAAAGGATAGAAAATCTAAGTTTAGATATTACCGTGGTTAAAAAATTCAAGAATTAAGTTAAAAAGATTACAAATTTCAAAGACGAAAAGTTGGGCGGTTTACTCTTTCTCTTATCCATGTAAAATCTCTATAAATTACTAATAATGTTAAGATTATATAATTTTATTAATTTAAAGAGGTATTAATTAATCGATAAATTAATAATTTATTAATTTAAAGAGACTTCTTTCGATTCAACGAACCTACATTATTCTTTATAAATAATATATATATTGTATTAACTAATTGAATGATGTTCATGTACAATGTGACTAATTAAATATAGCACATGCCCCTAAAAAAAGTTAATTGTAGTATGTAGTACTAGTTAAAACTTAATGTCAGTTCATGTATAATAAGGAAATCAACTTAATGCAACACCGAAACTTTTGGATGCAATAAGAAAAGAGATGAAATACAGCTAGATTTTAATTTTAAGAAGAAGAAAACAACAATAGAATCATATTTTACTAAGTTCTCCTAGTTATATTTGTAATTTTATAGAATTGTTAATTTATAATATTGAAGGGACCATAATTTTATATTAGGATCTTTCGAAAAATTATTATCTTATTAATTTATCGAAATTATTAATTTAGATCTTGGGTCCAATTCAGGACCAAAACAAATATTATTTTAGAGAGATTATTAATTTATCGAGCATTAATTTATAGAGGTTCTACTGTAATTAGAAATTAACACTGTCAAAACTGTAAGATTTCAAGAACGATAAAATTTTTCTATCAAGTATTTGATGTTCGGGTATGTTCAAGGTATATGATTGGTTGGTCAAGCTGCTCATTTTTATTTCATTATATTTTTTAAGTTTTAAATTTTAGACTTACTAGGAACACATTCTTTTTTCTCGTAGAGTCTCTCTTTCTTTTCTCTCTAAATATGATTAAGATTAAATTTAAAATTTATAAAAGAAAAATACCTTTGATTAAACTGAAATAATGTGTACCATTTCCTTCATGATAACATCGTAACACAGCATGCTTGTTGTGGGGCAGCGTGACCCGGTCATTGACAGATTGGCTAACTGCCATTCAGACACCCCCCCCCCCTCACATGCATAGATGCGCTTGCCCCTTTACAGTTTCTTCCCACTTTTCTCCATGTATAAAACCCCGTGAAGGAAGAGAGTTCCATTCTCAGTACACACTAGTTTTAAACAAGACATGGAAGTGGCTGTTGAGCTCGAAGATGATCAGTTTTTTGCAGATTTAAGCAAGCAAATCTCCTTGCTTATCATGGATGATGATGATGATCCTGTTGTCAGTTATCCTTCAGTTTCTTTCCAGGTTTCGTTTTTTTTTTTTTTGTCTTTCACTGTCTTTAGAAAATCACTACATTTTTTTCTTCAAAAATATGTCAGGGTTTCACCGGTGCAATTGCAAATTACCCAGTAGCACAATCCCCATTTCTTAAAGAACAAATGTTTAGAAGAGAGAGCAAAGGTACTGGAGTTTTTATCCCAAAGTCATCACAACAGCCAAGAAAGAAGCATAGGCAAGGAAGATTCAATTCTTCATTGAGCTCCAAGTCCAACACCCAGATTCATGACCATGGCTTCTCAAGCATCTTTCAATCACTTTTTTCACCCAAGGAGAGGCTGAAATCTATATGAACTGTATAAATTTACTAAGTATAAGGATTTTATGATTACATTAGAAATAATTGGGGTCTTACCAACAACTAGTTGGTCTAGTGGGATGAGGCATTAGATCTTTTAAACAATATTAGGGGTTCGAATTCTGATATTGTGGACGAAGATAACTTGGATTGAGAATCGATAGACTTTTGTAAAACTTGATATAAATTAGTCGGTCAATCAATCAGAAATCATTGGTTAAAAAAATAATTGGAGCCTTGAACATTAATATGTTCCTAAATCTTGGAAATGTACGGTGAATGGTGTGCAAGTGTGATATAGGATTTGTATCAAATATAAAATTATTTTATTATAAATTTTTTATTTTAAAATCAACATCCAATCAAATATCTTAATCGTGCTGTGGTATGCACATTGAAGTAATTTCTTTGATTATGGCATGCTTCATCATTTGCCTGCTTTATTAACTTTCAATCATCCTTCAAACCCTTTTTCTAACAATATCATGCTTTTTCGTATTCATTGTCCCAAAATCTTTCCAATTTTAATGTTCCAAAACTAACAACTCCACATGCCACATGATTTTCCAGTTTCTTTGATAGGGAATATGTGTGTCTGAGAAGGAATTATAAAATTAGTTTAGATTTTATATCTTTTTCTTGTTTTATATTCCATATAATAAACGGGTGATTGAACTCGTGTCACGAGTAAATTTGAATAAAACAACTAAAATTCATTAATTATGAATCGAACAAGTTCAATGCACTTTATATACAAACCTTTTATCTCATTATCTGTTGATTTTATTTTTCTAAATATATTTTTACACAAAATATTTCCCTTTATTCACGTCTTAAATATGATAAAATCTAATATAATCTATATTTGTTTAACTAATATAGTATTAAATTGATCCAGTTGAATTTTTAATATAATAGTTATCAAAATAATTATATGACTAAATGCAATAGTGAATTTATTAAAATATGTAATATATTACTTTTAGGATTATTATTTGATGCAATACAATAAAAAAATAATTCTACATGTATCTTTAAGATTATGATAAGTGTGTTTAAAATATGTTTTAAAATTTTAAAAATAAATAAATAAAATAGTTGTTAGTATTTTATATATACTTATAAAATTATTTTTCATTGATAATATATTATTTTTTTTCAATTTTATAATGTTGTGTATAATAATAATGAAGAAGGCTTTAAAACAAGAATAACATAATTTGATTTTTTTGTTTAACAACATGTATTCAATACATTGGCTGACTAATTTAGATCGAGTGCTGTAAAGGTTCATCATGGGGACGTCCTCCCAACCAAATTTGTTTCATTCACAACGTTAAGATTCGAACCACTGACTTTACTTTAAGGGATCTAATGTCTCATCTCACTATACCAATTGGTTGTTGGTCATGCCTAATCCTACTAAACCAACGATAGAATAACATGATTTGATATTTAAATGGATAATCTCTCGCCCTACTAGTCATGTGAGGTCATGCCCCCTGAAAATCAAGAGGTCCATCACATGTCACGGTCCAAGGATAGGAAGACCACCATAAAGTTTAATGGTACATTTGTTTGCTTTGGTTTCCTTTAAATAGAAAGAAAAAGAGATGGGTCATTGTTTATGTATTTATTATGTTAGAATCAAATCTAGATACCAACTTGTATAGATCTAAAAATAATAGACCCCAAACAGTCCAATATTGAATTGTTGGCGGATAACTACGGATCTTGCTGTACAGGGATCCCACCATTAGTTCACCAATATCGGAAGCCGCCCAAGCTTTGCTTTCAAATGAAAAGACCCATGGTAGAAAACAAAGCAACTCATAATTTTGGATAATATAATTATTATAAGATAGAAATATAACCTAAAATGTTAATAGCGACATGATATAAATAAAATTTTTGACAAAAGATATAATTCTAATTTCATCCAGAGGGGAAGGAAAGAGAAAAAAATTAAAAAAAGGAAGGGGTGCTATTAGTAAATCTAGACTTAAAGAAATATAAAAAAAATAAAAATAAACAACTTAATTAACTGGCCAAATATGCTTACTCTGATATAAATAAATTTATAAACCCCGCACATTGTTTTTGTCTCCTTCTCTCTAAAACATTTTATTTCCTTTTTATTTTATGTTTGAAAAGTATAAGGTTTTTCCGACAGTTTTAGTGTCGCTAGATGTAGTTCGACCTCTTCATCTATTGCCTCGCTTTCTTTTTAGCTCTATCATCTTTCTTTTTCTTTTATTGACGTTACGCTGAATTTTTTTTATTTGTTTGATAGTAGTCACTCTCTCTGACGATTATGATCAAATCTCAATCGTCGCCTTAGAAGGGAAAAATAATCTGCTTTGTCGGTGAAGGTTCTTGAGGCCCAGACGGAGGGTCATTACTTCTGTTGTTTCTTTTTTTTTGTTTGTTTTATTCTTTCCTTTTGTAGAGCTGTTGACTGTTTTGGGGACAAAAATGATCCTTGCCCTTTTTCTGACGAACGCTCTACTTTTGACGCCTTCAGAGATAGAACCATGATAACAGTTCGAGGGGGCAAAATATAATTTTTTATAAATGTTAAAGGGGGCAATTTATAATTAATCTATACTTCTTAAAATTTGGGGTGAGGGTGAGGGGTTTGGAGCCCCTCCTACTTATAAGGTAGTTTTGTCCTTAGACGCCTTGTCCACACCTACGGTTACCTCTATTACGGTTTGCTTCTCTTGCCAATGCCATGCTTATCTTGGTAGATTTCCTGGCCCAATGAACCTTTGTTGTTTCTTTTGTTTTGGGCTTTAGCAGAGCCTAGACCTTGTGGGTGCTAATTTTTCTATGTATTTGTTTATATGAATGGATGTATCTTTGTTTAAAAAAATATTTAAATTAAAAATTATAATACTGTTATATGCTTTTGTACATCTTCGATCTCTACTCTCATGGAGTTAATGTCCTGACATGATTTAAATTTTAATTTTGAAGGTAATTGTAAGCATATTGGTATGTCATGTTGAAGTGCATAGATAGTAAGCCTATTTGTACGTCTAGTTAGTGCAAACATGACCATTTATGAACAAAATTTACTAGGCATGCTAAATTGATAATAAGGTGATGAAGTGATGCGAACTTTACTGTATTTGACGATCATTGATTATAACTTCATGTTCATGCATGATACATTCATGTTAAGCTGAAATTAGACTTCATTTAAAAAATTTAAAGTACAAAATATCAAATTCTTGAAATTTTATTCAGTATTGTCGAGACTCAAACAAGTTATCTCGAGAGAACAATATTTCGAAACCAAGTCACTCGACTACTATATATTGAAGTATATTCAATCTCAACATTTTATCTTCAAAATGCTTAAGTTGACTTAATTTGACGAGATCGAAACCTCTCTCGACCTAATTAGCTAATTGATCATTCATCCATGCATATTTATGACATAATTAGACGCTTCCACCGCACTGTTATGACTTATGACTGATGCAACATCAAAAAATCTGAATAATTAGTTAAAAATATGTTGCAACTTGCAACTTGTTTAATGCCCTACGTTTCGGTATAACTACTTTTTAACAACCGAAACACAATATTAAACATACCTAATCCAAAGCCGACGGCCGGCGCAATTGTTCGTTGGACTTTTTAATTGTAATATATAGAAGTTGGAATAATCGTTAGAGACCATCAAAATTCTCAGCCGCTTAAACAAAAGTAGGCCAATTTCCCTAGATTTCTTCCTTTGAAAATTCTTATAAACCCAACAATATTACGCACAACATAAAAAATTATTAAAAGAAGACAATATAATAAGACTACGTCACACATTCACGATTCTAAAATTTATATATATATATATATAAATTTAGAAGCTAAGCTTGTGTATCAATTTAGAATATATGTATATGTATATAAGTGTTGCTTTGGATTTCAAAGTCTTATTTAAACACCAAATAATATATATATATTTGATTTAATTATCAATATTCGATTTATTAACCGACTAATGTAAATCAAATTTTATATATTGTTTAAATACCAAATAATATATTAACTCTTGTATAAAGTAACCCGAACGTTGTTTTAATATTAATAAATTGTTCAAATTAGATTAAATTTTAAACACTCTCCACGATTTGATAAAAAAAATCAACCGACTTTTTGTTTTTCATGTTCGTATATTAGTTTCTTTCATTAAAGTTTAACGTTTAAATTCAGGGTTTATTTTCGAATTTCATTTGCTTCTCATATATTAATTTCGTTAATCAAGGTAAAAAAAAATCTAACGAGTGTATTTTTGTGTTTATAAATGAATTATATTATTTATGATACTCTAAAAATAAATTTTTACTAATACGAGTTAAACCCAATATAAATTAACACACAATATTCATAAACCAACCATGATTTACTTTGGGATATAAAGCTTTTTAATTAGATTGGGTCCCCTAAATTTTCTGGAATTGGACTTTTCTTGTTCAACATTGTTAGCTTCCGTCTGTTTCCAATGGGGTATTAGAAAACAATCACCAAAGCTTGTTTATTTTTAGCACAATTTCTCATTGAATTTCTTTCAACTATAAAACCCCCCGTTTGATTCCCTCAATCTATCTATTACTCTTCTCGATTCTCTGTATTCCGTGGAAACCTTATTTCCAGTCCTATCATGGTATGCCCTTTTTCTTTTTGCCTGTTTATGAATGATTGAATGATTTTTTCTCTGAATTATTGCCTGTTTCTTTAGAATTTTGTGGTAAAAAATGGAATTCTTTTGGGGTTTCAGAGACGGCCAGCAGGAATGAAGGAACAATCGCCTGCTGCAATGGCGTCAACGAAGGACTCATCAGCTGTGCCGATTGAAGAACTTAGGAAAATCGAGCTGGGTTCGGAGCAAGAAGCCTCGTTTCATAAGTTGAGAGATGAATTGAATAGGTTCGAGTCCGAAGAAATTGGTTTATTGTTTGAGGATAAAGAGAGGATCAAGGAACTTGAGGTACAAATCGAGGAAAGAAAAGAATCCGAGAAGACGATACACGACGCATTCATGGCTCAATCGGAAGAGTTCGAGCTAGCGAAGATTGAACTCGAAGAATCCAAGAACCAAATCAAGTCTCTCCTGGAAATTATGCAGAATTGGGACAGTCCATCATCCAAGTTTTCGTTTCAGACATTCATGGCAGATGGCCGATTGAAAAGACTCGAATCCGAGCTTCAGTTTACGAAAGAGAAACTGTCTCGTGCCGAAGAAAACGAGCAAGCGTCTTCACTGAAAGCCAAGAATCTAGCAGAGGAACTCAGGCATCTAAAAGATGAACTGAAATTCATTAACGATGCCGAAGAAAACAACAAGAAAGCAATGGATGATTTAGCCTTGGCATTGAAAGAAGTGATAACAGAGGCAAACGAAGCCAAGAACAAACTCTCTTCGACACAAATCGAGGTCGAAAAAACAAAAGGATACGTCGAAAATCTGAAGGCGAAGATGAGAATTTTGGAAGCAAAGTACAATGAAGCAAAGAAAGAAGCGGATCGACACAAAAACACATCAGAGAGATTGCGAATCGAAGCCGAAGAATCCCTCATGGCATGGAACACGAGAGAGATCGGATTCGTCGACTGCATTAGAAAAGCTGAAGACGAACGGAATGCCGCACAAGAAGAATGCCAATCGCTGCTCGAATCGCTTCAAGAGGCTGAAAACAGGAACAAGAAGGCCAAGGAAGAAAACCAGAAACTTCGGGACATCATGAAACAGGCAATAAACGAAGCTAATGTGGCCAAAGAAGCTGCAAACATAGCTCGAGCGGAGAATTCGCAGCTCAAGGACGCCATTGCTGAAAAGGATGAAGCTTTGGATTTCCTTTCCCAAGAGAATGAGACCCTTAAGATTAATGAAGCGGCTGCTTGTGAGATCATTAAGGAGTTGAAGACGTTTTGCGAATTAGGCAACGGCGACAAGAAAGCAGCTTGAAATGTCCGATTTTCACGGAAATGGTAAGAAAACAAATTAAAAAAACAGTGAATTGTATAGATACAGCACCAATTGTTTGATTTTAAAGTTCCTATAGAAACAAAAAGGTTACAAAAGATGAAAGGGATGAAGAAGATTCAATGTTAGCTGAAATTTCATACAGTGTAGCAGTAGGAATCCATCAAGATTTAAATGATATGAAACATTCTTTTTGTTCTTTTTAAGGTAAAGATGATAAATTTAAATGTTTATATTTTTCCTCAAATTGATCCTTATTTTTTAAGTTAAGTTTAATCTCAATGTTTTTGGTAAAAGTCAAATAACTTTTTTAACGATATTTTATCTAAAATAATTAAATTTTAAAGGTTCTAAAATGATATACCGCATGTGCTTCATGCTGATATTAGACTATTTATCTTATATCTCATGCTAATAAATAATTTAAAAAAATTAAATAAATAAATAAAATTTCAAAAAGTTATGAGAAATTAAAAAATGTATAAAGTATAAATGGATTGTCATTGGAATAACATGTCTATGACATTAACAATTAAACGTTTTAATCCAATAATTCTATTAAAAATAATGATTTCATTTTTAGGTTGAGGAATAAAATTGGCTCTTTGAGGGTTAAATTTAACTTAAAAAAAAATAAAATGGTAAAATATAAATATTGAGGATTAAATTTATTACTATATTTTTTAATGGTAAACTACTTCAAATATTAAATTTATTGTTATTTAATGGTCTCATTAGTAAGGATGACCTTGTTTTTCCTAATTGACCTGGATTTAAGTAGCGTAATCTGTATGGTATATGCGTGTTTTTAAAAAATTAAAAATAAATAACAAATACTACCATATAATCACACTGAAATATTTAAAAAATAATAATTGTTTATCTAAGCAGTTATATTAACTTAACATCAGAGGTATTCATGTGTCGGTAAGACCAAATTTGTATATGGTATTGATCTTGTACATATTTGTCCAATTCTATTTAGTAACTTCACCCCTTTTATTTTATAAATTTTTCCAATATTTACTAATTGTATATGTTTTCCCTTATTAAAATAAAATCATGGATCATCTCTTGACCTTATCTTTACTAAGTATCTGGGTGACCAATAAAAAATACTTTTTCGTCTAAATTAGAAGGGATGAACCATCAAAGATTATCACAATCCCCTTTAATTATCCTTGTTCAATGTCTTCCGAATATTGGTATCAATAATAATAAATAAACATACTATGATTAGTGTCTTTACGGACTAAAATTGTATAATAATGCTCTCTGTGTCTTATATAAGAATGTTTCCTCTTATTTTTATCATTTGAAAATCAAATAGTTAATAGCTATTATATTTATTTATTATTTAAAAATATGAATGATTGTATGCTTTAAATTTGGATGATTGTATAATTTTTTTATACACGTAGTGTATTAAAATATAACCCTAGAGTGTGTATTTGCCATATCCACCGGGAGAGGAACAATGCCGCAGATCGCCTGGCTAACTTGAGCCGTGGTGCACCCATTGGTGCGGAATATTTCCTGGATCCTCCAGAGGCTTTGTTGAGCGTGGTTGAAAACGAGTCTACTGGTTTGGCTCCCATGATTAGACCTGCTGGAATCGTTGCTGGTGGGCATGCTAGCCCTGGGGGTTTTGCTTCCAATTTATGAATTGTTAGTTTCGCTTGGCCTTGGTTTGTTGGGTGTTTGAGTGAGGCTTTTGATGCTTCTTGTAATCGCTTTTTATCTCGCGTTTTTCTTCTGTAAATATTATCATAAGGTACTCTTTTTCTTCACTTAAGTTTAGAGAAATTTTTAACTAAGCTAGTGGTAGTATTCTTATTTTATCAAATATATATATATAACCCTCAATAGAATTAAGTGGTTTCAAATTTAAGTTATATAACTCCCCCAAGAAATAATTAAATATTACTTATCTCATTAGGACTATCATTTATTTATAAAACCTTAGCTCCGTTTTTCCCATTACAATTCAATTTTCTTTTCTCTTTAATTCTTGACTCATCAGCGGCGTCGTCAATTTTAGTGTTGGTCGCCACCGCCGAGAGTTATTTTTCTTTATTTTTATATTAAGTTATTATTTTTTTTATATTTTAGTGTTCTTCTAGTTTTTATCTGTAGTGCAACATGTCTTTTCCTCCGCCTTGTGGTACGCTTCTGCCTTATGACACGTTATCATCTATCGTTGTGGTAGATCTGTGTCCGTGGATACATTTTTCACGACGTTCGGCTCTGATTTGCGGATTGTCGGTGATCTTCAGTAGTTTGATCCCCTTTTATGGTTCGTTTGCCGTGCAGTCAAATCTGTTTTACGAAACAACCTCCAAGATTGTTCGTTTTGCTTATCACTCCTACGTCAATCCTGAAGCGTGTAGGTGGATGAAGACAAGAAGTCTTGCTCTCTGCTTCTATTTCTCCGGTGTTCTATTTTTATCACTGTTTTGCAGCCCACTAGAAGTGTATTGCTGGTCTGATGTTTTATTTTCTAGTTTTTTTTTTCAATCTAGATTTATTATGTTTTTATTTTTCTGCTATAATTTTATTCCGTTTGGACTATTTTTCTATTTAGATTTTTAATAAAATTCAACAGGTATATTATTAAAAAACATTAAGTTATAAGGTTTACAAAATATATTATGTGAAACTTCATATTTGGTAAATTTTACATAATTTTATATTGCAGTTTGATAGTCTTAATATTTTTAATAAAAGGATGCGGAAAATTGCTAATTTATCTAGTAATAACCATAATTATATTTCTTAGCGTGAGGGTTCAAATCATAAAATTGATAATATGATGTCTGAGTTGTATATAAAAATAGAAATTTTCGAATGCAATTTCGGCAAGTGAAATATAAATAGTATTCAATTTATTAATTTCGTTTACAATTTTAGGCATTTTTTAGAATTTCATGTTTTTTCTTAAAATTTATAAAAGAATTTATTTTATAATTATAATTTTGAAACTATTTTTTAATAATTCTAGAAAATAAGTTATGATTTTTCATATATATAAAGATACATTTTTATTTATTTAAAGGTTTCTGATTTTTTTTATAATAATGTTAAAAAAACTTAAAAGTACCAAATTGATATTTTAGTCATAATTCAGAGGCTAAATTAGGTATTAACCCTTGAGATAACATGTCAAATGTCAATCTTTATTACAAATATATACCATTAGTGATCATTTTATAACCTTTCAAAGTTTAATGACAAAAGTAAAACATTGTAATAGTTGTTTGACCGATAGGTGTAGTTTGTCCAATTTTTAATCGTTTGTTAAAGAAAAGTAAAAACGCCGTCGTTGCAGCAAATACAAGAGCTTTATAGAAGACGAAATGCAAAGCTGAAAAACTCCAAGGAAAAACGAAATGGAAGCACTGAAGAAGCTTGAACAACTCCAAAGAAGTCTTTCATTCATGCAATCTCATAACTTTGTTTCCTCTTCAAATCCAGATTCTAATCGCTTCATCGCCAATCTCATCCTTCTCTTAGTAATCACTTTGCTTCTTTTTTCATTGTTTGTTCTTTTTCATCAAATTTTAACTTAATTTGTCTGATTACTAATTAATTCGGTTTTCCAGTTACAACCATGCGGCGAACTCAATTTCGACAGAAAATGCCGTTTAATTTCTGAATATTTACCAAATGTAAGCTTTCCCTTTTCCATTTGATGGTTAATTTCTCCCTTTTTCATGTTTATTGTTTTCGAAAAGTGCAGATTTCGGTTAGCTTTCTGGAAGAAGCATCGGAATGGGTTTGTTTGGAAACTGATGAAAGAGGTGAATATGTTTTTTTATTTTCATTTTTTAATTTTGGTTGGTTTCCTGTACTTTATGTTTTGGTTCCTTTTCTAAAAATTTTATTTTGCAGATTACCAAGAGAGGGATAATCCTCCCGGTAAGAAAGATTGCTTCTCATTGCAGATAAACCATGAGGAGGTAGCAATGGTGGGACTGGAAGCTATGGAACGAGCAAATTCTACACTTGAGGATTTTGTAAGCACTCAAAAAACAAAAAAAATGGTCTTTAAGTTCTAAGTCAGTATTTGCACCTTTATCGTATGAGCAAATGATAATCGTGTGCTTTAACAATTTCACCTATGCTTGTGACAAAAGTGTTATATTTAATTATCCCAACCAATGTTGTTATGATTGTGTTTGCAGTGCAGATCTTATTTTATGTTTCATGGAATGGACATAAACAGCCCACAAATGATATTTAAATATTTCCCCGTCCTTGTATTCACTGAAAGCTATATTTATCAGGTACAATTGATATTCGAAGAAATATTGACATTTCTATAAGTGATTTTTACATTTAATGCAAGAATATTACATAAATTTCAATTGACTTCTTGGAGTTAGTTTTTTAGCTTTCAAAGCAATGGTGTTGAGAACTTGAAGTTGGAATTGGGTGAATTTTCATTCCCTTATAAACTTCCATTCTGACAAATTAATTTTCACTTCACTCCAAGAAGGAATGACCCTTACCTTGGCTTGCATTCTGTCTATTGTTGTTGTTGCGAAGTAAATTTGTTTTACTTCCCTTGTAAAGGACATTCTAGAAGTCAGCGATGAATCCTCTCGTAACTATTGGAAACATTGCAACACTGAATATCAAGATCCAATATCATGGCCGCTTTCCTTTATTCCCTTAGCATCCATAATCTTTTGTTTATGCAGTTAGATGGTTTGAATGAGAAGATACTCTCTATACCAACAGAAGGAGGTACTTCTCTAGCAGAAGAATTTGAGAAGGTAATACTGAAATCTTTTAGGAACTATTTAGTGGTTAATCTTCTAATGATCAACGTCCATCGGCCTATAAACTATCAAGTTCCTTCTCTGGTACAGGTAAAATATGAGGGTTGGGCTGAAACATTTTCAAACATGTTAGAAAAGGATCCACTCAGGCCTCTTTTAAACATACTTGAACACCGGGGACTCCTTACTGAGAGGTAACTTTTTATCCTATATCATTATTGCTTGTTATTTCCTTTCAGGAAAAGGAGAGATAGATATAAAATTATTTGGTTGGTTTCTTTTTGGCAATGGATTTAGGATCAGAGAAGAACTTAAGTCCGGAGAAGAGTACTGGGCATTGGAAAGAAAGCTATGTCGTGCACTAATATGCAAAATGGAGGTAGATATACCACTTTTATCCTTTCTGCTTTGCTTAAATTATTTATATTTTTAATTCATTACTATTTATAAACAACTAAGAATATAAATTGTACACCTAGTACTATTTTTTAAAAAAGAAAGGAGATGGCTACTATTTTTCTAATTTTCTCATCTAAATAAAACAGAGAATAATGGTCTACCTAATGGTATACTATGAAAGGTAAACAATAATACCAAGGTATCATATGTTCTTATTTATTTGGCTTCTTCATGTTCATCGGCATTGTCTTTAACCAGTACCAACAAGCATTTTCACCTTTGACGTTTAAATAATTATACTGTGTATTAAGTGAATAATGAATAATCTTTGATTTTGTCACTGTCTTGTTGAGAGAAGTTTCTCCTCATGCTTAGGAACTTCGGATGATTTTGGCATATAGATATTTTTTAATAGACATGGGTAACTTTTAATAAATAGCACTGAATTCTACGATATGTGCTCATTTAATGAATGGATATAAGAATTATATCCTTCGAAGTGAAAGGGTGTAAATGACTTGTAATACTAAGAGGAAATGCAGCAAATTAATGTTTACGGAAATGTTTTATTTTTCCAGATCTCTTTTGAAGATGTTATGAGGGCAATTCATCTAAAGTCTTTTGACTATCGGGTGCTGAATCTTCTTCTGTATCAGTTAAGAGGACAAGAGGTAATATGCTGTTAGACTATTTATATACATTTGTATCTTTTGCATGTTTGTGCATGTACATACCTATGTTGGGTTTTTTCCACCTGCTGGCGTTCTAACATTCGTATTTTTGACACAAATTCGAAGCACTATTTAAGGGTTTGGTAGAAGGGGAAGCGGAAGAAAAAGAAATGTCTAGAGACCTACATCATTCTTTCTGGCTTAATAAAATGAAAATTCCAGAATGACATGATCTGCTATGTTGGTTTTCATCAAGTTCTGTGGAAATACATACAATGTTTATTGTGTACAGTTTTTGCTTTACGGTATCTGTAATATTATTGATAACAATGGTTTCAGTTTTCACTCTTTTAACAAAATGAGAATTGAAATTCTATATCAGCTTAGAAATGTTATGCAGTCTGTATTCATACATCACAGGACATTATCAAAATGTAGCCATTAGATTTATGTGTTTTAGCATGGTATATCTTGCATTCTATATTTCATATCTGGTAACTTAGATTACATGAGGCTAAATGTATTTTCTTTGTTGTTGTTGTTGTAAAGGTTAATGACTTGCACATGGAATTCTTGTCAGTCTCTGAATTCCTTGTAGAAATATCAGATGATCTGTAAGGCCTTTTTCCTTTCTGATTTTACATTGACCTAAGTGGCTGTTTCAATTTGTTAAATACTTTCCAATACACTGAATGATCAACTGATTTCGGTCTCTTGTTTTCCTTGTGCTATTTTCCTTTACTGTATTTTGGGGGACTGGTGTTCTCATTCATTTTCATAATAATATGATGCAAGCATGGTGTCAATTATATACTCAACCCCCAGATGATATAATGATGCTCCAGGTTCGACTATGAGGTACTTCCGTTCTTTGATGTTTTTTCTTTGTCATGATTGCTTGATTCTGTTTATGTATCCAATCGTTTTTTTATAGTTTTTGTGGCTTCCCTGCAGGATGATGTATTAGAAAATAACTTCAATATTTTGCGCATGTTTGTCAAGATATATGGACCTTCGACAGCCCCTGCTATTTTGGTGAGTATGATATTGAAACCATTCTATGAAATAAATTGTATTCTTCGAGGTTCGACTTTGAAGAGGTGAACTTGTTGTGACGTGGGATCTTAAACATATGGATTGATTCCCTGAGTTTTATTTTTTTTCCGTATTTCTATAACCTTATTCTTGTAGTATACCTATTTGACGCATATCCGAACATGGGAAAATTTTGAGAAAATAAAATAGAACATGCCAATTTTGGACGTACCAAAGTTCAAGTAACTTAGCTCCCATATTAACTCATAGGTCAACTGATTCTTTTCTTTTTCGTTGTCTTCCTTCAGGCAAAATACATAACAGATGCTGAAGAGAGGTATGACAATTTATTGAAAACTTTGGATCCTCAGCTTTCAAAGAAATATCAGAGAAGATGCGAAGAAGCCACTAAAGAAGGTAATTTGCTAATATTTAAAGTTCGATATCAAAGTTCACCACCTTTGTCTTGCTGACTTTATGTATTACTTGTGGAATTTTCAGGCGGCAAGTTTTCAGGACATCCTCTTGGTACATGGAGTATTCCGCCTGTGATCATAAATGAGGATATCTTTCGTGCGAACTGTCTAAATACAGAATGAACAGCTCAGAGGCTCAATGGTCTAATTTAATTGCACCGTACCCCGAATAAGTCTCTACTTTGGAGAATAGTATACACTCCGTTTCTAACTCCGGTTTGGATGGTAGGTTTGGAACTATGATTTGTTTGACTACCTGTTATATTTGCAGTAATATGTCGCTCTAAGACTTCATTTTTCTTGAACTATTCGTGTCTGATTTTCGTGTCTAACTCAATTAGATATGGATATATGCATATGATCTTACGATAACTCTCCGCATATATAGGAATCTCGAAAAAAAATGAGCATATTTGTGTGTTTGATAGTGGTACAAAGTTTATTTCTGTCAAGTCCAAGTAACAGAAATTTTGTGATCATAACAAATCAAATTTAATAAAAATAAAATTTAATTCTGGTAACTTTTTAAAGGGTAAACTACACAAAATACTATTGAACTTTAACATGTGTATCAAAAGTACTACTGAACTAGAAAACGATACTATTAGATAAGCTAAAACGACGTTGTTTTGTTCAAGGAAAATTAAGCTTTGAATTCAGGGTGACTCAAACTAAGGACCTCTTGGATTAAAGGAGAGATCAAACCACCAAACCAAGTTAAAGACTTAAATATAATTTCAACACAAATAATATATAAATAAAACCACACTAGATATAATTTTATAATATTTATAATATAATTTTATAAATAAATATTACTTATAATTTATATTAAAAAAAATCTTATTTATAATTATATAACTAAACCTCAAACCCCTTATCTAGGGGCGGATCCAAAAATTTTAATTTGATGGTTTACTGACCAACGATAGATATAATCGCATGTAAACTAAAAGTAAATTGAATATGTTATTAAAAGGTACATTTAAATTTATATAAAAAAAAATCAAACTACAAATTACTAGGACATAATAATAACTACAAATAAACTTAATTCTTGAAAAAATAAACTAAAAGATAATAATAATAATAATAATAATAATAAATAAAATAGTAGTAATAGAAAAAATAATATATGTGGTAATAAAAACAATGAAAATGGTAATAATAATAATCATAAATATAACAAAATAGATGGAAAATATATTACACAATAATTATAATTATAAAGGGAAAGTGTCCATGCACTGGCGGTGGAAACAAAAATTTTTCACAAGTACTTAATTTTAGGGTTTTAGGGAGTCAGTTTAGGGTTTAAGTGTAGGGGTTTAAAATTTAAGGTTTATAGTTAGAATTTATGGTTTAGGGTTAGAGTTTTGATTTTAGAGTAATATGATTAAGGATTTAGGTTTTAACCAATAAACCCTAAATTTTAACCTTAAACCCTAAATTATAACTACACTCCTTAAATTCAAAACCCCTACATCTAAACCCCTAAACAGTGTCTCCAAACCCTAAAATTAAGGCGCTTGTGAAAACAAAGTTTACACAAGCACTTGTGCATAAAATAATTAACCTTATAAAAAAGTATATTAACTACCTAAAAAAATAATAGTGGTGTTTTATAATAATAAAATAAAAAAACTAATAGCAACAAGGGAAAATATTCTATGCATTGGCAGTGGAAAACTTGTTTTCTACAATCATATAGCTTTTAGGGTTTAGAGATTAAACTTTAAGGTTTAGTGTCTGTGGTTAGGTTTTGAGGGTTATGAATAGATTTTATGGTTTAAAGTTTATAGTTTAGAATTTAGAGTTTATAGTTTATGACCCCTAAAAGGGATACATAGTAGCTTTAGAAGTCCGCTTGTTGAAAAAATTTCACCATCAATGCATCAAACAATTATCATAACAAAAAATATACAATGAAATAAAACAATAAATAAATAATGAAAATAAAAATAAACATGATGAATGATCAAATTGAAAGAAAATAAAACTTGAAATAGTCAAAATAATAAATAATTATGTGAAGTTATATTAAAATGAATTATATATAAAAACTCGACGACCAACAGAGAAATTAACTCCAAAAGAATGAAATTTCTTCTTCTTCTTAACAGTGGGTCACGTGACTCACCAGGTATACTAGTAGATACGCCCATGCCCTTATCCTAAACTCAAATCCTAAACCTTAAACCATATATATTACTAAACCCCAAACTCCAAATCCCAAACCCTATACCCTGCATATATAAATAAATCTTAAACTTTAAACCCTAAAATTAAAATATATTTATAATTTATATTACAAATCATAATATATATTATAAATAACATTTTAGTTTTCAGGTTTAGGGTTTGGATTTGAAATTTGTGGTTTAGAATTTAATTATATATGGTTTGGGGTTTGAGGTTTAAGATTTGGAGTCTATGGTTGAGAGTTTGTGGTTTGTGGGTGGGATTTTGAATTTGTTGTTTATTATTTAGTTATACATAGAGTTTGAAGTTTGGCGTTTGGATTTTATGGTTGGGAGTTTATGGGTTGGGATTTTAAATTTGTGGTTTAAGATTTAGTTATATATTAAAAATAAATTATTTTAATTTTTTAATATAAATTATAAGTAATATTTATTTATAAAGTCAATATATTTATAAAATTATATTATAAATATTATAAAATTATGTCGTGAGATAAATGAAATTAAGTTCAACTGCAGTTTTATTTGTATACTATTTGCGTTGGATTTATTTTAAGTTGGCTTGATGGTTTGGTTTCAACCTTTCATCCAAGAGGTTTTTAATTTGAGCTTCCTTAAATGCAAAGTTTTCTTAATTTTTCTCTAACAAAATGACGTCATTTTGGCCTATCTTAGACATCAAAGCAACTATACCTGAGGCACAAGGTTTTTAATTTTTCTCTAATAAAATTATGTTGTTTTGCATTTTATGTAGTTCACCCTTCTTTAAATGTTTGTCTTAAGTTTGATACTGAGGTACAAGGTTTTCTCTTGATAAAGGAAAGAAAGCACAAGGTTTTCATATTGTATTGCTAGATAGACACCATACATGATGTATCTGGATTAATTTAAATCTCTAACATTGCTTAAAAGATCTAGTGTCTCATTCTGTTAGAACATTAAAAAAGTAAAATAATGAAAAATGAAAAGGTCATCTTATTCAAAACTCCAATTATGAATCCACGATCAACTTCCTTTCGTAGTACCCTACCCTAGGGGAAGTCGAATCCCCGCTGCCTCCTTGAAAGAGAGATGTCCTAAACCGCTAGACGATGGGGGTTGTCCCCCTAAACCTGAGGCAGTTATAGAAGCTATAACAAAACTTCGTAAGAAAATATCTCGCGAAATCCATGAAGATCGAATTAGATCTCAACAGGGGGATCAGTGTTTTACTACCAATCACAAGTTTTGTCTTGTACGCAGTACTCGTACTGGAAATTATAATCAAGGATTACCCTATCAACCACCATCTACTTCAGAGATTCCTCCTAAAACGTTTTTCAACTACAAGGGTTCACTATCTTCCCACGAATTAGTGAATTAGGCAGGATTTTTTTACAGAAACAGAATAACAAACAACGAATTAATATTCCTAAATTCAATTTCATCGTAAATGTGAAATGCTTATCTTATACAAATTACAAATAAAAAAGAAATCTTATATAAATTACAAATAAAAAAAGAAAAGTGAGGGAGAGATAAAAAAAGATGCAAGGTCGTTTGTCTGTGTGGCTAGTCAAACACGGGCTGGTTCATAGATCTTTGGGCTTTGATTACCAAGGAATAGAGACTTTACAAATAAAGCCCGAGGATTGGCATTCCATTGCTGTTATTTTATATGTATATGGTTACAATTAATTCCGTTCCCAATGTGCCTATGATGTAGCACCAGGCGGACTGATAGCCAGTGTGTATCATCTTACGAGAATAGAGTATGGTGTAGATCAACCGGAGGAAGTATGTATAAAAGTATTTTCTCCAAGGAGTAACCCTAGAATTTCGTCTATTTTCTAGGTTTGGAAAAGTGCGGATTTTCAAGAACGAGAATCTTATGACATGTTGGGGATCTCTTATGAGAATCATCCACGACTGAAACATATCTTAATGCCCGAAAGTTGGATAGGGTGGCTTTACGTAAGGATTATATTGCCCCCAATTTTTATGAAATACAAGACGATCATTGAATGATAAGAAACAAAATTACAACATTGAACATTCAAGGAATATTTGTACATTCTCTTCTAGCTCAAATAGAGGAATTGAGGTTTCATTCGTATTCTTATGGATAGGCTAATAAATTAAAAGAAATAAAAGACGATACATCATTGAGATTCTCGATTTTTGAGGAGACTTTTTTATTATATTTCGGACGAGCCGAGACAATAAAATAAACAACAAGGGTTCTATACCGTGAACTTTGTATCGCGCACATCACTTAGATGAACTCTAAAGAGTCGCATAGAAGGGAATGAAGAAATGGAATATGAAAGAGAATACAAAGAAATAAATGAAAGGGGATCGAATTCTATTTGTATTGTAGCTGAGATGAGTCTTGGTTATTTCAAGCTTTGAACTCCTCTAGACCAGAATTTTGGTTGGGCCCTTCAACCAACTATTTTATTATTTTAATAAAAGAACCATCTTTTATTAAAATATGATAAAATATGTATGAAGTATTAACATTCTTTTTGAATGTGATGAGCCATAGTGTGAACAAATAAAAAAGAAGAGGAAAGATAAGTAATTTTTTCTTTTACTACATTATAATAGCCACATTAGAATATACTTTTTGCTCATTTAAAAAAGATAAAATAAATACAAAATAGAAAAAATAAATAAATAAAATAGGGTTTACTCCTAGATTCTTAGCTAGATAAGTATGTACATGTCGATCCATATCAATTAATTTGTAGAGTAGATACTCATACAAATGAATCATATGCCAGGAACCAGATTTGAATAAGTGACACGAGTATTTTCAGTCCTCTGCTCTACCAACTGAGCTATCTCGACCATTACCGATGCATTATCCTCATAATACTAGATGACTTGTGTTACCTCTCCAAAAGTACTGTTTTTAATGCCAATCTTACAACACTTTTGCTTGTTTTTAGGTATATTTAGGTGCATTAGGATACTAAAATCATGCATTTGCATAAGGAGTTTAGAATTTTGTCTATGACAGTATGAAGGGTTGTTTTGTTGGCAATTTTGCAGGTTTGGCATAGGATTTGGCCCAGAAAAGCACCACAGGAAGGAATGCCAGAGAGAATACCGAGTGCTGTTGGCATAGATGGACCGAACAATGCCAAGCACCGGATGACAGAGAAGTGAACTTGATGCCACACCAAGAAGCTATTGGACCCCGAAAAAATAGGACATGATCAGGCTCCGAAAAGATAGTAATTGGAACAATCTATGAAAAAATAGCAGATAAGATGGTGCCAAGACTTGTTGGCAGATTCATGCCAAGCTTGGACGCCAGGGCAGTGCCGGCAGTATGATGTCAGCCCTAGCCTGATCAGCTCTCATTCAAATTTAGATAAGAAGATAACCCCTTATCCCTTGGGTAGTTGAAATTCAAAATTTGAAGAGCTAATCCTTTCCCCTTTCTCGCACGCCTATTTAAACACCAACCAAGCTAGACTTTGGAGGACAGAGAAGATTGGATCGTGAAGAGTTGGTGTGTGACGATTGAAAACTGGCTGCATTTAGGAAGGGTGGTCCAACCAGCTTGGCCGAGAAACCTAGATCTTGAAGGGCTGCATCGAGAGACCCCTTCTATCCTATTTTCTCTTTCAAGTTATTTTATTTTGTTTTTAATGATGATGTATTTTGAAAATGTTTGTGGGTTGTTGGTTAAATCCCTCACCATGAACTAATTTAATAGTTGGTGGGGGATGTTTGCAATGAACGCTATTTTTATGTTTTAGTTTTTAATAATAAATCTGTCTTGGCAATGTTTTCACTATTCAGCATACTTTAATATTTCCTAAATACTATGCCAAGCGAGAGCTGGCACTGTTGGCCTATTGCACCTCAATATCTTAACAGACTTGGGGTGACAACGAATAAGTTGTTGAATACTGATGAGAGAAGCTTCGAGAGAAGTCGTTCATGTAGATGAACTTACTGCAGGAGTGAAATCTACCCCTTAGGAGTATATATTGGATCTTAATCTAATTGGTTTATTTAGAAACAAGCACTATAGAGATATAGGGGTTTTTACATGATCAATTTAGGGCAATGACCATCGAGAGAGACTTTGCTAATTTTGAATCTGCTCGGCAAACAATGCCAAGACAGGTTGTTATTAAATGCTGGCACGACATGTATAGCTTGAAAACCAGACATTCTCTGCCAACGCTCATCATTCATTAAAGCACATTCCTTGCCGACGTCTATATTTTACTTTCATTCCCTTTCTTTTTAATTGTTTTCAAAACCAACTTCAAATCAAATCAAATTTTTCTTAAGGCAAGTAACAATCAAGGCAATTAAATTACAAATCAATCTCTGTGGGATCGATACTCAGCTTATCAGCTGTATTACTTGCAGACCGTGTATACTTGCATGCAAAAGACTCATCTTGGCAAAGTTTTATACTTTTCCAGCACATATTTCCTGCCCCTTTTGCCAGTATTCACTCAGAGAGTCTACAAGTTTTTGGCGCCGTTGTCAGAGATTGCAACGGAATTGATTGTTTTTAAATTTTTAATTGTCTTTCTTTTATTTTTATTTTTTTGAAGTTTTATTTTTGTCGGTGTATGACCAAAAACCATCTTGTAGTGAACGAGTGGCCATACGATCCGAAAATTGAGAAAACCTTGCGGGGGTTAAAAAGAAGATTTCGAGAGATGCAAAACCAAGGTAATGGAGGGAATGGTGTGGTGAACAATGAGGGAAACCTACTTAACAATGAGATACCACCACCACCACCACCCGCTGTCCTAGTTGTTAATGAGAGACCTATTAGAGAACATTCGGCACCAACCATTGACAATTTGATGCCAGAACTTGTTGGCACAGAGGTAAACGCTGTCAATTTTGAACTTAAGCTGGTAATGATTCAAACTCTTTTGAATGTAGGTCAGTTTGATGGAGCACTTACTGGAGATCCTAGGCAACATCTTAAGTAGTTCATGGAGATTTTCCAGTTATTTCAACAAAATAGAGTACCTGAAGATACCGTGAAGGTGAAGTTATTTACTTTCTCTTTGAGAGACAAAGCAAAGGCTTGGCTTAATTCCTTGCCACTTGGCTCAGTTACTTCATGGGCCGACCTATGCCAGAAGTTCTTGACAAGATTCAAGCCGCCAACACTCACTGCCAAGCTGCAAGGAGAGACTATTACATTCAGGCAGGCTGAAGATAAGACCTTATATGATGCCTGAGAAGGATTTAAAGACCTGTTAAGGAGGTGTCCTATGCATGGATTCCCGAATTAGACCCAGATACAAACATTTTACAATGGATTAAATGCACAAACAATGACTGTTGTTGACGCTTCAATAGCTGGTTCGTTGCTCGACAAGACGTATACCGAGGCTGTTGACATTTTAAAGAGGATTGCAATCAATGATTTTGAATATCCTGTTGCGAGACTTGGGACCGAAACTAAAACCAATAGGAAATTTTAGGTTGATGAACAAACGTCTATCCATGTCGAAATTTCCAAGCTTACTAGCATGATAGAAATGTTGCAAAAGAACAATGAGTCCCAAGAAGTCAAAGCATTAAACCCATTCTGTACAGTTTATGGAGAGAATCATCATGTGGATGAATGCCCTGCCAACCCTGAATCGGTAAATTTTGTTGGCAATATTAATCATTACTACAATCCTAACTCCAATACTTATAATGCAGGTTGAAAACAATACCCTAACTTAGCTTGGGGAAATCAGGGAGGTAACCAGTATAATGCCCAGCGCCAGAATACCATAGGCAGAATAACAATGCCATGCCAACATTCTATTAGAATGCCATGCCACAGAAAGCCCAAAATTTTTTTTAGCAAGGGTAGAGACTCAACCAAGAAGGCACTCTTACAGAGTACATGGAGAGGAATGATGCCACAATCTAGAGTTTGACAGCATCAATGAGAAACCTGGAAGTCTAGCTTGGGCAGATTGCCAGTGCACTCAGCAATCGACCCCAAGGAACATTGCCAAGTGACACAGAAGATGCTCGGCACAAAGACAATGAGTAGTGCAAAGCTATAACTCTTCGAAGTGGTAAGCAGTGCAAGATGGAGCAAGTTGCTAAGCAGGAAATTAATTGCCAAATTGAGAAGCCTATGCCAGCAGATAATCCCAAGGACTTAGAGAAAGAGGAACCAAAAGCAGATGATGCCAGACAGTACACCGATGCCACACAGACTGATGCTAGCACTACGTTGGCAAAGTCAGCAGAGCATGCACGTATTTATCCGCCACCACCATTTCCAGCAAGACTTCAAAAGCATAAGCAAGACCAACAATTCAAGCGCTTCTTGGAGGTTTTTAATCAATTGCAAATCAACATTCCATTGGTAAAATCTCTTGAGCAAATGCCCAACTATGTCAAATTCATGAGGACATTATGTCCAAAAAAAAGAAGTTTGAAGACTTTGAAACTGTTGCTCTGACTGAAAAATGCAGTGCCATGATCCTAAATCGATTGCCACCAAAGCTGAAAGATCTGGGAAGTTTCATTATTTTCTATACCATTGGAAACAAATTCATGGGCAAGGCACTGTGACCTAGGAGCCAGCATCAACTTAATGCCAATGTCAGTTTTTCAGAAGCTTGGCATAGAAGCAAGACCTACCACGGTGACACTTTAGCTGGCAGACGAATCCTATGCACATTCCAAGGGTAAGATCGAGGATGTGTTGGTAAAGATAGACAAATTTATTTTTCCAGCTGATTTTATCATTTTGGATTATGAGGCCGATATTAATGTCCTGATTATTTTAGGGAGACCTTTTCTTGCCACGGGTAGGGCCTTGATTGATGTTCATAAAGGGGAACTAACAATACACATGAATGACCAACATATTACATTTAATGTGTTTCAAGCTTTGAAATGTGCAGATGAACCTGATGAGTGCCAAGCAGGGGAGATTATGGAGTCTATTTACACTTTGGACACAGCATAATTATGCCAGGATACATAATTTGATGCTAATAATTTAGATGGCATAGCTGATTTGTTTGAGAAACCAGAAGAACCAGTCTTAGAGGCTGAAGAGGCGAGTTATTTTGAGCTACTACAGTTGGCTGGCAGAGAAATCAAGGCACCTAGACCATCAATTGAGGAGCCACCAACGTTGGAACTGAAACCATTTCTGGATTATTTGAAGTATGCTTATTTAGGTGAACACTCAACTCTGCCGTTGATCATTGCCATTGGTCTCACTAATGATCATGAGGAAAGATTGTTGGCAACACTACGTGATTATAAGCAAGCATTAGGGTAGACTTTGGTAGACATCAGATGTATTAGCCCAACTATTTGCATGCATAAGATTATCTTGGAGGAGTACCATGGCAAGACCATTGAAGGCCAAATAAGGCTAAACCCAAGCATGAAAAAGGTAGTAAAAAAGAGATCATAAGATGGCTTGATGTCGAGATTATATATCCCATTTCTGATAGCTCTTGGGTTAGCCCGGTGCAATGCGTGCCAAAGAAGGGTGGCATGACCGTGGTACAAAACAGTAAAGTAGAGTTAATCCCCTCAAGAACTATCACAGGATGAAAAGTGTGCACGGACTATAAGAGGCTGAACAATGCCATGAGGAAGGACCACTTCCTATTATCATTCATTGATCAGATGCTAGACAGGTTGGCAGGTAAAACTTTCTATTGTTTTTTGGATGGTTATTCAGGTTATAATCAGATTGCCATCACCCTTGATGATCAAGAGAAGACTACGTTCACGTGCCCGTATGGGACATTTGTGTTTAGAAGGATGCCATTCTGCCTATATAGTGCACCGACAACGTTTCAACGTTGTATGATGTCCATTTTTTCGATATGATCGAGCACAACATGGAAGTGTTCATGGATGGTTTTTCAGTGTTTGCAAAACATTTGAGGCATGCCTTCTGAGTTTAGAGCAAGTCTTGAAGAGATGCATAGAGACAAACCTAGTGTTGAACTGGGAAAAATGCCACTTCATGGTGAAGAAGGGCATTGTTCTCGGGCACAAGGTAACTGAGAGAGGGTTAGAAGTGGATCAAGCAAAAGTTGAGGTAATTAAGCAGCTACCGCCTCCAAAGAGTGTTAAAGGTATAAGGAGTTTTTAGGATATGCCAGTTTTTATATGCGTTTTATTAAAGACTTTTCAAAAATTGCCAAACCTTTATGCTTGTTGTTAGAACATAATGCCACTTTTGCATTTGACTATTCTTGTTTGAGAGCATTTCAGGAGCTTAAAGAGAAGTTAATCAATGCCCTTATAATTGTGGCACCTGATTGGAATGAGCCCTTCGAGCTCATGTGCGGTGCCAGCGACTATACCGTTGGAGCAGTCTTGGGACAGAGGCATGACAAGGTTTTCTATGCCATCTATTATGCTAGCCAAACCTTGAACGAAGCACAACTGAACTATTCTACGACCAAGAAAGAATTTCTTACAGTTGTATTTGCTTTTGACAAATTTAGATCTTATTTAATTGGTAACAAAGTTGTGGTTTTTACAGATCATTTGGCATTAAAGTACCTCTTGGCAAAGAATGATGCCAAGCCTAGACTAATCTGGTGGACGCTCCTACTTCAGGAATTTGATCTTGAGATCCGAAACAAAAAGGGCAGTGAAAACTTAGTAGCTGACCATCTCTCACATTTAGAACATCATCTTGAAGATGGTAAGACTAAGTTTATAAGAGATGAATTCCCTGACGAGTTTTTGCTTGCAGTTAATACCATGCCATGGTATGCCGATATTGTCAACTACTTGGTAAGTAACATTCTTCCACCAGACTTGGCGTACAATGCCAAGAAAAGGTTCTTACGGGAAGTCAAGCAATACTATTAGGATGGGCCAATATTGTTCAAACAGTGTGTCGGCCAAGTAATCCACTGGTGTGTGCCCAAGGAAGAACTGCATAACATATTGTATTTATGCCATGCCACACCATATGGAGGTCACTTTGTTAGGGTAAAGACTGCTTCCAAGGTACTACAGTTAGGATTCTTTTAGCCCACACTATATAAGGATGCCCATGAGTATGCCAAGGCATATGATCGATACCAACGGACATGAAACATCTCTGGCAGACACCAACTACCGCTTCAAAACATTATGCATGTGGATTTATTTGATGTATGAGGGATAGACTTTATGGGTCATTTTCCACCCTCATTTGGTAATGTATACATTCTGTGGCTGTTGACTATGTATATAAGTGGGTAGAAGCTGTTGCTCTGCCAACGAACGATGCCAAGGTCGTTGCCAAATTCTTACATAAGCATATTTTTACTATATTTGGCGCCCCTAGAGTAATTATTCATGACGAGAGCACTCATTTTAAATGTAATCTGATTTCTAAAGCCTTGTGCAAGTATGGTATATAGTAGAGAATTACCACGACATATCATCCACAAAAAAACGGGCAAGCCGAGATTTCAAATAAGGAGATTAAGAGCATTCTAGAGAAAAATGTTAATCCATCAAGAAATGACTGATCCTTGAGACTAGATGGGTCCTTGTGGGCTTACATGAATGCTTTTAAAACTCCTTCGGGTACTTCACCGTTTAGACTTGTTTTCTAAAAACCATGCCATTTGTCAGCGAAGCTTGAGAGCATAAAGCCTACTGGGCCATCAGAACACTTGGCATGGTATGGAGAGCTACTGGAGAAAAGAGGTTACTAGACCTAAATGAGTTGGAGGAATTCAGAACACAAGCCTATGAGAACGCCAGGATCTACAAGGAAAAGGCAAAACGTTGGCATGACAGTAGGATAATGCCAAGACAGTTTGAGGTAGGTCAACGTGTTTTGTTATTCAACTCACGGCTTAAGTTGTTTCCAGGGAAACTCATATAGAGATGGACTAGCCCTTATGAAGTTGTGAAGCCCTATGCTCATGGAGCTGTGGACATTAAGAAATTGAAGATGAGAGAAATATTTAAGGTGAATGGCCAACGTTTAAAGCACTACATGGGATGTGATCAGAACAATGCCAAAGAGGTGATCCTCTTGGCAGAGGTAACATGAAAATACCATCAGGTTTGAACTTTTGTAAATATTAGGTTAGTATTTTTCTTTGATTTTAATTTTCAAGGTTTTTAATAGTTTTTCTTTTTTTCAAATTTCAAGTTTTTATTCCTTTACTGTGTTGAAAGGTTTCCTTTGAGTTGTGCAGATTCATTATGCCAGAAATTATGCCAGGAACACTGTCAGAATTGTTGGTAGGAGCCGATGCCCCAATAGAGAAATCTGCTAGGCATAGTGCCAGAACAGCTTGGCATGCAGCGGTGCAAAAGATAGAAGGAAGAGAAAACCCCTAGCTTGATCGACCCAGTGAAATAAGAGAGAGTTTTTTTATTTAACCTTAAACCCTAGCCGCCCAAAATTTGGGTTGAAATTTAAAATTCAAACCAATTACCTTATCACTCCAATCCTTACCCTATCCTATCACCTTATCACTTCATCCTTATCGTGTCACCCTTTTTAAATTAATTCTTTTTATTTTCTGTCATTATCCCTAATTACTACTCCCATTAAAACACTCAACCGACCCAACTTTTCACTTTCTCACCCTACTCGGTTAAATAACCAAACATCTCTCTCAAGTTTTACTTTTCTTTTCAAGAAAGAACCAGGAATTCCCAATCATCTTCTATTTCATCTTTCAACACCATTTCAAATTCCTTCAACGATTTTCAATGGCTTCATCCTCTAGCCCTTTCAAACGATTCTTCAACGAGGAGATTCAGAAAAAGTTTAAGACCAACTTTGCCTCGAGAAGTTTTTGCTACGAGAAGCACTTCGAGTTCAAAACAGAGATAACCAATGGCTTCCCTCTAGAATTCATGTCCACAATCAACTTGCACAAATGGACTCAGTCCTGCTAGCAAAAAAGGGAGATTTATGCCACCATTGTCTAATAATTCTACGCGCATCTTGTAACCAAGGATGCGCCCTTCTTGATGATTAGAGGTAAGTGTGTAGGTTTTGATGAAGGGTATATTAACGATATGTTTGAGTTAGATGGTGCAGAGGATGAGTATTTCGAGTAAGCTGACTCAATGAACATTGCCAAGAGAAAGAGACTGCTTGCATATTTGTGCGAGCCTGGCACGACCTGGACAGTGTCATCCAAAGAACACCGTACGGTGAAGAGGTTGGCATTGAAGCCCCAATGGATAGGATGAAATCACTTTGTGGAGGCAAATCTGATGCCTACATCCCATAACGAGACTGTGTCGAAAGAAAGGTTGATCCTATTGTACTCTATTGTTATAAGGTGCAAGATTAATGTTGGTAGGCTTATTATTGAGGAAACTTACAAGTGCGCAGCGAAAGGTAATGGCAGTTTGTTCTTTCCTTTGTTGATCTCTAACATTTGCATGCTCCATGGTGTGCCAAAACTTGATACAGATAAGGGACAAACGATCAAGAGAACAACGATTACTGCTGGGATATGGAGAAATCTCATTGTTGCCGAGCCAAAAGACAAGGGCAAGGGGAAGGCAAAGGCACCCACGCCAAAGCCAAATGAGTCAAAGGCTGTGCCATACACTATGCCTAAAACTGTGCTAAACAGTTCGTTGGCAATGCTGTCACAAATTTACCATCGCCAAGAAATTATTCTTCAAAGTTAGAGAAAGCATAAGAGCTTAATGTCAAGCTGAGACGTTAAACACAGGGCAATGATGTTGTAATCAGGGAGGTTCTTAAAAAGTTATCCCCTGATTTCATGCCAGATTTTCCATATTTTCCTGCCGAGCCCTCTGCCAGCGATAATGCCATGCCAGCCAACCCAGTTCATACCCCATCCGATGCCATAGTCCCACTATCTCAAGTTCAAGTCGCGTCTGCCAGTTCTGATTCTTCATCTGAGTCGAAGGAAACCAAAGCCAAGTCCACCAAAGCCAAATCGCCAGTGACACCTGCTGTCCATACGCCATCTGATGCCACCGATGCACCTACCGCATTGAAACCTGCCAAGAAAGTAGAGGAAGTTAGAGTCTCTACTTTTGCATCAAAACCGAGCATGAAAGGGGGGAAGCAAATGGCCCCTGATCGAGGGCCATTTGTGAATAGAAAGACCCGAGTCACACGAGAAGAAGTCTCCGAAAGGGAGTCATCTTCTTCCTAAACTCCTTTTACACTTCATCATATTGCATTACATGATCATGCATTTTATTTTATTCTGTTCTTTTGTTGTCTCATGCATTGAGGACAATACATATCTTGGGTTTGGGGGTGTGCATTTCTTCGCATTTATGCCATGCATTTCATGTTTAATTTTTATTGCCATGCCATCTAGGTCATTTAGAATAGATGCATACCGAGCCACTAAAAAAGAAAAATAAAGTTTTGCCTCGATTTAATTTTGAAAAATGTTAACACTTGTTAGGCAAGTTTAATTTGATCTAGGTGTCTGTCCAATGAGGAAACTTTAATCTTAGTTGTCATGCCATACCAGCGGAGTAGTATGCTAGGTTTGCTTGGTAATTGATCTCTAGTTTAGGGAATTGAACTTACACTTAACACGTAGTATGTATCTAGTCCTTTAGCAAACTTAGACATTTTGAAACTATGCTCAGATTAAAAAAATAATAATTGATGCCAGGGTAAAAGGAAATAAATAAGGTAGCAATGTTCTGCCAAGGCAAGAAAAAATTAGAACTCTCCTCTACCTTAGGGATAATAAGCTACTTGGGGCTTCGTGGTTTTCTCCCTCTTAGTTCTCAAGTCCAAAACCTTAGGGTGTGAGTTGAAGAGAAAGCCTAGTGATGTTTAGATTAAGGTGGGGATTTGTGATATGCTCCATCTTATCTCTCACGCTAAATAGTGTCATGAAGGAAGCTTAAGAATGCCAGCAGAAACCCTTGGCAAGGAAAAAGAAAAAAATGAAAAAAAAATCTAAGTTTAGGTAGTAAAATTTGTCTAAGGGAGTGAAAGGATACTTGATGTATATTGCCTACACTCATGCACTCTTCGTGAGCTTATACTAGAGTTATATTGTTGCACTTAAATTACTACCTGCTTGGCATTATTGCACTGAGATACTGAGGACAGAAATAGATCCAAATTCTGCTTGCTAGTACGTGTTGGCATTCAACCAAAATTTTGTTGAGGTAACATTTTTTTTGTTGTTTTTATTTTGGTTGCATTACTTGAGGACAAGAAATGAGTTAGGTTTGGGGGTGTGTTACCTCTTTAAAGGTACTATTTTTAATGCCAATCTTACAATACTTTTGCTTGTTTTTAGGTACATTTAGTTGCATTAGGTAACTAAAATCATGCATTTGAATAAGGAGTTTGGAATTTTGTCTATGCCAGTGTGAAGGGTTGTTTTGTTGGTAATTTTGTAGGTTTGGCATAGGATTTGGCCCAAAAAATCACCACAAGAAGGAATGCCAGAGGGAATGCCGAATGCTGTTGGCATAGATGGACCGAACAATGCCAAGCACCGGATGGCAGAGAAGTGAACTTGATGCCATGCCAAGAAGTTGTTGGACCCCGAAAAAATAAGACATGATCAGGCTCCAAAAAGATAGCAATTGGAACAATCTCCAAAAAATAGCGGATAAGATGGTGCCAAGACTTGTTGGCAGATTCATGCCAATCTTGGACGCCAGGGCAGTGCCGACAGTATGACGTCAGCCCTAGCCTGATCAGCTCTCATTCAAATTTTGATAAGAAGATAATCCCTTATCCCTTGGGCAGTTGAAATTCAAAATTTGAAGAGCTGATCCTATCCCCTTTCTCGCACGGCTATTTAAACACCAACCAAGCTAGACTTTGGAGGACAGAAAAGATTGGATCGTGAGGAGTTGGTGTGTGACAATTGACATTCGGCTGCACCTAGGAAGGGTGATCTGACCAGCTTGGCCGAGAATCCTGGATCTTGAAGGGCTGCATCGAGAGACCCCTTCTAACCCATTTTCTCTTTCAAGTTATTTTATTTTGTTTTTAATGATGATGTAGTTCGAAAACGTTTGTGGGCTGTTGGTTAAATCCCTCACCATGAACTAATTTAATAGTTGGTGGGGGATGATTGCTTTGAACGCTATTTTTATGTTTTAGTTTTTAATAATAAATCTGCCTTGTCAATATTTTCACTATTCAGCATACTTTAATATTTCCTAAATACTATGCCAAGCGAGAGCTGGCACTGTTGGCCTATTGCACCTCAATATCTTAACAGGCTTGGGGTGTCAATGAATAAGTTGTTGAATACTGAGGAGAAAAGCTTCGAGAGAAGTCGTTCAAGTAGATGAACTTACTTCGGGAGTGAAATCTACCCTTTAGGAGTATAGATTGGATCTTAATCAAATTGGTTTATTTAGAAACAAGCACTATAGAGATATAAGGGTTTTTACATGATCAATTTAGGGCAATAACCATCAAGAGGGGCTTTGCTAATTTTGAATCTGCTTGGCAAACAATGCCAAGACAGGTTGTTATTAAAGGCTGGCACGACATGAATAGCGTGAAAACCAGGCATTCCCTGCCAACACTCATCATTCATTAAAGCACTTTCCTTGCCAACATCTCTATTTTACTTTCATTCCTTTTCGTTTTAATTGTTTTAAAACCAACTTCAAATCAAATCAACCTTTTTCTTAAAGCAAGTAACAATCAAGGCAATTGAATTCCAAGTCAATCTCTGTGGGATCGATACTCAGCTTACCAGTTGTATTACTTGCAGACCGTGTATACTTGCATGCAAAAGACTCATCTTGGCAACGTTTTTATACTTTTCCAACACATATTTCTTGCCCCTTTTTCCAGCATTCACTCAGAGAGTCTACAACTTGGGTCTATATCAATTAAAAATGAAAACAAAAAAAATGAAAAAATATTAAATGAAAAGTCTCGAACGGAAATTTCTTGGATCTTTAAATGGAAGAGTTTGTAAATTTCCATATGATTAATCATATGGATTATGAATCATTCAAATATGTATTCCTTGCTCAAGAGATTTGTATGTATATCATATATATATCACAATATATCACAAGACTTGTGATGTGATAAGAGAACAAAATTCTGCTAGGATACGCTTGTAAAATGGCAAAAAATAGGACGAATGAGAAACAGAAGGAACTTTGAACCCCTAACAAAATAGGTAGGATAATATAAATAGATCGCAAACAGACTTTTTGGGGTTGGGGATAGAGGGACTTGAACCCTCACGATTTTTAAAGTCGACGAATTTTCCTCTTACTATAAATTTCATTGTTTTCGGTATTGATATTGACATGTAGAACGAGACTCTATCTTTATTCTCGACCGATTAATCAGTTTTTCAAAAGATTTATTAGACTATGGAGTGAATGATTTGATTAATGAATATTTTATTCGATTCTTTCTTCAACTTGGAATCGATTCACAACAATTCTTTTTATTTTTCATATAAATAGATTTTGCATATAAAAAAATACTGGTTCTAAATTTTCTTTGTTCAAATTGTCCAAGTACCATCCTAATAATCTCAAAATAGTTTAAAAAGAATGATTAGAACCAGAGATTTCAAATCTAAAATTTGGACTCCCTATTTTCTTAAGAAAACTCATTTTCTTTAACCTTTTTGCAATCTAGTCCCTACCTAAAAGTTATAACTAAAATTTGTAAATTACTTTCAAATTAATCTTCGTTTTAAAATACAATTTAATCTTACCCATTCCAAGGACATCTTCCAAATATTCCCTATCCCTTTTAACCTCGTTTTACGGTAATACTCCCCGCATCCTTAAAAAATTGTCCTTTATTGACTTTTTGCGTAGTTTTAAGAAGAAAAAAATTATGTAAGAGACGTGTTATAAAATAATTAAAATAACAATTTCATCCTTAAAAGTTAAAGTTTATTTTGTTGAAAAACTAAAAAGAGTGTATAAAAGGAAATGTGCATAGTAAAAGTGGTTGAGTTTTTCAATGGAACAATTTAAGTGGGACAATTTTAAAACATAAAAAAGACAAGTTTTATGGGACATAGGGAATAATTATTTTATATTTGAATCATTTAATTTACGATAAGCTTTTCGTTCGTTTTACCCAAATTTTTTATAACCTTTAGAGGCATGACAAAAACAATTAAAAGCACTATTTATAAAAGAAATATTCCATACATTGGCCGTGAAATACTTGTCTTCTACATGCGTACAGTTCTTAGGGTTAAGGGTTAGGATTTTAGTGTTTGCGGTTAGATTTTAAGGTTTGAGAATATATTTTATGCCTTAAAGTTTAGGCGTTTAAGACGCCTAAAAGGAATACGCGATAACTTTAGAAGCCTGTTTTTTTTAAAAAATAATTACATTAGTTGTGCATCAAATAACGGGCAATTATAGCATGCACAGATGGTGAAAATAAAAGGTTTCTATAAGTGCCTCAATTTTAGGGTTTATAGATTTTGCTTAAGGTTTAATATTTAGGGGTTTAAATGTAGGAGTTTTGGATATATGGGGTGTGGTTAGAATTTAGGATTTATATGTTAAAACCTAAATCTCCTAAAATCTAAACCATAACCTCTAAACCCTAAAGTATAACCATAAACCTAAATCCTAAACCCATACACATAAACTCCTAAACCCTACACCCTAAATTATATCCTTAAACCTTAAAACCAGGGGTACTTGTGAAAACTTTTTATTTTCTCCGCCAGTGCAAGAGATATTTTTCCTCAAATAATTATCCTTTATAAAAAACTAAAGGCTTAATAAACAGTTTGCTATTGACGTATACTTTTCCCACTTTGCTCAATGTTTTTTTAACTAATTCACCCTTATGTCTCGTTTAGTACAACGAATGTAAAAGTTGCATGTTGTATTAAATAACACTTGTGTATTAAAAAAATAGATGAAAGATTATTGTGTGTTTGGTTGTATTAAAACTCTAGTTTCTTATTTTTTTTCCTTGTTTTGATATTGATTATTATATTACTTTTTAAACACACGATGCATATACGTAAAAAATATAATGAACGTATTGACAATGATGAAAATACATAAAAAATAGTGAACATACTTACGACAATGTAAATGTGTGAATAAATAATGAACATATTTACAATGATGTAAATGTGTGTGTGGCGACCTTCGGGCCCAAGCCCTTTCGGGAGGTCCTTTTTGGATGGAAGCATCGTGTTTTTTAATTATAAAACAAATGGAATCGCCACTGGACACTTGGATAAGGTAGACTGGACACCGAAAAGTTAACCAGAGATGAGTTTGGGAGTTGGTTACGAGCGGGGAAGGGTTAGCACCCCACTACGCCCAAAATTGGTACCTAAAGGTTCGCATTATATTTATTAAATAAAACAAAATTTTGATTTAATTTACTGATTAATTTCCTAAATGCATGACAGTTTAAAATTTGCCTTGGTATTCACAGCGTTCAAAGGAGATGACACCCGGAGGCCGGGATGTCACTCGCAATAGAAACACCAAAATAATAAGACCTAAAACTATATGCAATAGTTACATGTATGAGCAAATAAATAAATATATGAAAATAAATGGATGATATTGATATTAAGTAAATATATATGGGTAGGAAAAAATCAAAATTTGTTTCGTCACGGTATTCAGAGAAGATGACACCCGGAGGTTGGGATGACACTCCCAATAGAAATACCGAAACAATAAGGTCAAATATATACAATATTTATATATATGAAAAAAAATATAGGAGTACGGTGATAAAATATAAATGAATGAAAATACTATATAATATACAATATATATATATTAATATATACGTGTAAATATTGTACATACTATAAATATACATTATATAATTAATCTTATATATATATAAATGTACATTACATATATATTATGTAAATATAATATAAATAATATATACATAATATAAATATACTATACATATTACATAAATATATTCATATACATTATACGTATTATATATATATATATATATATATATATATATATATATAATAACATACTATATATTATATGTATATATTATACATATTATATGTACTATTATAATAAATGATAAATAAAATAAAAATCAGAAGGTATCGAATATAATAAAAATACATAAATACATGACTAAAATTATAGAAATAAAAAACAATGCCAAATATTAAATTAAAATAATGTACATGACTAAAATTAAATAATTTGCACAGCACATGGATTAAAAAAGTAATTATGCCATCGATTTAGGACCAAATTAAAAGCTGCCGAGAGTTTGAGGGGACCAAAAGTGAAAATTTCCCATTTAAAATTAATTAAATCTGATTTAGGGATCAATTTGAAAAGCATTTAAAAGTTTTAGGGCTGAGGAAGCAATATTACCATGCGGCAGACATATTTTAAAAATAAATTTAGGGCGGAAGGACTAACTACGTAATTTACTTGTTTAATATCTAATTTAATTAAGTTAGGTGACCAAATTGCAAACGTATTCAAACTCACCGGGATCAGTAGAAGAATTAACTCATATGGAAGGACTGAAAGAACAATTTTCCCTTCTATTTTTTTATGCGCGGACCCTCCACCCTGGTCAGGTTATCCCCCGAATATCGATCGAAACGACATTGTTTTGGGCCGAACTCAGATGCCCAAAAACGACGCCGTTTTATTAGCTTATATATAGGTTTTTAAAGCCCAAAAAATCATTTTACCCATTTATATAAAAAAACACCCAAAAGCTCTCTCAACTCGTCTTCGGTCGGCACGAGTGTTGGTTGGTCGTTCGTCGTGGACCTCCGCTGGCCGACGACTCACGGTGGCTGGAGGTACCCAAAAGCCCTCTCAGGTATATTTTTACCCATGATCTTATATTTGTTATTAGTTTTTTCAAAATCTCTTCCAAAATTCGTAGATCTAGGTTTGTTCGAATAGTTTTTTATAAAAAAAAGGTTTTATCTCCTTTTGTTTGAACGAATTTCTGGACTGAGATGACTCGCAAAAAATTTTCGTTTCGAACTTTTTTGTTGTTTTTTATCTTCAAATTTGTGACCTTTTTAATTTTTTTTCGTAAAAAAATTACAACTGAAGTTCGAGTAGATTTATACTCAAAAAAGGGATTTACAAGTTGGTTTTTCATTTACTTCGATTTAACGTCTTTTTTTTTTTCAGATCTGAATTTATCTACGTTACAAGTTTTGAAAAAAAATAGTACAATCCATGACTGCCACGTGTTATCATTCTTCTGTTATGACCCAAGAGCCGTGCGTGTTAAATTTGCACACACGCCAACCATTGCCAAGTCAGCAGCAGGTGGAAAGAAGGGATCCCAATGCCTTGTTGGTTATGTTTAATTGGTTATTATAGCTGGATATTAATAGCAGTAGAGGGTAGAAGGAAAATCATGAGAAAAACTGTTATCCTCTGTCTCTGTTTTTAATTCTCTCTTCTCTTCTCTTCTCTTCTCTTCTCTTCATTCTTCTCTTCTCTTCTCTTCTCTTCTCTATTTTCTGTATTTTTTTTCTAGCTATTTCAATAAAATTCAGTTGGTATTTGAGTTCAAGGCTTTGATTACTTAAGTTCATTAAATCTTCTTTCTCCTTCAGTCCTTCTCCCATGTCTCCTCTATAAATCCATGCTAAAATTTCCTAAAACCTTATACCAATAAATACTCAAAATCAAACTCAAAGGAGAAAAAGCAAGAAACAAGGTGATATCCTTCGGAAAAAATATATTCAATCGATAACATTGTCACTTTTAATTTCAATTTGTGTATATAAATTTTTATGTTGTATAAATCATTCTCACAATAAGCAAAGAAAATAGTAATTTGGGTGCATGAAAATGGTGGTGGAAGTGGAGTAAGCTTTGCTTTTATTGGAAACATGCTGAAGTGATAGTCCTACATTGAATCATAAATTTTTGAACGCTAAAAAGGGATAATTCACAAGTAGTTTTTTTAATCTATGGATCTGTATATATTTTTAATGGGAAGTTTATAAAATGTGAAAAAAATTATCTTAGTACGTGATGTAAACAAATGAAAACATACCACCAAAATCTGGAAAATTATGAATTTTCTGGACCGAAATCTGGATTTAAATGAACAAACATTTTTTTTATAACGACAATTAAGTTTATGGGCCAACATGTGATGAAAGAAAACTTGAGGGGGCGAACGGGACAAAAAACTTAAAGGAAAAATTGGAAAAAGTGATACTTTGAGTAAATTTTTTTTACAAAGGACACAAAAGTGTTCGAACCAGATTCTTTAAAAAAAATATTAAATAAAAAGGTATTGCATTCTTAAGCCGAGATTTGAAGTCATATAAGATGGGACAATATGAACATTTTTAGCCACTAGGCCAATTAGCGAGTCTCTTAAAATGTATTTTTATATAAAGTATTGTTACCACGATGTGCTTCTAACAAAGTCCAGTGATTTATAATTATATAAATATATATACACACTTAGATTCACTATTTGATTTAGTGACTAAGGATACATACACAAGTCATCTTGTATGGTTCGAATACTGGCACAAGAACGTAATACTTTTCTATTTGGTTATCCTGCTCATTTCTTTAAGGTCACATGGAAAATTGTTAGGGAGGATTTTTCTTTAAGTCTAGTTCTTTGTCTGCTAGATTTTAATTTAACAATTATTACTTTGGTGCCCAAGGTAGTTTCCCCTGTTAATGCAATTGATTTTTGGCCTATTTCTTGCTGTAGCACTGTGTATAAGGCATTACAAAAATCCTTGCTAATAGAATGAAGCAATAGCTGTATGAAATAATTTTTCAGAATCAGAGTGCATTTTTGGCTGAACGAGATTTGGTGAAAAATATTTTGCTGGCTTAGAAACTTATAAATGGGTATGGGAAAAAACATGTGTCAGCTAGGTGTACATTGAAAGTGGATCTTAGAAAGGCTTTTGATTCATTAAAATGAGATTTTGTTATGCAAGTGTTGAGAGTGGTGGGGTTCCCTGATTTGTTCATAGGGTGGATAAAGGCTTGTATAACCAATCCTAAGTTTTATGTTGAATTAAATAGGGGCTTGTTGGTTATTTCTCTAGGGCCAAAAGAGAGGCAGGGGATCCTTTGTCCCTGTATATTTTTATCATTATTACGAATGTGCTCTCAGGTCTCTTAAATTGGGCAGAAAAATTGGTGTTCTAGAGTTTCATCCTAAGTGTAAGAGGTTAGGCCTTACTCACATTTGTTTTGCCGATGACTTGTTAGTTTTCACTAAAGGGACTACTGGTTCTCTCCTTGTTGTTAAAGGTATAATGGATTTTTTTACTAAATGTCTTAGCTTCAAATGAATGCTTCGAAGAGTGAGCTTTTTGGTGCTGGTATATCTGAATTAGAATTGCAAAGTTTTGCTACTCTTACTAGATTTTGACTTGGTGCTTTACCAATGTAACGACCCATATTTTCGAGTCAACAATGAGCGTTGACTCGGGTCTTGGACTGACATGTCGGTTCGAATGTTCGGGTTATATTGGGTCTAGTTGTTGGGCTTTGTGGGCCTTCATGTGATGTTGGGCTTGCTTGGTGGTTATAGGGTTGGGCTAGGATAAGTTTTGAGGAAGGGTATCATGGTAAAACCATAAATGGAGGACAAAGGCTGTTAGAGCCTTAACAATTTTGCAGAAAAGTTAGGTGATGATATCACCTTGGCTCCCTTGTCTTTCTCTCCCAAAAACCTTCTCATTCCTCCTACCCAAGAACCAAAAGAAAAGATGAAAGCTTGTTGTTTTAGAATAAAAATCTCGAATTGGTGATCAATAGAGGTTTAATTAGCAAGCAAGGATCTATCCATCAAGGTGAATATCCCCAAAGTTGGTAGAAGTTGAGTTTGGAAGCTTGGATCAAGGAGAGAGGTGACAAGAGCTTGGTGGGAGCTTCATTTTGGGATTTGCTTGTTTGAGGTTAGTACATCTCTGACTCCTACATTTCATGAGCATCATAAGATGGATGCCTTGTTTGGATTTATGTTTATAGGTTGTATAGTTAGGGTTTTATAAGCTTTAATCCTTCTAATGGTAAATCACGATTTGGGTGTTAATAATGGGTAAAATTGGTAGAAAACCACCTATTATACTCTAAATAACTTGTAGGAACGATTTGGGACTTAACCACAGAGGTTAATGGTGGGATTGAGGAAATCCTGAGCTTCAGGTTTCAAAATCTGGGCTCGAGTATTGGTACGGGGTGGTTGCGTATCGGTACTCATTGTAACATTGAAGGATGAGTTGTAAGGGGCGTACCAGTATGCATTCTCATGTATCGGTACCCCCACTTAATTAGGATTCTAGTAGTGCTTCTGTGTATCGGTACCCACTGTTCTATTGCCTAAAGAGGATTTCACGTATCGGTACACTAGGGTAGGGGTACCGAGACACCCATATAGGCTGGTTGCCACGAATAACAAGATAATCTAACGAGGAAGACGTAAATGAATCCTAAAGACATATACTAATTATTGTAACAAAAGAGTTATGCCTTGGGGCATTGGTAATGTTGGTTGGATGCCTTTTATCTCTCAGTGAGATATATTGATGCTCAGGGGAGCATGTGTTAACGTATGTGTCTTGGTTAGGAATCTGGATGTCCTAGAGTCAGTGCAAGGGAACTTAAATAAAGGGATGGGTACTCCAGGCTATGTGATCGAGTACATCCGACATATTCATGGGTTATATGATCTAGATGCGGTTAGGAACCTATCCTTGGGATATGTGATCAAGATATGGAAATACAACTCAGGGGCTGTGTGAGCTCGAGTAACTCGAAGGGCTATGTGATCTCTATTAACCTGATTGGCTATGTGACCTCAGAAAAAGACTACTTGTGGCTATTGTGATCCAAGTATGTCTAGGACGTATCTGTGGCTATGGTGATCCAGATATAATCTTTACCCGATGGCTATATGATCATAGGTAACCCGACGACTGTGTGAGCACGGGAAAATAGTAGGGTTTCGTTGGCCATTGTAAATAATGTATGTTATTTACGTTGTTGTATGAATAATAAATGTTGGTTGATTTACCCTTGGGCTATGTGATCGAGGTAAGGTTCGTAACTCAACGAGCTATGTGAGCTCGAGTAACTCGATGGGCTATGTGATCTCGAGTATGAGCTATATTACTCTTGGGCTATGCGACCGGGGTATGGGACGTAACTCGATAGACGGGGTGGCCTCGAGTATGGTAAGTCTGGGATGGCTTGGTAGTCTTCTTACATAATAGTGGTATCTTAAGACAGTTGTAAGCTCTAGCTAGGATAGGCTATAAGATGATCCATAGATGTTGATAAACCTTTCTGTATACTCTTGATTATATTATCATACATGCTTGTTTTATGATATTCATGAATTGCGATAGAGTAAAAATGTACCACCGAGCATTGTTAGCTCAGCGTGCAGAATTGTGGTTTTTCCGTACGTAAGTTGACATGTTACTTTTGGAGAAGCACATGAGGAGGATTTCCCAGCACCGATCCAGTTTTAGAGTACAGTACTTGATGTTTAGTTTAGATTGATTGTATTCATAGGACCTTACCACAGTCGAGTCCGTATCTTTACTTTGATTTACTACTATTTGGTCAAACGATTTATTTTAATTAGAACTTATATTTTGTAAACCCCTTTTAAATCTTATTATTCATGTGGATTTTATCAAAATTGATTATTTTGAGAATTGTCAACTTGTGGTTTTAAATGAAAATTTTTGATGGGTCAATTTTGGATGACCCAAATGTGATACTTTAGATCTAAGACGGGATAAGGGTATTATATTTAGTGGTATTAGAGCTTAGGTTTAGTCGATTTTAGGAAACCCATGGTGGTATAGAAGTCGTGGTAAGGTGTCTAGTGAATACAAATCCCTAAATTTAAGTGTACTTTACAAGACTGAGAATTTTGATATGCAACATTGTTTGTTGTGTTCTAGAAAAATAAGTTGATAGAAGGTGGAACCGGTAGTGGAGAGGCAAGTCACTTTCTTGACCTTACCTCTGCCCTCTTGCGTGTGGTGCAAGCTATTCCGAGGCAATCTGAGACGCTTCACAAGACCCCTGTAAAGAGGCTTTATCATTTTTGGCCTAAATTTTTCGAAGGCTTGGTGAGGATGACCTAATAAAGGCTGACCAGTGGTTGCAAGACACACAAAGAATCTTGAGACAGATGAAGAGAAGCCCGTAAGATGATCTTGATTGCATTGTGTCCCTTCTTAAGAGCAATGCACACGAGTGGTGGGAGACCGTAGAGTTGGGTCTACAGCCTGCGCTCTAGACATAGAATATCTTTGTGGATGAGTTTTAGAAAAAGTACATCAGTGAGGTACACATAGATGAGATAAGGGACTAGTTTCTGTATCTGGTTTAGGGAGATCAAACGGTGTTTGCTTATGAGTAAGAGTTTTTACGTTTAAGCCGTTACGCTTTGAAGTTTGTTGCGATAGAAGAGTTTAAGTGCAAGAGGTTCAGACAAGGTTTAAGGGTCAAGCTTCAGTTGCATGTGATAGCGGGTTCATTCAGGATATTTTTAGAATTAGCTAACAGTGCGTGCGAAGGCATTTGATCGGCTTCAGGATATGACGTCAGGTAAGATGAAGGATGTTAGGGGCCATGATGTAGAGACCCAGGATATCGTAGATCCTTCTCCCTATCCGCATGAGAGGTTTTGTACTTTGAAGAGTTCAAAGAGAGTTGCTTCAGACCAGTTACTGAGAGTCAGTTCAAAATCTAGATCGAAGATTCGTAAGGGCCCTTTGATTTCTATGCCCCGAGGGAGTATTAATGGTTCTGTTATAGCATCGCTTTTATCAATATGCAAGCATTGTGGCCGACATCACCTTGGAGTGTGTTTTTTTTCTTCGAAAGGTTTACTATAGGTGTCGAGCACTGGGACATATGGCAAAAGATTGTCCAGTTGTGGACGAGAATACACCAGCTCAGTTTTAGAGGTTGGATGCTTTCTAGCATGATTAGAGTTTTGTTAGAGGCATAGTTAGGGCACCGTCAGGTTATCGAGGTGAGGTCATGTGGGATTCACTGCCAGGGTTGGCACACGAGGCGTTGCTAGACAATCTACTTCTCAGATTAGAGTTGACAGCATTGCGACCAAGGATATGTCATGTAATTAAGTTTTGTGTTGGTTTCAGCTGTTTGCGTTAGCCGTTTAACTCTTCGGTTGTGTAATAGACTAGTTTTTGTTATATGCACCTTGGTAAATCTTGGGTTTGTTGTTGTTAGAGATGGTAATTAGACCTAGGTGTCGAGCACTGTGATATATGGCAAAAGATTGTCCAGTTGTGGACGAGAATACACCAGCTCAGTCTTAGAGGTTGGATGCTTTCTGGCGTGATTAGAGTTTTGTTAGAGGCATAGTTAGGGCACCGTCAGGTTATCGAGGTGAGGTCCTGTGGGATTCACTTGCCGTGGTTGGTTACGAGGCGCGTTGCTAGACAATCTACTTCTCAGATTAGAGTTGACAGCATTGCGACCAAGGATATGTCATGTAATTAAGTTTTGTGTTGGTTTCAGCTGTTTGCGTTAGCCGTTTAACTCTTCGGTTGTGTAATAGACCAGTTCTTGTTATATGCACCTTGGTAAATCTTGGGTTTGTTGTTGTTAGAGATGGTAATTAGAATTGCATCCCTTGCTAGATAAGTTCTTATCGTAGATGGTTGTTGAGAGTGCAAAGTGTGTCGTAAGTTATGTATGAGAAACGGTGAATTTATAGATTGCTTAAATCTAGTTGTTAGTGTTAGTTGTATATGATCTTAACCTCTCTAAGGTAGACGTTGTGCTCTATAGTGCTAGCTCAATAAATGTTCTATAGGTTGCAAGGTGTCCTTAGCTTGCGTTGTAGACGTGAGGGTTAAGAGTTCCTGGTCTTAGTGTTGTGGGTGTTTTGAGGGTATGGAGGTACCCTTGGTGAATGAATAATCTTACCGATTGATTGTGGTTTAGAACCACGATAAAGGTAAGGTTGAGTTCATTGTTATTCTCCATCGCTCTGTGGTATAGTACCTAACAAACTCTTTATTGGGGGCATACTTGTGAAAGCGACCAATTGGGTGTCGTTGCCAAGTGCTTCTTCAAGATCGTGTCTGCGTAGGAGTAGATTGTATGGTGGCTTTGGATGTGTTGAGCCATAGTTCAATGGTGAAAGACCGCTGCCGATTTTGTGAGATTAGCGACCTTGTTTTGGCCATAGAATATGAGAGCTTCACGTGTTGTTTGTCAGAGTAAAGGTACCGTAGAAAAAGGGTAAATAAAGGTTGTGAGGAACATGGTTGAGGTCTTAAGAGCGAATCGTGAGGATAGTTTCTTGGCTTGTGCACCTGTTGAGCTAGATCTCATAGAGTTGGAGGATTGCCCAATCGAGTCTGACCAAGGTTATTATCGGTTAAGGCAATCAGTGTAGAAGTTATCAGAGTAGCACAACAGAAATGTGGATCAATAGTTGTGTTGAGGGTAACCGGATGGTTGTATTGCAAAGAAATGTTTTTGGATGAACCAGTTAGAAATCCTTGAGAATAGTCAGATGGCTCTTTACGTTTGATTGTTTGGACCGAGTCAAGGGTTAGAAGAAGGTGTTTAGATTTTCGCAAATAGAATGGTTAGTTTTGGGTTGCTTGTGTGAGTTCATAAGTGACGGTGGTCATTTCTGGAAACCAAGTAATTGAATCGTAAGTGGTTTTCGATCATGTTGAAAACAAGTTTGGATAAAACGAAGTTTTAAGTTTCGAATTGGTGGGTCAAGTCTAGAGAAAAGAGCTGTTAGTTTAAGGTAGATTGATGATAATGATCGGTTGTTTGGGTTTTGCTTGTTCTTTAATGGTTTGACCGAGATATGGTTGTTAGGCGTGATGTGTTCCTGACAATGGTTTGTGGATGTGATGTAGCGTTTTAGACGTAGATGAAGTCTAAGTTTGGTTTTTGGTTGACAGATGCTAGTAGAAAAGTTGGTTAACCGATATAGAATCCTTTAGAAGTGAGTTCTTTAAGTTGATGTTTGAACATCGTGGCTCGATGTTGGTTATGTTACCATGCTTAGCGGTTCGTCATAAGTGTCATCGGTTGCTGAAAAGAGTCATTGGAAATCTCAAGAGAAGTGTTGAGAGTGGGTGGTTTAATGCTATGGTTCTGTTTAAGGTAGATTGAGGGAGAACTCTCCCTAATCAAGGTGATCCTGTTTGAATGGTGAAGTGGTTAAATCTGTTTTGGTTACATCTCTCTTTCATCCATCTAAATTTTGAGGATGAAATTTCTTGAAGGAGGTGAGAGTTGTAACGACCCAGATTTTTGAGTCAACAATGGGCGTTGACTTGGGTCTTAGACCAACACGTTGGGTTGAACGTTAGGGTTATGTTGGGCCTTGTTGTTGGGCTTTGTGGACCTCCATATGATGTTAGGCTTGCTTGGTGGTTATGGAGTTGGGCTAGGATGAGTTTTGAGGAAGGGTATTATGGTAAAACCATAAATAGAGGACAAAGGCTGCTAGAGCCTTAATAATTATGTAGAAAAGTTAGGTGATGATATCACCTTGGCTCCCTTGTCCTTCTCTCCTAAAAACCCTCTCATTCCTCTTACCCAATAACCAAAAGAAAAGATGAAAGGTTGTTGTTTTATAATAGAAATCTCGGATTGGTGACCAAGGGAGGTTTAATCAGCAAGCAAGGATCTATCCATCAAGGTGAATATCCCCAAAGTTTGTGGAAGTTGAGTTTGGAAGCTTGGATCAAGAAGAGAGGTGACAAGAGCTTGGTGGGTGCTTCATTTTGGGATTTGCTTACTTGAGGTCAGTACATCTCTGACTCTTACTTTTCATGAGCATCATAAGATGAATGCCTTGCTTGATTTTATGTTTATGGGTTGCATAGTTTGAGTTCTATGAGCTTTAAACCCTTCTAATGGTAAATCACGATTTGGAGTTGATAATGGGTAAAATTGTAGAAAACCACATATTATACTCTAAATAACTTGTAGGAACGATTTGGGACTGGGATTGAGGAAATTTTGAGCTCTAGGTTTCAAAATCTAGGCTCGAGTATCGGTACGGGGTGGTTGCGTATCGATACTCCTTGTAATATTGAGGGATGGGTTGTGAGGGGCATACCGGTATGCCTTCCCGTATATCAGTACCCCTCGTTCAATTAGGATTCCAGTAATGCTTATGCATACCGGTATGCTAGGGGCGTATTGGTACCCACTATAACATTGCCTGAGGAGGCTTTCGTGTATCGGTACACTAGGGTAGGGGTACCGGTATGGGTTGGGATTGGTATGGGGAGATCTGAGTACCGATGTCGAGTATCGGTACGGGGGAAAGCTTATCGATACAGCTAGTTGTTCAATTTATTCGAACCTGAGTTGAGTATCAATACTCGAGGAGGAGTACGGGTACCTGGTGAGTCGTACCGATACTCGTGTAGGAGTATCGGTACTCGCAGAGCAATCTGCTCAAGAATTTTGAGGTTGTGTTCGAGGGATCTATGATTCGTGGTAGAGGGTCTGGTGCGTCTTTAAAGGTATAAAACAAATCCTAAAACTAAGAAATTAAGGTTGGTAACCCACACGTGGATAAATGGCTAATGACTTGTTAATTATTGAGTGGATCGCTAGTATTAATCACCTATAGGGATCCGTGGTGGATAGGTTAGTGCTATGCGAAAGATTGGGGTCCTTGCTGTGTGCTGAAGAGACGCCCATATAGGCTGGTTGCTGCGAATAACAAGATAATCTAACGAGAAAGACGTAAATGAATCCTAAAGACATATACTAATTATTGCAACAAATGAGTTATACCTTGGGACATTGGTAATGTTGGTTGGATGCCTTTTATCTCTCGGTGAGATATATTGATGCTCGGGGGAGCATGTGTTAACGTATGTGTCTTGGTTAGGAATCTGGATATCCTAGAGTCAGTGCAAGGGCACTTAAATAAGGGGATGAGTACTCCGGGCTATGCGATCGAGTACATCCGACGTATCCATGGGCTATTTGATTTGAATGCGGTTATAAGCTTATCCTTGGGCTATGTGATCAGGATATAGAAATACAACTCGAGGGTTGTGTGATCTCGAGTAACTCGAAGGGCTATGTGATCTCGAGTAACCTGATTGGCTATGTGACCTCAAGAAAATACTATGTGTGGCAATTGTGATCCAAGTATGTATAGGACGTATCTATGGCTATGGTGATCCGAATATGATCCTTACCCAACGGCTATGTGATCACGTGTAACCCGACGGCTGTGTGAGCACGGGAAAATAGTAGGGCTTCATTGGCCATTGTAGGGAATGTATGTTATTTACATTGTTGTATGGATAATAAATATTGGCTGATTTATCCTTGGCCTATGTGATCAGGGTAGGGTTCGTAACTCGACGGGCTGTGTGAACTCGAGTAACTCAATGGGTTGTGTGATCTTGAGTATGGTCTATATTACCCTTGGGCTATGTGATCAGGGTATAGGATGTAACTCGATGGACGTAGTGGCTTCGAGTATGGTAATTCTGGGATTGCTTGGTAGTCTTCTTACATAATAGTGGTATCTTAAGACAGTTGTAAGCTCTAGCTAGGATAGGCTAGAAGATGATCCTTAGATGATGAGAAACCTTTCTGTGCACTCTTGATTATATTATCATGCATGCTTGTTTTATGATATTCATGAATTGCGGTAGAGTAGAAACGTACCACTGAGCTTTGTTAGCTCAGCGTGCGAAATTGTGGTTTTTCTGTGCGTAGGTTGACAGGTTGCTTTTGGAGGAGCACATCGAGGAGGATTTCACAGCACCGAGCCAGTTTCAAAGTAAAGTACTTGATGTTTATTTTGGACTGATTGTATTCATAGGACCTTACCACAGTCGAGTCTGTATCTTTACTTTGATTTACTACTCATTGGTCAAATGTGTATTTTAATTGGAACTTATATTTTGTAAATCCCTTTTAAATCTTATTATTCATGTGGATTTTATGGAAATAGATTGTTTGAGAATTGCCAACTTGTGGTTTTAAATGAGAAATTTTGATGGGTCAGTTTTGGGTGACCCAAATGTGATACTTCAAATCTGGGACGGAATCAGGGTGTTTCAACTAATGAAATATTTAAAGGGTTCCCCTAGTTACTAAAAGGATTTATTGCTCTGATTGTGATGGTTTGGTGGGGAATAATGCTTAAATGATTAAAAGTTAGCCAGCTAGATGTCTTTCTTTTGTAGGAAGATTGCAGCTTATTCGAGCTGTGATTTTCAATATTTAGAATTTTGGTGTAGGATGTTTATCCTTCCTTCACAGGTCTTTAAAAAGATTGATGCTTGTCGAATATTGATGCACTTTAGAGCAAGTATACTCGTCGAATCGAGTAATAAAGTGATATAGTATAGTATCAAAACCCCGAAGATTAGATCAATAACTACAAATTTATCAATACCTATCATCCTGCACATGAAAAATGACGTGACGGTTGGTTTAGGCTTTCTTTGGCCTGACTGATCGAAGGCGTGGTAGGCCTCTTTCGCGGGAGACCAGACCCCTTTCTCTTCTGTCCCTTCTCTTATTCTTCTTGCATTCCTTTCTTTGAGAGTGGTGCTGCGAGATCAACCACGGGTTTTGTAACACCCTCTTCCTGATCTGGTAGAGAGCCGGGTCGAAAAGTGTTATCAAAAAACATATTCGGGAACTGGAGGCTAAATCGGGGTTCAATTTAAACTTTTTAAACTCAAGGGCTAAATTGTAAATTTTTAAAATTAGTAATCCTAACTCAAATTCTTTATTACCAACTTGTAATTAAACTTACCAATTATTAGTTTGTGGAGTTTCGACACTATCGGATATTATTTACCTAGTCAAATAAATGATACGACTTTAGTGACCAATTTGTAAACTACCCAAAACATCTTTTTATTCATTTTAACAGAATTACCTAACACCGTATCGATACACCTTACCGCCGTATCGATACACATAGCCTAATTTCAGTTTCCAGATTCGAAGGATTTCTACCCGTATCGAAACAGCTAGTCCAGTATCGATACGCGTTGACTGCATTGACTCCGTATCGATACGCCTTGTTCATTAAGCCAAATTATGCCTAGCCTTATCGATACGCCATCACCTTTATCGATACTTACTGACTTGTAATGACAGATTTTTACTATTTTTTATTCGATTTACCCAACCAAACGTTACTCAAACTTTACCAAATTTTACCAACGACCTTAAAAACAGTAATCCTAATTGCATGTCAAATTTTAGAGTGTTTCGAATCCATTTACTCTGGTTTTATCGATTAAGGTTTTGTGGCTCATTTTAACCATTCTAACCATTCCCAAACATACCATTCATCACATGTATTACCTAGGCCCTTTTAGAGCTTATACAAACATACCAAAATGGGTCAATTCCACACGTTTAGACCTTATGCCACTTTACTAGGAGTTCAGAAACAGAAGTAAACATACATATGTTGACAGAGGTGACTTACAACTGCAGGTTACACAATCAGATCTTGGAAGGCTTCAAGGTCATGAAATGCATGACACACACACACACATGTTAGGCTTACATAGCCTAGTGAGGTAGTCATAACAAACGAAAGGCAGTTAAATAACATGTATGGCATGCTATGGTCATGAACAACATATCATCATATTTAAACTTCATAATTACTCTATCAATGATGTAAGTCTCATGCTTAGACCATTTTTCATAATTTTGCATAATCATAGCAAGTTTTTCATATACCAATTCCTTGGACACAGTAACAAATGGATACGCGGATTTCCTTTACACCAATACATGTAACAGATAGTAGGTCGTAGCCATGAGCCGTAGCTCCATATAAGTCCCTTACACAGTCTCTCCTTATCTCCCCCACATATAGGCAGTAGCCCCGGACCGTAGTTTAATCCCTTACTTGTTCGAGCTCAAATAACCCTATGGCATGCCAATTGTATCTAAAACTTACAATGTCCAAGGTTACACACGTTTCATCATATAGCTTACTGTTGCGCGTAATAAGTGCTACGCAATTGTGCAAGTATACACGTCGCAAGTTATAGTATAAAAGATATCGTCTCCACGGGGATTGGTGCCACTTCAAGAATTTAATCTCTTGCACTGTGTAGCGATGTCTTTTTTTCGCTAAAAAAACGTGGATTTCGAAGGTGTTTTTGAAAGGTGCTTGTGATTCTTTGGATATAAAATATTTATTCCGTGGGGTGTTTTAAAAACACCGCATTTTAAAAAAATAGAGTCGCCACCGGCCACTTAGGTAGGCCGGACACCATAAAACCAGAGATTCAAAAAGATTGGGTTCGGGAGTCGGTTACGGATGGGGAAGGATTAGCACCCCCACACCGCCCAAAATTGGTACTTTAATAATTACCGCTTTATTAATATTGGAATTTCGGATTAAAGTGACGATTATTTTAAAATTCGGTCATAATTGCGAATAAATTTTAAGGGCCCCGTTATCCGAGAATAAACGCCCAACCACTATCACTACGCTTGATACTGGCCCCGTTTACGCTCGGATAAAAGGACACCGCATTAACAAGTTATAAATCATATGCAATCTTAGTGGCAAAAATATAAAACATGGCAAAATATTTAAATGTAATAAATATTGACATAACAGGATACTAATCTAACATAAATGATATTCTAGACTAAAACATGCATATATACATATTATTCTAAATAATAGATAAAAACAACTTTAACAAGTCAGAATAACAATGTAGGAAAAATTTCGTATATAGACAAACAAATATTTCAAAAGGACATACATGCTAGTAATAAAACATATTTCAACATATATGGAACAATATATTATGCATAAAAGAAGACACACTAACACGTAACCTAAAAGTCAAGAAAACATACAATACGTACAAAAATACAAGAATATGCTGTTTTACGAGTCAAATAGAACATAACATCTTTTAATACGAATAACTGGATAAAAAATACATGACTATTATAAGCTTAACACACATATACATATAAACATAAAATACGAGGCATATACGAGGGACATAAAATAAAATAATAGAATATCATCATATACGATTATAATACGAACATGAATATTTACAAAGAATACAGGATCAAATGAAAGAAAAATAAAAGTCATGGCGAAAATTAAAGAACAATAATATGTAATTTAGGGACGAAATTGCGAAACAAACAAAACCTAAAAGGATCAAAACTGTAATTAGACCAAGGGGCAGACCCAAAATGAAAAGTTCAGAAACGCGGGATGACTAAAGGCGTAATTTTACCATTTGAAAACTGATTCGGTGTAATTTAGGGACTGGATTATAAGATTTTGAAATATCAGAGGGATTGGGATTGTAATTATACCATGCGGCAAGACAAAAACAAAAATATTGAAAACGCGGTGGGATTAAGTGCGTAATTTACCCATTTCAAAAAATAATAACACCTATATAAGCCTTCTTTTTAGGCCGAAATCAAATTTTCACCATTTCGTTTCATTTTCAGTTTTATAACCAAAAACTCGTTCTTCGTTTTCTCTCAACCTTCTTCTGAAACCCAGAATTCAGTGGCCGGCCGCCGTGTTCTCAGCCGCCAGTCGCCGCTAACCGGCGCCGGCGAGACTCCAAAACACACCAAAATAACCCCATTTTCGTCCTCAACATGAATCCGTGGTTGGATTCAGAAGATACACCCTTATTTGCCCTAGATCTAGAAAATACGAAGCGAAAAAAATATTTTTTAAACTAAAACGAAACTACAAGGGGTCTTCCCCTCCCTTTAGTCACCATATCAGGCTTGGAGAAGCCGAAAGGCTTGTCACTAAGGAAGGAAAGACCCTCAAACGGCGACGGTAAGACGACTCCCCTTTTTTTTGTTTCTGTTTACCTTTTTTGTATATGCATGCAAAAATAGAAAAAAAGAAAAGAAGATTTACCACTGGACTTTTCTTTCGATTTCCTTGAATGTTTACAACTTTCAGTTTTTTTTTGTATTACAAGATCCCTGTTATCACTCTCTTTTTTTTGTTACCTCTCTGTTATCCCCCCCGTTACAAAAGTCCCCGTTTCATATATATCACTGTCTTTGTTTTGGTGCAAGTTGCATCTTGCTTTTTCAGATCTGAACTGACAATTTTTGCTTGTTGTCTTGGGCATGTTCTGAACACGGGGGTTGAATATCGGTGTGGTGGCGGTATGGATGTTCTGCCAGCGGCCAGACGCGTTCTCGGCCGTTAGATCAGATCTGATCTAACGGTCGAGATGGCTTGAAGGACGAACGGCATGGATGAAGCCTCGATTTGATGAGACGGCTCCAGATCTTGACACGTGGAGCTCCGCAGTCGAGGAGTCAGAACGCGTGGATCTTACGCGCACGTGGGATATTAAAGCGTCCGCGCGTGGACCACACGCGCACGTGGCACTCGAACGGTCCATACGTGTGGAACACTCGGCTGGCAGATATTTTTGACTTCTTGGTTGTATCGTGGCCGTTGGATCAGATCTTGATCCAACGGCCCACAGTTACCTGCACACCATAATTGTAATTAGATAAGATTTGGGTTTGGGCCAACCGGGCCTTGTAATTTGTTTGTAATTGGACTTGGACTTCATTTTTATTTGGGTTTAATATAGTTAATTTTTTGATTTCATTTTATCAGCCCAATTATGTTAATAATAATATAATTAGTATTATAATAGCAATACACATACATATGAAAACGTATACTTATATTATACAAACATTAATTAATATAACATTCTAGCATACGTACGTATAATCATACATATAATTAACATAACATCTATATATTAATCAAATACGCTCATACTCTAGATACATAGACGATACACATACATTATTAATACGTATACATACATAGCTTATAATATACATGCACACACTACCTTATATTTATATTAGTAACATTCATATATAATAAATATACATGCAATATGTATTTACAAATGAAAATGAGTGATTACAGTTGCCCCTCTTTGCTTGTTCTCATGGAATGGGAAGCAAAGCAAAGATTCATAAGCACTCATTTTTATCAGACTTCCATGTTTGTAGCTTTGGAAAAACGTGTTCTTTTGGATATCTCCGCTCTTCCTTGGCTGAATCTTTAGGCTCGTAAGTTCTTCCTATATTGAGCTTCGTCACCTCCCGATCTTGGAGCTACAAGCTCTTCCTATATAGAACCCTTCGCTCTAAAACCCCGAATTATGAGTCCTTCCTTTCACTTTGAGACAGTAAAGCTTGGAGTCCTTCCTATATAGAACTCTTCGCCTTCAACGCTGGTTTCTCCTATATAAAACTTTTTGCGCCACTGATGGATTCTTCCGACTGGGAGTTTCTCCTATATAGAACTGCTAGTCTTCAAATCCTGGAGCTGTCAGTCCTTCCTATATAGAACTTTTGGCGTCTGAAATCTCAGAGCTACAGGTTCTTCCTATATAGAACCTTTCACTCTAAGACAATGAAGATCGGAGCCTTTCCTATATAAGACTCTTCGCTTTCGACACAAAAGGTTTCCTATATAACCTTGTGTCATAGGTGAATTCCTTCGACTGAGAGTTCTTTTTGAGATTCTGGATTTAGGGTTCTCCCTCTATGGAACCTTTCACTGGGGCTTGAAAATGCAGGTTCCTTTTTTTTCGAGGCTGTTGCCATTTTTGGACCTACGCTACTAAAACTGCCGCACCATGCCCGAAGGACTTACTGATGGCCCGAAGGACTTATCATCATGCTCGAAAGACTTACTGATGGCCCGAAGGACTTAACATCGTGCCCGAAGGACTTACCGATGACCCAAATGATTTAATATCTGGATCTGACGTCGACATGGCTGTTGTTCTATGGGGACTCACGCTGATATGCTGCCGCATCATGCCCGAAGGACTTACTGATGGCCCGAAGGACTTATCACCACGCTCGAAAGACTTATTGGTGGCCCGAATGACTTAACATCGTGCCCAAAGGACTTATCGATGACCCAAAGGATTTAACATTTGGATCTGACGCCGGCATGGCTGTTGTTCTATGGGGACTCACGCTGATATATCTTTGCCACATCATGCCCGGCGACTTACTGATGGCCCGAAAGACTTATCATCATGCTCAAAAGACTTACTGATGGACCGAAGGACTTAACATCGTGCCCGAAGGACTTACCGATGACCCGAAGGATTTAATATCTGGATCTGACGCCGACATGGCTGTTGTTCTATTGGGACTCACGCTGATATGCTGCCACATCATGCCCGAAGGACTTACTGATGGCCCGAAGGACTTATCATCATGCTCGAAAGACTTACCGATGGCCCGGCGACTTAACATCGTGCCCGGCGACTTACCGATGACCCGGGATTTAACATCTGGATCTCGCGCCGACATGGTCGTGGTTCTATAGGGACACCCGCTGATATGCTGCCACATCATGCCCGAAGGACTTACTGATGGCCCGAATGACTTATCATCATGCTCGAAAGACTTACTGATGGCCCGAAGGACTTAACATTGTGCCCGAAGGACTTACCGATGACCCGAAGAATTTAATATCTGGATATCACGCCGCCATGGCTGTGGTTCTTCGAGACTTTGGTAAACTCTTCGATAATTCTTCAGATACCTGTTTAGGAACAAGCAAAATTGACATGCCCCTATCTATATGACGCATGTAATGTTGTGCTTTCTTTCTCCTCTTTTTCTTTTTCTTTGTTTCTTTTTCTCCATTTTTTCTTTTTATTGTTAATCTTATGTCCTGAAAAGTCATTCTTCTGATTTCTCTATTTCCTTTCCTTTTTGCGGTATGCTCAATTTTGATATTCATTTCTCAAAATTTTGCTCAATAGGCATCTACTCTTGTTCTTTTACACGAGCACCCGCCTTTCTTCTTCGGGGTTTCTGCCTGCTTCACCAACAAACACTATATCATGCGTGTGCAGAAAATCTTACTATTCTTTCTGTTCTGCATTGCCCCATTCGATCGTGCTCGGCTACCTTCCAGTTCTTTTGACCCAATATTCTGAGTATTTGTTAATTTCGTCATCGGGGTGAGCGAAATGCTTCTTAACCTCAATCTTCTTGTTGCCTCTTGACGGACACCATTCATCGATTTTTGTGCTTTAATTCTTTGGAGACTCACTGTTTACTTTTTACCGTCCCCTCACTTTGTAAGCTCATTCTTGTCATGTTTCGTCCTTCATTTTCCTGAACCAAACAAGGCATCGTGGCTGGAATTCGCTTCTTGTTCTTGAGCTGTCTGACACCTATACCTCTGTTATCATCTTCATTCTATGCATTGTGAGGTCATTTCTGGTTTAGGGGCTCTAATAGTATCCGCCTCCTTGTGTTCTGGATCTTACCCCTGAAGTAATACATGGAAACTTTTGTTGCTTTAACTTGTCAATTTGCTGATTGGTGTTCCACTGAAGGGTATTATTTAGATTAACATACAAGATTTTGAAAACACAGCATAGGAGCTCTGGATATCATGTGCAAGAGTGGCTTAGATTCAACCACTTGGTAATTCAAAGATGTGAAGTCTTCCCTGGTAACTCGGTTCATCCTCATGATTACCGCGTTGCTGCAGAGTACTACTCTTTCTCAATTCTCATTATCTACTCCACCCCAAAAGGGTAGGCTTGTATAACCACTCGAGCGCAGAAATATTACTCTAGGAATAGAGTTCTGGGTGGTACGAGTCTTAATTTTTCCCATGATATCACCTATTTTCTTTTTTTCTTTTTTGTTTTTTTGTTTTTGTTTTTATCATTATTTGAGGAAATCAATTCGTTACAGTCCTTTGTCTTGAGGACAACGATGGAGCAAACAACACTGCCTCAAGTTACTCGGCATAGTCACGATTTGAAAATATTACCATCACTCATGAAGCTAAGGTTTCTTGAATTGGATGATATATCTCCACCCTATCGCTTCAGCGGAGTGCCCCAAAATTTCCATACTCTTATCCGAACAAGCTTATTACCAGGTTTCGAACATAGGAGTACTTTTTATTATTATTTTCATTTCTTTATTTTCATTTCTTTTTTCTTTCTTCTCTTTTTCTCTTCCTTTTTTGTTTATTTTTATTTTACTACCTAGAAGATTATGCCTAGAGTTTCAATTTCAAGCAACTCTACATGGTTGACATTTAGAGCTTTTTCATCCTTGAATATCATCGAAAGAGTAATACTCTCGCTTTGCTGACCAGAGTCCGGTAGGGAAGATCACACATCATCGTTGTCACGACATCTATCTAATGTCACATCTTGCAATTGATATCCAGCGTCCTACAACGGCGAGAAAATATATATGTGCTTTCAAAAACATTATATGTTAAGCGAAATGTGTTCTTTATTGAAAATAAATATCAACAAACATGCCTCATCACAAAAGATCTTTGCCACATGGGGGCCACATAGAGTTGATCCCTTGTATTACTTCAGAAAGGTATTTTAATGTAGAGACATCTCTGGCTTCTTCAGCACTATGTAGATTTGTTTCTCATCCTTGGTCTTCCACTGCTTGATCAGCTTTTGCGTCAGGGTTCCATCATTGACCAACTTCTTGATTTCCTCCAGTAAAGGTCTACATTTTCTGGTGGGATGCCCCGGTGCCCCCATATGGAATTCGCATGTGCTACTCGAGTCAAAACTATGGGCATACAGATCAGGTGCACTCTTCATCGGCCTAGGAACAAGATAGTGACCCTCTACCAGATGAGGCCAAATGTCAGAGATAGATATTCCAAACACTTTCAAATTTGCGCTCATCCGAGGAATTTTCCTTGATGACCCCGATTTGTCATTCTGTCTTCTTCTTTTACGGCCACGCGAACCCTGGAGATGACACTCATTTACGTCTCCATCCTTATCTATCTTATCTTCGATTCGGTCCTTAGACTTAGACCCCAATTTTCCTTCTTTGACCGCGTATTCTATTCTTTCTCCAATCGTCATGAAATCTTTGAATCCGTTTCTCGATTTCTCCAACATCACATCTAAGAAGGGAGAGGGAAGCGTTGCATGAAATAGGGGAGTCAACTCTTCTTCCGCTATAGGGGGCTGGACTTGGGTCGCCAGACATCGCCACCTTAAAGCATATTCCCTGAAGCTTTCATTTGGCCTCATTTTCTCATTCTGAAGAAACTCATCGACATGGTGCTAAATCTAAAGCATATTTATATTGATCCAAAAAGGCATTAGCGAGGTCACCCCATGACCTAACTTGGTTTCTATTCAAACGGTTATACCACACCTTCTTTGGTCCCACAAAGGCTATCATGGAAATGGTGGATCAACAATTCTTCGTTCTTCATGTATCCTTCCATTTTTCTACAAAACATAGTTAAGTGAATCTTGGGCAGCTGGCTCACACACTACGCAAATCCAGAACCTTGAAATGGAGGAATGACCAAATCGGGGACTAGGCGAGTTCCCTCGTATTGAAAACATTTATCTTCTCTTTCTTCTTAAGCTCTTTCTCGATTTTTCTTCTAACTGGTCAAGCCTCGACTCTTCAATTCGTTCCATTTTCCGATTAATTCACTATCGAACCCCAGGTATTAAATGATGAAGTGCCATGCGATGATAAAACAATGCAAAGAACGTGATGCAAATGCAATGCGTGAATGCAATAAAGCATTGATTCCGTAAATGATTTGTCCCTATAGGACATCTTTCATTCAGACCAAGAGGTTTCATTACATCCAGTATTAGGGTTTTACAGATATCGGTGAGCCCTGACACCTAATGTCTTGACCTCATTCAATAGTCCCGTCAGTTTTCCTTCACGGTCCAATGCCGGATCCATATTCTGGCTTATTGGTGCTGCTGCATCGGCTAAATCTGCTACCTGTTGAGCTACTTGTCGGGCTTGAGTCGTAACCATCTTCATGTCCTGGTCTTTCTCCCGTATTGTTTGCTCAGCCTTTTGTAGCTTAACGGTCATTGCCCCAGCACGGATCTCACTGGTATGTAAAGCAGTCTCGAGTCTCACTATCTGCTCTTTGAGTGCTGCGTTTTCTATTTGAAAGGCTTGTGATTCATTCCTTTCTTGGTGCAGACTTGATTTCAAGATATCTTCCATGGCCAGACTGCTTTCCAACTCATTTTGGAGAATGTCGTGTTGGCCCTCAGCTTCTCCCAGCTTCTGTGATAATGATCTGACTTTTTTCTTACTATTCTTGCATTTACGCTTCCAAAGATTCTCAACCGTTCTCACCTGAATCATACCATTGACCCACTCTTCCGCGGTGTCACCCAGACCAAAACTCTTGAATTCAAAGTGCAGCTTCTCATACTCGTCTTGTACGTTCTTTAATTTCATGCTCAGATTGTGCCTCTCATGCTCGAGCTGGCCGCACTTGCGTGCAAGTTCACCTTCTGAGACGCTTTTATTCTTAACTCCTAATTTTATCCCGCTTGAGTGACCCACTTCTGTGTTATCCGAACCTTGGACTGGGTATTGTTCCTTCTTCGACTTTGCCCCTTGGGTAACGGCCGACCGGGTCAAGAATCGGGTTGTCCGTCTTCAAATCCAAAATTCCCATTCGATAAGATCTCGAACTTTGTCCTTCAGGGCCCTACAATTTTCAGTGTGATGACTCGAATCACCTTTGTGGTAGCTGCACCGGACACGACTGTTGTAATCCTTCGGATAAGGAGGTTTTCTTGGTACAGACTTCACTGGTATGACAAGGTTCCTTTCAACAAGCAACGGAAGTAACTCGGTGTATCTCATGGGTATTGGATAATGTCTTCTGATGTCATTAGATTCTCGAACTTCCCCTGGTTTTGCCTCTGTTCCCTGGGTATCTACCCCAGATGTGCTACTTGTCTGCTTCTTGAGATTGATCACAAAGGGATTCGATTTGTCATATTTAATGGTGTTATCTATTTTGACATTCTGACCATTCTGTTCCACATTCTGCTCCCCGACCGAATCTTTTCTGAGTTCGACATGCTGCTTGGCTTTCATCATGGAATTCATCTGGTCCATCATCTCGGACATCCGCTTTTTAGTCCTTGTATTTCATCTTGTTTGTCACCGGGATTGACATCGCTTGCCGAATCTGCATTACGTGTCCTTGAATGGTTCTTCTTCGGTTGTCACTGTCCTAGTCCCGGGATGGAACTCTGGAATTGGACCCCCTTCCTTCAGGTCAAAGAACCTTTGGTCCATCATGAACAATCTTCTATTAAGAGAGAAATCACTCGGGAATCAATGCCCTGTCTAATGCGAATGCAATGGTATGCAAAAACAAAGCAAAAGAACACAAGTCAGTACCGGAAAAAAATGATAAGTACATAATAAAAGGGCAAATTAAATGCGATAAGCAAACAAGACAATCCTATTTACATTCCAACTAAGACATCTAGGTTATCCGCATGGCTCTAACATGGTGGGTTTCTATGTGTTCTCTACATGCAGTTTTGGTTCTAAGAGGTACCCGAATTGTCCTCGCTGTCCTCTACTAAGAGTAGCAAGGCCCCCAATCATCACCCATTATAGGCTCCTTTTAACCGGGTTCAATTCAGGGGGACCCATTCGCTTATGCCCATACGAAGGAACGATATCCTTACGAAAGCATAAGGTACTCGAGCCCCGAAGGTACTTGCAAGGCCCATACGGGAGAACGATATCTCCACGAAAGCATTAGCGTTTTCCCCTCATTTAAAAAGACGGGTTTATATGCCATATTTTAAATGCGTTAAAATAAACGCGCAATTATGACTGAATGTTAATTTAATAGTCACTTTAATCCGGAACTTCCAATATTAGTAAAGCGGTGATTATTTTAAAAGCTTGACTCTCATTTGTTTTTTTTTAAAAAAAACAAAAATTGTCCCCAGCGGAGTCGCCATCTGTAGCGATGTCTTTTTTTTCGCTAAAAAACGTGGATTTCGAAGGTGTTTTTGAAAGGTGTTTGTGATTCTTTGGATATAAAATATTTATTCCGTGGGGTTTTTTAAAAAAACCGCATTTTAAAAAAATGGAGTCGCCACCGGCCACTTAGGTAGGTCGGACACCATAAAACCAGAGATTCAAAAAGATTGGGTTCGGGAGTCGGTTACGGATGGGGAAGGATTAACACCCCCACACCGCCCAAAATTGGTACTTTAATAATTACCGCTTTATTAATATTGGAATTTCGGATTAAAGTGACGATTATTTTAAAATTTGGTCATAATTGCGAATAAATTTTAAGGGACCCGTTATCCGAGAATAAACGGCCAACCACTATCACTACGCTTGATACTGGCCCCGTTTACACTCGGATAAAAGGACACCGCATTAACAAGTTATAAATCATATGCAATCTTAGTGGCAAAAATATAAAACATGGCAAAATATTTAAATGTAATAAATATTGACATAACAGGATACTAATCTAACATAAATGATATTCTAGACTAAAACATGCATATATACATATTACTCTAAATAATAGATAAAAACAACTTTAACAAGTCAGAATAACAATGCAGGAAAAATTACGTATATAGACAAACAAATATTTCAAAAGGACATACATGCTAGTAATAAAACATATTTCAACATATATGGAACAATATATTATGCATAAAAGAAGACACACTAACACGTAGCCTAAAAGTCAAGAAAACATACAATACGTACAAAAAATACAAGAACATGTTGTTTTACGAGTCAAATAGAACATAACATGTTTTAATACGAATAACTGGATAAATAATACATGACTATTATAAGCTTAACACACATATACATATAAACATAAAATACGAGGCATATACGAGGACATAAAATAAAATAATAGAATATCAACATATACGATTATAATACGAACATGAATATTTACAAAGAATACAGGATCAAAATGAAAGAAAAATAAAAGTCAGTGTAAATTAAAGAACAATAATATGTAAATTAGGGACGAAATTGAGAAACAAACAAAACCTAAAAGGATCAAAACTGTAATTAGACCAAGGGGCAGACCCAAAATGAAAAGCTCAGAAACGCTGGATGACTAAAGGCGTAATTTTACCATTTGAAAACTGATTCAGTGTAATTTAGGGACTGAATTATAAGATTTTGAAATATCAGAGGGACTGGGATTGTAATTATACCATGCGGCAAGACAAAAACAAAAATATTGAAAACGCGGTGGGATTAAGTGCGTAATTTACCCATTTCAAAAAATAATAACACCTATATAAGCATTCTTTTTAGGCCGAAATCAAATTTTCACCATTTCATTTCATTTTCAGTTTTATAACCAAAAACTCGTTCTTAGTTTTCTCTCAACCTTCTTCTGAAACCCAGAATCCGGCGGCCGGCCGCCGTGTTCTCAGCCGTCGGCCGCCGCTAACCGGCATCGGCGAGACTCCAAAACACACCAAAATAACCCCTTTTCGTCCTCAACATGAATCCGTGGTTGGATTCAGAAGATACACCCTTATTTGCCCTAGATCTAGAAAATACGAAGCGAAAAAAATATTTTTTAAACCAAAACGAAACTACAAGGGGTCTTCCCCTCCCTTTAGTTCACCATATCAGGCTTGGAGAAGCCGAAAGGCTTGTCACTAAGGAAGGAAAGACCCTCAAACGGCGACGGTAAGACGACTCGCCTTTTTTTTTGTTTCTGTTTACCTCTTTTTTATATGCATGCAAAAATAGAAAAAAAAGAAAAGAGGATTTACCACTGGACTTTTCTTTCGATTTCCTTGAATGTTTACAACTTTCAGTTTTTTTTTGTATTACAAGATCCCTGTTATCACTCTTTTTTTTTGTTACCTCTCTGTTATCCCCCCGTTACAAAAGTCCCCGTTTCATATATATCATTGTCTTTGTTTTGGTGCAAGTTGCATCTTGCTTTTTCAGATCTGAACTGACAATTTTTGCTTGTTGTCTTGGGCATGTTCTGAACACAGGGGTTGAATATCGGTGTGGTGGCGGTATGGATGTTCTGCCAGCGGCCAGATGCGTTCTCGGCCGTTAGATCAGATCTGATCTAACGGTCGAGATGGCTTGAAGGACGAACAGCCTGGATGAAGCCTCGATTTGATGAGAAGGCTCCAGATCTTGACACGTGGAGCTCCGCAGTCGAGGAGTCAGAACGCGTGGATCTTACGCGCGCGTGGGATATTAAAGCGTCCGCGCGTGGACCACACGCGCGCGTGGCACTCGAACGGTCCATACGTGTGGAACACGCGGCTGGCAGATATTTTTGACTTCTTGGTTGTATCGTGGCCGTTGGATCAGATCTTGATCCAACGGCCACGCCACCCCGCACACCATAATTGTAATTAGATAAGATTTGGGTTTGGGCCAACCGGCCTTGTAATTTGTTTGTAATTGGACTTGGACTTCATTTTTATTTGGGTTTAATATAGTTAATTTTTTGATTTCATTTTATCAGCCCAATTATGTTAATAATAATATAATTAGTATTATAATAACAATACACATACATACGAAAAACATATACTTATATTATACAAACATTAATTAATATAACATTCTAGCATACGTCGTATAATCATACATATAATTAACATAACATCTATATATTAATCAAATACGCTGTACTCTAGATACATACACGATACACATACATCATTAATACACGTATACATACATAGCTTATAATATACATGCACACACTACCTTATATTTATATTAGATCATGCCCGGGGACTTACTAATGGCTCGAATGACTCCACCACCCCTCAAAGACTTATTGGTGGCCCGAAGGACACTATCATGCAGAAGGACTTACTGATGATCGAAGGATTTAATATCTGGATCTCCGGCAAACATGGCTGTTGTTCTTTCTGGACTCACGGCTGATATGCTGCCACATCATGCCCGAAGGACTTCGCGATGGCCGGGACTTATCATCATGCTCGAAAGACTTCACCGATGGCGGGACTTAACATCGTGCCCGAAGGACTTATCGATGACCCAAAGATTTAACATCTGGATCAGCGCGATATGCTATTGTTCTATGAGGACTCGCGCTGTATCTCTGCCACGTCATGCGAAGGACTTCGCGATGGCACGAAGGGTATCATCATGCTCGAAAGACTTCTTGGTGGCCCGAGGACTTAACATCTTGAAGGAAGGATTTAATTAGCGATCGGATCGGCGCGTAGACATTTGTTGTTCTATCTGGACTCAACGATATCTTTGCGCATCATGCCCGAGAAGGACTTCGCGATGGCGAAGGACTTATCATCCATGCTCGAAAAGACTTTCGATGGCCGAATGACTTAACGCCGTGCAGGAGGACTTTCTGGAGATGACAGAAGGATTTAATATATGGATCGGCCGCAGAATGGTGTTTGTTCTATGAGGGACTCGCGTTGATATCTTGTGCCGTCATGCAGAGGACTGCGATGGCCCGAAGTTTATCATCATGCTTCGAAAACTTACTGGTGGACCAAGGACTTAACATCATGCTGAAAAGACTTGCGATGACCCAGGATTTAACATCTATGGCCGACATGGCGGGTTGTTTATGGGGACTCAGATGTCTTTGCGGCATCATGCGAAGGACTTCTTGGTGACCCGAAGGACTTATCACCATGCTCAAAAGACTTCGTGGGCGAAGGACTTAGCATCATGCCCGAAGGACTTTCCGATGACCAGAAGGATTTAATATCTGGATCTCACTTGTATGGTACTGTAGTTCTTTACTATTTGGTAAATTCTTTGATAATTCTTCAAATACCTCATTTTAGGAACAAACAAAATTGACATGCCCTATCTATATGATGCATGTAATGTTGTACTTTCTTTCTCCTCTTTTTGTTCTTTCTCCTTTTTTGTTAATCTTATATCATGAAAAGTCATTCTTCTGATTTCTCTATTTTTTTTTCCGGTATTCTGATTTTGATCTTCATTTAAATCAAATTTTTTCAGTAGGCATCTGCTCTTGTTCTTTTGCGGGCACATTTTCTCTTAAAGTCTATGCACTTCAACAAAAACATTATATCATGCGTGTTACCATAAGAAATTCTTACTGTGCTTTGTTACTGCGTACCCCGTTCGATCGTACTCGGCTATCTTCCAGTTCTTTTTGACGACGTACAGTGTTTGTTAATTTCATCATCGGGGTGAAGCGAAATGTGCCAACCTCAATCTTCTTGTTGCCTTTTGGCGGACCTCTGTTATCATCTTCATTCTATGCATTGTGAGTCATTTCTGGTTGGGGGCTCAATAGTATCCGCCTCCTTGTGTTCCTGGATCTTACCTGAGTAATACATGGAATCTTTGTTGCTTTAACTTGTCAATTTGCTGATTAGTGTTCCATGAAGGGTATCATTTAGATTAACATACAAGATTTTGAAAACACAACATAGGACTCTGGATATCATGTGCAAAGTGGCTTAGATTCAACCACTTGGTAATTCAAAGATGTGAAGTCTTCCTAGTGACTCGGTTCATCCTCATGATTCTGGCGTTGCTGCAGTCTACTCTTTCTCAATTCTCATTATCTACTCCCTTTGAAAAGGGTGGGCTTGTATAACCACTTTCGGCACAAAAATATTACTCTAGGAATAGAGTTAGGTGGTGTCAGTTTTAATTTTACCTATGCTATCATTTATTCTTAATTTTTCTTTTTCTCTTTCTTTCTTTTTCCTTTTTTTTTCTTTTTTCTTTTTTTTTTTTTTTTTGTTTTTTTTTCTTCTTTTTTTTTTTTCACTTTTATCATTATTTGAGAAATCAATGATCCTTTGTCTTGAGGACAACGATGGAGCAAACAAAATTCCCCAGTTACTCGGCATAGTCACGATTTGAAAATATTACCATCATTTCGTAGGCTAAGGTTTCTTGGATTGGATGATATATCTCCCCTGTATAACCAGTGGAGTGCTAAAATTTCCTCTTATCAGAACAAGCCTATTACAGTTTTGAACATAGGAGTACTTTTTATTATTATTTTCTTTCTTTATTTTCATTTCTTTTTTTTTTCTTTTTCTTTTTTTTCTTATTTTTTTTGTTTTGTTTTTCTTCTTTACTACCTAAAGATTATGCCTAGGTTTCAATTTCAAAGCAACTCTACATGGTTGACATTTAGACTTTTTTAGATCCTTGAATATCATCCGAAGAGTAATAATCTCGTTTCTTGACAGTCGATGGGAAGATTACATCGTTGTCAAAACATCTATCTAATGTCATCTTGCAATTGATATCGGTGTCTCTACAACGGCGAAAATATCTATGTGCTTTCAAAAACATTATATTTAGCGAAATGTGTTTCTTTATTGAAAATAAAAATCAACAAACATGCCCCATCTCGAAAGATCTTTTTGCCATATGGGGGCCACATGTAGTAAAGTTGATTCATTTGTATTACTTGAGGAAAGTATTTTAATGTAGAGACATCTATGGCTTCTTGTAACACTATGTAGATTTCTTCTAAATCCTTGGTCCTCCTTTGGCAGGATCAATTCTTGTGTGAGGGGTTCCATCATTGACCAAAACTTGATTTCCTCCAATAAGGTCAACATTTTTACGGTGGGATGCTTACTGGTGCCCCCCATTATAATTCGCATGTGCTCTCGAGTCAAAACTATGGGCATGGATCGGGTGCAATCTTCCATCGGCTAGGAACAAGATAGTGACCCTCCACGGGATGAGGCCAAATGCGAGATAGATGTTCAAACACTTCCAAATTTGCACCTCGTCAGGAATTTTCCTTGATGACCCCAATTTGTCGGTCTGTCTCCTTCTTTTACGACCCTGTGAACCACAGGAATGACAATCATTTTCGTCTCCATCTTTATCTATCTTATCTTGATTAGATCCTTGAAACTTAGACCTAATTTTCCTTCTTTGATTGCGTATTCTATTCTTTCTCAATCGTCATGAAATCTTAGATTGTTTCGATTTCTCAACATCACATCGAAGAAAGGGGAGAGGCGTTGCATGAAATAAAGTCAACTCTTCTTCCGCTATGGGGGCTGGACTTGGAGTCTCAAACATCGCCACCTTAATGCATATTCCTTAAGCTTTCACTTGGTCTCATTTTCTCATTACGAAGAAGCGGCGGCGGTGCTAAATCTAAAAGCATATTTGTATTTGATCAAAAGGCATTGGCGAGTCACCCCATGACCTAACCAGTTTCTACATCAAGCGGTTTATACCACATTGTTTCTTTGGTCGTCGACTATCATGGAAATGGTGGATCAACAATTCTTCATTCTTCATGTATCCTTCCATTTTTCTACAAAACATAGTTAAGTGAATCTTGGGCTTTGTTTCCATCATCTTGCGCAAATCAGGACCTTGAAATCTGGAGGAATGACAAATCGGGGACTAGCGAGGAGTTCCTCGTATTGAAAACATTTATCTTCTCTTTCTTCTTAAGCTCTTTCGATTCTTCTGGTTGTCCTCACTGCTCTTTTTTCTGATTAATTCGCTATCGAACATGTATTATGATAGGTATTATGGAAACAATATCATGTGGTTGAGCTACTTGCAGGGCTTGAGTCGTAACCATCTTCATGTCACGGTCTTTCTCTTGTATTGTTTGCTCGGCCTTTTGTAGTTTGACGGTCATTTGCCCAGACACATCTCTCGCTGATGCGTAAAAAATCTCGAGCCTCGCTATCATTCTTTGAGTGCTTGCGTTTTCCATTTGAAAGGCTTGTGATTCATTCCTTTCTTCTGCGGTTGATTTTTAGGATATCTTCCATGGCGGTAACTCCAACTCATTTGGAGAATGTCGCGTTGGCCCTCGACTTCTTCCCGGCTTTCTTGCATTTACGCTTCCGGCGTTACGACCGTTCCTCGGCTGAATCATACCATTGACCCCTCTTAGCGGTGTCACCCGACCCGAAACTCTTGAATTCAAAGTCACGACAATTTTCTCTCTTGTACATTCTTTAATTTCATGCTCAGTTGTGCCTCTCATGCTCAGAGCTGGTTACGATTGTGTGCAAATTCATCTTCTGAGACACTTTTATTCTTGACTCCTAACTTTATCCGCTTGGTGACCCACTCTGTTTTTATCCGAACGTTGGATTGGTGGTGACCCTCCTTCCGACTTTGCCCCGGGCAGCGGCTTTAGCTATTGAAGAATCGGGGTTGTCAGTCTTCAAAATCCAAAATTCCCATTACGATAAGATCTTTAACAAGTTATAAATCATATGCAATCTTAGTGGCAAAATATAAAACATGGCAAAATATTTAAATGTAATAAATATTGACATAACAGGATACTAATCTAACATAAATGATATTCTAGACTAAAACATGCATATATACATATTATTCTAAATAATAGATAAAAACAACTTTAACAAGTCAGAATAACAATGTAGGAAAAATTTCGTATATAGACAAACAAATATTTCAAAAGGACATACATGCTAGTAATAAAACATATTTCAACATATATGGAACAATATATTATGCATAAAAGAAGACACACTAACACGTAACCTAAAAGTCAAGAAAACATACAATACGTACAAAAATACAAGAATATGCTGTTTTACGAGTCAAATAGAACATAACATCTTTTAATACGAATAACTGGATAAAAAATACATGACTATTATAAGCTTAACACACATATACATATAAACATAAAATACGAGGCATATACGAGGGACATAAAATAAAATAATAGAATATCATCATATACGATTATAATACGAACATGAATATTTACAAAGAATACAGGACTGAAATGAAAGAAAAATAAAAGTCAGTGGCAGAAATTAAAGAACAATAATATGTAATTTAGGGACGAAATTGCGAAACAAACAAAACCTAAAAGGATCAAAACTGTAATTAGACCAAGGGGCAGACCCAAAATGAAAAGTTCAGAAACGCGGGATGACTAAAGGCGTAATTTTACCATTTGAAAACTGATTCGGTGTAATTTAGGGACTGGATTATAAGATTTTGAAATATCAGAGGGATTGGGATTGTAATTATACCATGCGGCAAGACAAAAACAAAAATATTGAAAACGCGGTGGGATTAAGTGCGTAATTTACCCATTTCAAAAAATAATAACACCTATATAAGCCTTCTTTTTAGGCCGAAATCAAATTTTCACCATTTCGTTTCATTTTCAGTTTTATAACCAAAAACTCGTTCTTCGTTTTCTCTCAACCTTCTTCTGAAACCCAGAATTCAGTGGCCGGCCGCCGTGTTCTCAGCCGCCAGTCGCCGCTAACCGGCGCTTGGCGAGACTCCAAAACACACCAAAATAACCCCATTTTTCATCCTCAACATGAATCCGTGGTTGGATTCGTAAGATACACCCTTATTTGCCCTAGATCTAGAAAATACGGCGAAAAAAATATTTTTAAACTAAAACGAAACTACAAGGGTCTTCCCTCCCTTTAGTCACCATATCAGTTTGGAGAAGCCGAAGGCTTGTCACTAAGGAAGGAAAGACCTCAAACGGCGACGGTAAGACGACTCCCCTTTTTTGTTTGTTTTTTACCTTTTTTGTATATGCATGCAAAAATAGAAAAAAGAAAAGAAGATTTACCATCGGACTTTTCTTTCGATTTCCTTGAATGTTTACAACTTTCAGTTTTTTGTATTACAAGATCCCTCGTTATCACTCTTTTTTTGTTACCTCTCTATTATCCCCCGTTACAAAAGTCCCGTTTCATATATATCATTTGTCTTTGTTTTGGTGCAAGTTGCATCTTGCTTTTTCAATCTGAATCGACAATTTTGCTTGTTGTCTTGGGCATGTTCTGAACACGGGGTTGAATATCGGTGTGGTGGCGGTATGGATGTTCTCGCCAAATGACAGACGTTCTCGGCGTTAGATCGATCTGATCTAACGGTCGAGATGGCTTGAAGGACGAACGGCATGGATGAAGCCTCGATTTGATGAGACGGCTCCAGATCTTGACACGTGGAGCTCGCAGCCGAGAGTCGAACGCGTGGATCTTACGCGCGCCGCGTGGGATATTAAAGCGTCCGTAGCGTGGACCACACGCCGCCGCGTGGCACTCGAACGGTCCATACGTGTGGAACACTCGGGCCGGCGAGATATTTTTGACTTCTTGGTTGTATCGTGGCGTTGGATCGGATCTTGATCCAACGCCCACGATACCCACCACACCATAATTGTAATTAGATAAGATTTGGGTTTGGGCCAACCGGGCCTTGTAATTTGTTTGTAATTGGACTTGGACTTCATTTTTATTTGGGTTTAATATAGTTAATTTTTTGATTTCATTTTATCAGCCCAATTATGTTAATAATAATATAATTAGTATTATAATAGCAATACACATACATATGAAAACGTATACTTATATTATACAAACATTAATTAATATAACATTCTAGCATACATACGATTATAATCATACATATAATTAACATAACATCTATATATTAATCAAATACGCTCATACTCTAGATACATAGACGATACACATACATTATTAATACGTATACATACATAGCTTATAATATACATGCACACACTACCTTATATTTATATTAGTAACATTCATATATAATAAATATACATGCAATATGTATTTACAAATGAAAATGAGTGATTACAGTTGCCCCTCTTTGCTTGTTCTCATGGAATGGGAAGCAAAGCAAAGATTCATAAGCACTCATTTTTATCAGACTTCCATGTTTGTAGCTTTGGAAAAACGTGTTCTTTTGGATATCTCCGCTCTTCCTTGGCTGAATCTTTAGGCTCGTAAGTTCTTCCTATATTGAGCTTCGTCACCTCCCGATCTTGGAGCTACAAGCTCTTCCTATATAGAACCCTTCGCTCTAAAACCCCGAATTATGAGTCCTTCCTTTCACTTTGAGACAGTAAAGCTTGGAGTCCTTCCTATATAGAACTCTTCGCCTTCAACGCTGGTTTCTCCTATATAAAACTTTTTGCGCCACTGATGGATTCTTCCGACTGGGAGTTTCTCCTATATAGAACTGCTAGTCTTCAAATCCTGGAGCTGTCAGTCCTTCCTATATAGAACTTTTGGCGTCTGAAATCTCGAGCTACGTGTTCTTCCTATATAGAACCTTTCACTCTAAGACAATGAAGATCGGAGCCTTTCCTATATAAGACTCTTTTCGCTTTCGACACAAAAGGTTTCCTATATAACCTTGTGTCATAGGTGAATTCCTTCGATTGAGAGTTCTTTTTGAGATTCTGGATTTAGGGTTCTCCCTCTATGGAACCTTTCACCGGGGCTTGAAAATGCAGTTCCTTTTTTTTTTACGAGGTCATGCCATTTTTGGACCTACGCTACTAAAAACGCCGCACCATGCCCGGGCGACTTACCGATGGCCCGAAGGACTTATCATCATGCTCGAAAGACTTACCGATGGCCCGAAGGACTTAACATCGTGCCGGCGGACTTACCGATGACCCAAATGATTTAATATCCGGATCTCGACGTCGACATGGCTGTTGTTCTATGGGGACTCACGCCGATATCTTTGCCGCATCATGCCCGAAGGACTTACTGATGGCCCGAAGGACTTATCACCACGCTCGAAAGACTTATTGGTGGCCCGAATGACTTAACATCGTGCCCAAAGGACTTATCGATGACCCAAAGGATTTAACATTTGGATCTGACGCCGGCATGGCTGTTGTTCTATGGGGACTCACGCTGATATGCTGCCACATCATGCCCGAAGGACTTACTGATGGCCCGAAAGACTTATCATCATGCTCAAAAGACTTACTGATGGACCGAAGGACTTAACATCGTGCCCGGGGACTTACCGATGACCCGGGATTTAATATCCGGATCTGACGCCGACATGGTTGTTGTTCTATTGGGACTCACGCCGATATGCTGCCACATCATGCCCGGGACTTACCGATGGCCCGGCGGACTTATCATCATGCTCGAAAGACTTACTGATGGCCCGAAGGACTTAACATCGTGCCCGAAGGACTTACCGATGACCCGAAGGATTTAACATCTGGATCTGACGCCGACATGGCTGTGGTTCTATAGGGACACCCGCTGATATGCTGCCACATCATGCCCGAAGGACTTACTGATGGCCCGAATGACTTATCATCATGCTCGAAAGACTTACTGATGGCCCGAAGGACTTAACATTGTGCCCGAAGGACTTACCGATGACCCGAAGAATTTAATATCTGGATATCACGCCGCCATGGCTGTGGTTCTTTCGAGACTTTGGTAAACTCTTCGATAATTCTTCAGATACCTGTTTAGGAACAAGCAAAATTGACATGCCCCTATCTATATGACGCATGTAATGTTGTGCTTTCTTTCTCCTCTTTTTCTTTTTCTTTGTTTCTTTTTCTCCATTTTTTCTTTTTATTGTTAATCTTATGTCCTGAAAAGTCATTCTTCTGATTTCTCTATTTCCTTTCCTTTTGCGGTATGCTCAATTTTGATATTCATTTCTGTCAAATTTTGCTCAATAGGCATCTACTCTTGTTCTTTTACACGAGCACCCGCCTTTCTTCTTCGGGGTTTCTGCCTGCTTCACCAACAAACACTATATCATGCGTGTGCAGAAAATCTTACTATTCTTTCGCTCGCATTGCCCCATTCGATCGTGCTCGGCTACCTTCCAGTTCTTTTGACCCAATATTCTCGAGTATTTGTTAATTTCACATCGGGTGAGCGAAATGCTTAACCTCAATCTTCTTGTTGCCTCTTGACGGACACCATTCATCGATTTTTGTGCTTTAATTCTTTGGAGACTCACTGTTTACTTTTTACCGTCCCCTCACTTTGTAAGCTCATTCTTGTCATGTTTCGTCCTTCATTTTCCTGAACCAAACAAGGCATCGTGGCTGGAATTCGCTTCTTGTTCTTGAGCTGTCTCGACACCTATACCTCTGTTATCATCTTCATTCTATGCATTGTGAGGTCATTTCTGGTTTAGGGGCTCTAATAGTATCCGCCTCCTTGTGTTCTGGATCTTACCCCTGAAGTAATACATGGAAACTTTTGTTGCTTTAACTTGTCAATTTGCTGATTGGTGTTCCACTGAAGGGTATTATTTAGATTAACATACAAGATTTTGAAAACACAAAGATAGGAGCTCTGGATATCATGTGCAAGAGTGGCTTAGATTCAACCACTTGGTAATTCAAAGATGTGAAGTCTTCCTGTAACTCGGTTCATCCTCATGATTACCGCGTTGCTTTGCAGAGTACTACTCTTTCTCAATTCTCATTATCTACTCCACCCCAAAAGGGTAGGCTTGTATAACCACTGAGCGCAGAAATATTACTCTAGGAATAGAGTTCTGGGTGGTACAGTCTTAATTTTTCCCATGATATCACCTATTTTCTTTTTTTTTTTTTTTTTTTTTTTTTTGTTTTTATCATTATTTGAGGAAATCAATTGCTTCTGATCCTTTGTCTTGAGGACAACGATGGAGCAAACAACACTGCCTCAAGTTACTCGGCATAGTCACGATTTGAAAATATTACCATCACTCATGAAGCTAAGGTTTCTTGAATTGGATGATATATCTCCACCCTATCGCTTCAGCGGAGTGCCCCAAAATTTCCATACTCTTATCCGAACAAGCTTATTACTGTGTTTCAACATAGGAGTACTTTTTATTATTATTTTCATTTCTTTATTTTCATTTCTTTTTTCTTTCTTCTCTTTTTCTCTTCCTTTTTTGTTTATTTTTATTTTACTACCTAGAAGATTATGCCTAGAGTTTCAATTTCAAGCAACTCTACATGGTTGACATTTAGAGCTTTTTCATCCTTGAATATCATCGAAAGAGTAATACTCTCGCTTTGCTGACCAGAGTCCGGTAGGGAAGATCACACATCATCGTTGTCACGACATCTATCTAATGTCACATCTTGCAATTGATATCCAGCGTCCTACAACGGCGAGAAAATATATATGTGCTTTCAAAAACATTATATGTTAAGCGAAATGTGTTCTTTATTGAAAATAAATATCAACAAACATGCCTCATCACAAAAGATCTTTGCCACATGGGGGCCACATAGAGTTGATCCCTTGTATTACTTCAGAAAGGTATTTTAATGTAGAGACATCTCTGGCTTCTTCAGCACTATGTAGATTTGTTTCTCATCCTTGGTCTTCCACTGCTTGATCAGCTTTTGCGTCAGGGTTCCATCATTGACCAACTTCTTGATTTCCTCCAGTAAAGGTCTACATTTTCTGGTGGGATGCCCCGGTGCCCCCATATGGAATTCGCATGTGCTACTCGAGTCAAAACTATGGGCATACAGATCAGTGCACTCTTCATCGCCTAGGAACAAGATAGTGACCCTCTACCAGATGAGGCCAAATGTCAGAGATAGATATTCCAAACACTTTCAAATTTGCGCTCATCCGAGGAATTTTCCTTGATGACCCCGATTTGTCATTCTGTCTTCTTCTTTTACGGCCACGCGAACCCTGGAGATGACACTCATTTACGTCTCCATCCTTATCTATCTTATCTTCGATTCGGTCCTTAGACTTAGACCCCAATTTTCCTTCTTTGACCGCGTATTCTATTCTTTCTCCAATCGTCATGAAATCTTTGAATCCGTTTCTCGATTTCTCCAACATCACATCTAAGAAGGGAGAGGGAAGCGTTGCATGAAATAGGGGAGTCAACTCTTCTTCCGCTATAGGGGGCTGGACTTGGGTCGCCAGACATCGCCACCTTAAAGCATATTCCCTGAAGCTTTCATTTGGCCTCATTTTCTCATTCTGAAGAAACTGTCGACATGGTGCTAAATCTAAAGCATATTTATATTGATCCAAAAAGGCATTAGCGAGGTCACCCCATGACCTAACTTGGTTTCTGTTCAAACGGTTATACCACACTGCTGCTGGTCCCGTCAGGCTATCATGGAAATGGTGGATCAACAATTCTTCGTTCTTCATGTATCCTTCCATTTTTCTACAAAACATAGTTAAGTGAATCTTCGGGCAGCTGGCTCCGTCACACTACGCAAATCCAGGAACCTTGAAATCTGGAGGAATGACCAAATCAGGGACTAGGCAGAGTTCCCTCGTATTGAAAACATTTATCTTCTCTTTCTTCTTAAGCTCTTTCTCGATTTTTTCTTCTAACTGGTCAAGCCTCGACTCTTCAATTCGTTCCATTTTCCGATTAATTCACTATCGAACCCCAGGTATTAAATGATGAAGTGCCATGCGATGATAAAACAATGCAAAGAACGTGATGCAAATGCAATGCGTGAATGCAATAAAGCATTGATTCCGTAAATGATTTGTCCCTATAGGACATCTTTCATTCAGACCAAGAGGTTTCATTACATCCAGTATTAGGGTTTTACAGATATCGGTGAGCCCTGACACCTAATGTCTTGACCTCATTCAATAGTCCCGTCAGTTTTCCTTCACGGTCCAATGCCGGATCCATATTCTGGCTTATTGGTGCTGCTGCATCGGCTAAATCTGCTACCTGTTGAGCTACTTGTCGGGCTTGAGTCGTAACCATCTTCATGTCCTGGTCTTTCTCCCGTATTGTTTGCTCAGCCTTTTGTAGCTTAACGGTCATTGCCCCAGCACGGATCTCACTGGTATGTAAAGCAGTCTCGAGTCTCACTATCTGCTCTTTGAGTGCTGCGTTTTCTATTTGAAAGGCTTGTGATTCATTCCTTTCTTGGTGCAGACTTGATTTCAAGATATCTTCCATGGCCAGACTGCTTTCCAACTCATTTTGGAGAATGTCGTGTTGGCCCTCAGCTTCTCCCAGCTTCTGTGATAATGATCTGACTTTTTTCTTACTATTCTTGCATTTCTGCTTCCAGCATTCTGAACCGTTCCTCAGCTGAATCATACCATTGACCCACTCTTCCGCGGTGTCACCCAGACCAAAACTCTTGAATTCAAAGTGCAGCTTCTCATACTCGTCTTGTACGTTCTTTAATTTCATGCTCAGATTGTGCCTCTCATGCTCGAGCTGGCCGCACTTGCGTGCAAGTTCACCTTCTGAGACGCTTTTATTCTTAACTCCTAATTTTATCCCGCTTGAGTGACCCACTTCTGTGTTATCCGAACCTTGGACTGGGTATTGTTCCTTCTTCGACTTTGCCCCTTGGGTAACGGCTGACTGGCTGAAGAATCGGGGTTGTCCGTCTTCGAAATCCAAAATTCCCATTCTGATAAGATCTCGAACTTTGTCCTTCAGGGCCCTACAATTTTCAGTGTGATGACTCGAATCACCTTTGTGGTAGCTGCACCGGACACGACTGTTGTAATCCTTCGGATAAGGAGGTTTTCTTGGTACAGACTTCACTGGTATGACAAGGTTCCTTTCAACAAGCAACGGAAGTAACTCGGTGTATCTCATGGGTATTGGATAATGTCTTCTGATGTCATTAGATTCTCGAACTTCCCCTGGTTTTGCCTCTGTTCCCTGGGTATCTACCCCAGATGTGCTACTTGTCTGCTTCTTGAGATTGATCACAAAGGGATTCGATTTGTCATATTTAATGGTGTTATCTATTTTGACATTCTGACCATTCTGTTCCACATTCTGCTCCCCGACCGAATCTTTTCTGAGTTCGACATGCTGCTTGGCTTTCATCATGGAATTCATCTGGTCCATCATCTCGGACATCTGCTTCTTTAGTCCTTGTATTTCATCTTGTTTGTCACCAGGATTGACACTGCTTACCGAATCTGTTCTGGTGTCCTTGAATGGTTCTTCTTCGGTTGTCACTGTCCTAGTCCCGGGATGGAACTCTGGAATTGGACCCCCTTCCTTCAGGTCAAAGAACCTTTGGTCCATCATGAACAATCTTCTATTAAGAGAGAAATCACTCGGGAATCAATGCCCTGTCTAATGCGAATGCAATGGTATGCAAAAACAAAGCAAAAGAACACAAGTCAGTACCGGAAAAAAATGATAAGTACATAATAAAAGGGCAAATTAAATGCGATAAGCAAACAAGACAATCCTATTTACATTCCAACTAAGACATCTAGGTTATCCGCATGGCTCTAACATGGTGGGTTTCTATGTGTTCTCTACATGCAGTTTTGGTTCTAAGAGGTACCCGAATTGTCCTCGCTGTCCTCTACTAAGAGTAGCAAGGCCCCCAATCATCACCCATTATAGGCTCCTTTTAACCGGGTTCAATTGGGGGGACCCATTCGCTATGCCCATACGAAGGAACGATATCCTTACGAAAGCATAAGGTACTCGAGCCCCGAAGGTACTTGCAAGGCCCATACGGGAGAACGATATCTCCACGAAAGCATTAGCGTTTTCCCCTCATTTAAAAAGACGGGTTTATATGCCATATTTTAAATGCGTTAAAATAAACGCGCAATTATGACTGAATGTTAATTTAATAGTCACTTTAATCCGGAACTTCCAATATTAGTAAAGCGGTGATTATTTTAAAAGCTTGACTCTCATTTGTTTTTTTTTAAAAAAAACAAAAATTGTCCCCAGCGGAGTCGCCATCTGTAGCGATGTCTTTTTTTTCGCTAAAAAACGTGGATTTCGAAGGTGTTTTTGAAAGGTGTTTGTGATTCTTTGGATATAAAATATTTATTCCGTGGGGTTTTTAAAAAACCGCATTTTAAAAAATGGAGTCGCCACCGCCACTTAGGTAGGTCGGACACCATAAAACCAGAGATTCAAAAAGATTGGGTTCGGGAGTCGGTTACGGATGGGGAAGGATTAACACCCCCACACCGCCCAAAATTGGTACTTTAATAATTACCGCTTTATTAATATTGGAATTTCGGATTAAAGTGACGATTATTTTAAAATTTGGTCATAATTGCGAATAAATTTTAAAGGGACCCGTTATCCGAGAATAAACGGCCAACCACTATCACTACGCTTTGATATCGGCCCCGTTTACACTCGGATAAAAGGACACCGCATTAACAAGTTATAAATCATATGCAATCTTAGTGGCAAAAATATAAAACATGGCAAAATATTTAAATGTAATAAATATTGACATAACAGGATACTAATCTAACATAAATGATATTCTAGACTAAAACATGCATATATACATATTACTCTAAATAATAGATAAAAACAACTTTAACAAGTCAGAATAACAATGCAGGAAAAATTACGTATATAGACAAACAAATATTTCAAAAGGACATACATGCTAGTAATAAAACATATTTCAACATATATGGAACAATATATTATGCATAAAAGAAGACACACTAACACGTAGCCTAAAAGTCAAGAAAACATACAATACGTACAAAAATACAAGAACATGTTGTTTTACGAGTCAAATAGAACATAACATGTTTTAATACGAATAACTGGATAAATAATACATGACTATTATAAGCTTAACACACATATACATATAAACATAAAATACGAGGCATATACGAGGGACATAAAATAAAATAATAGAATATCAACATATACGATTATAATACGAACATGAATATTTACAAAGAATACAGGACTGAAATGAAAGAAAAATAAAAGTCAGTGGCAGAAATTAAAGAACAATAATATGTAAATTAGGGACGAAATTGAGAAACAAACAAAACCTAAAAGGATCAAAACTGTAATTAGACCAAGGGGCAGACCCAAAATGAAAAGCTCAGAAACGCTGGATGACTAAAGGCGTAATTTTACCATTTGAAAACTGATTCAGTGTAATTTAGGGACTGAATTATAAGATTTTGAAATATCAGAGGGACTGGGATTGTAATTATACCATGCGGCAAGACAAAAACAAAAATATTGAAAACGCGGTGGGATTAAGTGCGTAATTTACCCATTTCAAAAAATAATAACACCTATATAAGCATTCTTTTTAGGCCGAAATCAAATTTTCACCATTTCATTTCATTTTCAGTTTTATAACCAAAAACTCGTTCTTAGTTTTCTCTCAACCTTCTTCTGAAACCCAGAATCCGGCGGCCGGCCGCCGTGTTCTCAGCCGTCGGCCGCCGCTAACCGGCATCGGCGAGACTCCAAAACACACCAAAATAACCCCTTTTCGTCCTCAACATGAATCCGTGGTTGGATTCAGAAGATACACCCTTATTTGCCCTAGATCTAGAAAATACGAAGCGAAAAAAATATTTTTTAAACCAAAACGAAACTACAAGGGGTCTTCCCCTCCCTTTAGTTCACCATATCAGGCTTGGAGAAGCCGAAAGGCTTGTCACTAAGGAAGGAAAGACCCTCAAACGGCGACGGTAAGACGACTCGCCTTTTTTTTTGTTTCTGTTTACCTCTTTTTTATATGCATGCAAAAATAGAAAAAAAAGAAAAGAGGATTTACCACTGGACTTTTCTTTCGATTTCCTTGAATGTTTACAACTTTCAGTTTTTTTTTGTATTACAAGATCCCTGTTATCACTCTTTTTTTTTGTTACCTCTCTGTTATCCCCCCGTTACAAAAGTCCCCGTTTCATATATATCATTGTCTTTGTTTTGGTGCAAGTTGCATCTTGCTTTTTCAGATCTGAACTGACAATTTTTGCTTGTTGTCTTGGGCATGTTCTGAACACAGGGGTTGAATATCGGTGTGGTGGCGGTATGGATGTTCTCGCCAATGGGATCGTTCTCGGCCGGCCGTTAGATCGATCTGATCTAACGGTCGAGATGGCTTGAAGGACGAACAGCCTGGATGAAGCCTCGATTTGATGAGAAGGCTCCAGATCTTGACACGTGGAGCTCCGCAGTCGAGGAGTCAGAACGCGTGGATCTTACGCGCGCGTGGGATATTAAAGCGTCCGCGCGTGGACCACACGCGCGCGTGGCACTCGAACGGTCCATACGTGTGGAACACGCGGCTGGCAGATATTTTTGACTTCTTGGTTGTATCGTGGCCGTTGGATCAGATCTTGATCCAACGGCCCACAGTTACCTGCACACCATAATTGTAATTAGATAAGATTTGGGTTTGGGCCAACCGGGCCTTGTAATTTGTTTGTAATTGGACTTGGACTTCATTTTTATTTGGGTTTAATATAGTTAATTTTTTGATTTCATTTTATCAGCCCAATTATGTTAATAATAATATAATTAGTATTATAATAACAATACACATACATACGAAAACATATACTTATATTATACAAACATTAATTAATATAACATTCTAGCATACGTACGTATAATCATACATATAATTAACATAACATCTATATATTAATCAAATACGCTCGTACTCTAGATACATACACGATACACATACATCATTAATACGTATACATACATAGCTTATAATATACATGCACACACTACCTTATATTTATATTAGTAACATTCATATATAATAAATATACATGCAATATGTATTTACAAATGAAAATGAGTGATTACACACTGTAAAAAGTAAAAGAAAACACAAGTAGAAGATTATAGGAGTTTAAACTAATAACTAAACTAGAAAGCAATAAAGTAAAAGAATAGATGAGATCAAGTGAGAGAGATAGGCCAGGTTATCGTGAGTTGAGGTGTGATAGCCGATTGGATCGTCTTGGTAAAAGAGTGCAAGGGCAACTCAGTTGTCGTGGCAACTTGCACAACGGGGTTGCCTTGGAAACTAATCGATGGTTGTCTGGGCGACTAGTTGGGCAACTACTTGGGCGTCTAGGCAGCAACTTCAAGGTTCGGCAGAGCGTTCTTCAATGGTTTCTTCTTATCCTTAAGTCGAAACTCTAGCTACTTGTGCATACCTTGATAATACATCCCTGCCTGAATCAAGGGTGAACAACAACCAATCTTGCGCTCCTCTTAGCCGTTGAAATCCTTAATTTATTCCTAAGCCAGATTGATCGTCACCATCAATAGATTGAATAAAGATCATACTCATTCGTTTCTTAAATCTAACTCTCCCGATATTAGATAAATAGATGAAGTTACGAGATCCTCTCCCAATTCACTCGCAAACAAGAATAAGAATCAAGAATGAATAAACCTTGAATAGACAGTGCAAACTCTTATTACCTAAAAAAATCCAATTGTTTCTCACAACCACAAAACACAATAACCATAGCCAAATAGATTTAGTTCATGGCTAGGTTCCAAAGAAACACAAGACAAAGAATTCCTAGCATGAACCTAATTGAACAAGAAAGAAAAAGATGAAGAATGGATGAAGCCTTCCTGTCGAGATCTGCCCTTGAAGCTTGTCAAAAATTCTATCATCTCTCCCCCTTTGGAGTTGACGACATGGCCTTTAATTTATAGGGCTAGGTCAAAGTCCTTCTTTGAGGAGGAAGTTAAGTTGGAATTAAATTATCTTTAAAGAATATAATTCTTTATTATAATTGTATTCCTTCTAGAACTTCTCCAATCTTCTTGGGATTTAATTCTTCTTTAACCTCTTAATGGAAATCAAACTCCTCTGGGATTTAGCTTTGCTCCATGTCATCTTGGGCTTGTCTAGTCATCAATTTCGCCTACCATATTACCTTATTCTTTGTCGACAATTGCCCTAGCAACTGGCTCGGCATCTCCTTCAGGCATTGCCCTGGCAATGCATCTCGGCATCTCCTTCATGCATTGCCCTGGCAACTAGGTCGGCATCTCCTTCATGCATTGCCCTAGCAACTAGCTCTAGCCTTGCTTTGGAAAGTGATTATGCACATACACATGAAACACACCAAAACAACATATTTTCCCACAAAAACAACCAAGTTATGAAATCAAGCTCAACGATGGAAGGAAACATGGATTAATGCATGAATGACTAATTATGTAACTAATATGAGCCTAAGTCTAACAATAATATGAGTAAAAGGGGTAAGAAAAATAGTACCTTTGAATAGTTATCACACCCCCAAACTCGAACTATTGCTTGTCCTCAAGCAATGCAAACTAGTAATTACCTGCCAAGACTTCAATTGTCGCAAACTTAGCTTTGAACTTGATTTCAATTCTCAGAACCGGGGCACAAAGTATGATTGACTTTTCATTTTTCGAAAAACTTAGGAGTTACTCGGAATCAAACTATAATGCTTGTGAGTGTGTGCGGAGTTGTGTGCAAGTTGATTCTTCAGATTCTATGCAACAAGAGATTTTCAAATTATTTCATTGGGTTCTTTTTAACATGTTTTAACTAGAGCCGGTTTTGGGCACCTCTAGTGTTTTGTTTTTAGTTTTCTTAAGTTAATTAATTTATTCGACTAGAGCCTGTTTCGGGCACCTTTAGCGATCAATTTTTAGCACATACTAGAGCCAATTTCGGGCACCTCTAGTATTCATCCAAATTTTATTCTAATCCCCCAATTTTTTAACTATCAACCTAAGTTCCCTAGAAATCCTTAAATCAATCAAACCACAACAGTGTTTCATCAAGTTTAGCATCATAGTAAAATTCTAAGTGTTTCCATGGTTATCCTAGAATAAAAATTATATCAATTAAGTGCATTGGCAAAGTCATCATTGGATATTCATCAAATCTAGGCAATTCTTGTTCCAACTAAAGGCATGGCAAGCAATTTATGTATCCTAAATGCAATACTTAATATGAATGCAACTAAACATGGTAACTAACTACTAACAATCCCCCCCAAACTCGAGTGAGGCATTGTCCTCAATGCATGCATTAAAGAGAAATAAAAGTAAAGAAAAGTAAAATGCAAACGAGGACTTACTCCGAGAGTTCATCGGCGTGGATGATTAGTTTCCTTTTGGTCGGTGTCTTGATTCTCTTGCTTGAACGCGATGGTTGTTTCCTTATTGCTGATGGTGGAATCGATCCTCGTACGGGGTTGTCCTCATCGTCCTCTTCATCAATGTCATTGGCTTTTTGCTTGGAGGATTCAATTGGTGCGGTATTTGTTGGTGCAATGGAAGACTCGTCCGAATCTGAAAAATCAGACAATGATTCCGTACGAGTTGATTAAGGTATAGGTGCTTTACCTTTGGTGTTTGTAGTGGTTTTCGGGACGTCTTTAGCTTTGGTTGTCGTGGCATCTTCAGGGTTGGTTGCCATGGCATCTTCTTTGGCAGGCACGGTGTAGGTTGCAACGGCATCATCTATTGCGGTTACCGTGGCGAGTAGTCGATAGTGAATTTCCTTAGCATGGTGGTTGTGAGTCTTGCTGTGGAAAAGAAAACAAAGAAAACCTGGAAACTAAAGATAATGAAGAAAAATAAAATATCTCCTAAAAATAACAATGAAAATAAAAAGAAAAAGAAAATATTGAAAGGAGAGCATGCTCATGCATCTCCTAAAGTGACCACTTCTTTGTTACGTTCCACATGGGCACCGTTTTAGTGCTTCAATCTTTGTCTGTTAACTTTGAATTCATGTTCGTCGGTGATGGACTTGATTATCACGGCACCATGAGAGAATGGTTTGACAACTTCGAATGGTCCCGACCATCTTGATTTCAGTTTTCCCGGAAAAAGTTTTAGCCGAGAATTGAATAAGAGAACTAGTTGCCCTGGCGTGAATTGCCGCGGTAATAGTTTCTTGTCATGTCATTGCTTTGTTTTCTCCTTGTAGATTTGTACATTGTTATAGGCGAGTGCACAGAATTCTTCTATCTCGTTGAGGTCTAACAAACGCTTTTGTCCGGCACTTTCCCAATCCATATTCACGGTCTTGATTGCCCAATATGCCTTGTGTTCGATTTCCACCGGTAGATGGCATATTTTACCATAGACAAGTCGGGAGGGGGACATATCTAAGGGTGTTTTGAATGCAGTGCGATATGCCCAAAGTGCGTCATCTAGTCTTAATGACCAATCCTTCCTAGAGGGACTTACAACTTTCTCGAGTATACCCTTCAATTACCGGCTGGAAATTTCTGCTTGCACGTTGGTTTTTGGGTGATATGCCATGGCAATCTTGTGTGATATGCCGAAGCGTTGCAACATCTTGGCAATAAGTCTGTTGTTAAAATACTTGCCTTCGTCACTGATAATTGCTCTTGGCATCCTAAACCCTGTAAATATGTTTTTCTGCAAGAATCGTTGCACGGTCTTGGAATCGTTGTTGAGAACTGCAGCTGCCTCAACCCATTTAGACACGTAGTAGACGGCAAGTAGAATGTAGAGGTTACCGAATGAAGATGGGAAAGGTCCTATAAAATCGATCCCCTATACATCGAACAATTCCACCTCGATGATGTTTTGGAGCGGCATCTCATGTCGGTTAGAGATATTGCCCGTCCTCTGGCAACGATCACATTGCTTGTAAAAGTCTTGGGCATCTTTGTACAATGTTGGCCAATACAAATCGGATTGCAAAACTTTGGCCGCGGTACGAGTTCCTCCAAAATATCCTCTATAGGGTGAAGAATGGCATTGTCAGAGTATATTTTGTTGCCCATCTTCAGGGACACATCGACGTATAACCTAATCTGTATATTGTTTAAACAAAAGAGGCTTGTCCCAAAAGTAATGCTTAGCATCATGGCGGAACCGCTTCTTCCGTTGGTGAGTAAGACCATAAGGTAAAATACCACAAACAAGTAAATTAACTAAATCCGCGTACCAGGGTATTGTCGATGCATGTGCTGCCGTGGCGACTGCTCCCAAAATTGCCGAGGCATGTGCGTCTAGGGTTGCCGAGGCGTGCGCGTCAAGGGCTGCCGATGCGTCGAGGGTTGCCGAGGCATGCGCATCCATGGTTGCCGAGGTGTGTGCATCAAGGGCTATTGCGGCGTCGAGGGTTTCTGAGGCGTGCGCGTCCATGGTTGCCGAGGCAACTAAAAGTTGCTCATCCGAGAATGCATCGCATATCTCTAGGTCCGCATCCTCCTCCCTATTGCGTTCTAAACGTGATAAGTGATCGGCCACTTGATTTTCTGTTCCTTTCCTGTCCTTAATTTCAATATCAAATTCTTGTAAAAGTAATATCCAACAAATTAAATGAGGTTTGGCATTATTTTTAGCAAATAGATATTTAATTTCTGAATGGTCCGTATGAACAATTACCTTTGTACCAATCAAATAGGATCAGAACTTGTCAAATACGAAAACTACAGCTAGTAATTCTTTCTCCGTTGTTGTGTAATTAACTTGAGCACTATTAAGAGTTTTACTAGCGTAGTATATCACATGGAAGGTCTTACCTGTGCGTTGGCCTAGGACTGCTCTTACCGCAAAATCACTTGCATCACACATGATCTCAAAAGGTAGCGTCCAATCTGGTGGAAGGACAATGAGTGTCGTGGCAAGCTTTTCCTTTAGGGTTTCAAATGCTTGGGCACAAGAATCATCAAAATCGAAGACTTTATCATGTTCAAGCAAATTGCACAAGGGTTTAGTGATTTTAGAAAAATTATGAATGAACCTCCTGTAAAAACATGCATGTCCAAGAAAGCTTCGAATTTCTTTAACCGAACATGGTGGGGGTAATCTCTCGATCACTTTCACCTTGGCTTTGTCTACGTCAATTCCCTTGGATGAAATCTTGTAGCCGAGCACTATTCATTTATCTACCATAAAATGACACTTCTCCCAATTGAGGACTAAATCAGTTTCTTCACATCTTGCCAACACCTTCTTTAAATTGTCGAGGCAGCTGTCGAAGTCATTCCCAAAAACAAAAAAATCATCCATGAAGATCTCAAGGAAGTCTTCAACCATGTCTGAAAAGAGTGCCATCATGCATCTTTGGAAGGTTGTCGGGGCGTTACACAATCCGAACGACATCCTTTAGAAAGCATAAGTATCGTATGGGCATGTGAAGGTTGTCTTTTCTTGATCTTCTGGTGCTATGGCAATTTGATTGTAACCTGAATAACCATCAAGAAAATAATAAAAGGGTTTGCATGCGAGACGATCAAGCATTTGATCAATAAAGGGTAATGGGAAGTGATCTTTCCTAGTGGCTTTGTTTAACTTTCGATAATCCATACAAACCCTCCAACTGGTCACAGTCCTGGTTGGAATGAGTTCATTGTTTTCATTACTTACCACCGTTATACCTCCCTTTTCGGTACACATTGTACTGGACTTACCCATGTACTATCAGAGATAGGGTATATAATGTCGGCGTCAAGCCACTTGATGTTTTCTATCATTACAACCCTTTTTATGGCATGATTCAGTCTCATCTAGGCCTCAATTAAAGGTTTGTGATCATCTTCCAACAAAATCTTGTGCATGCACACTGCCGAGCTAATTCACTTCAAGTCGGCAATTGTCCACCCTATTGCCTTCTTGTGTAGCATCAACATTTTGATCAGCTTCTTTTCCTGCTCAGGCTGTAACTTAGAAGAAATAATTACATGCAATGTATTATCAATTCCTGAGTATGCATATTTTAGTTGCTTTGGCAACTGTTTCAACTCAATAATCGGTGGTTGTTCAATAGAGGGCTTTTCGAGCGTACCTTCCTTACCTGAGTAATCCAGTGGTTCAAAGTATGTACCTGGTCGATTGACTAGCCAATTTGCCTCTTCTTGTTGTTCTTTATTGACCGGTTCTTCATACTCCTCAGGTTCCTCTTGATCGGCAATGTAGTTGCCGAGGCAACTAAATTCCTCGTCGAAGTTAAACTCTGTCGTGGCATGAAGAAGTTGACATTCTTCTGGATCATCGGTATGCCTTAGTGTTTGGAACATATTTAGTTTAACTTGCTGGTCATTCACCCTCATTGTGAGTTCTCCCTTTTCAACATCGATCAAGGTTCTCCCTGTTGCTAGGAATGGTCTCCCGAGAATGATAGGTGCATGCTCATCTGCTTCACAATCCAAAACAATAAAGTCAGTGGGAAAAATAAATTTATCAACTTTTACCAGTATGTCATCGATTTTTTCCTCTGGATGCACATAGGATCTGTCGGCTAGCTGTAGCATAACTGTTGTAGGTTTTGCCTTCCCGATTCCTAGTTTCTGGAAAACCGATTTAGGCATCAAGTTTATGCTAGCCCCAAGGTCGCATAATGCTTTCCCGACATAGTGGTTTCAAATGGAACAGGGTATTGTAAAACTTCCGGGATCCTTCAACTTAGGTGGCATATGATTGTGCAACATGGCCATGCATCCCTCTATTGCGGCAACTGTTTTAAACTCTCCTAGCCTTGTTCTCTTGGACACAATGTCTTTAAGAAACTTGGCATAGTTCGGAATTTGTTCAATTGCTTCCACCAATGGCAAGTTGATATGGACTTGCTTTAGGATATCAAGAAACTTCTTGAATTGATATTCTTGCTTTTGTCACTTCAACCTTTGTGGGAATGGTGGAGGAAGTTAGATAACTTCGATCCTTTCATTGGTTTGGAACCTGATTGACGGCATTGCCGGGATAACTAGAGTTGCTGAGGCATTATCAACTGGGGTTGTCGAGGTATGCTTATCGCAAGTTGCCGAGGCATCCTTATCGTCGATTGTCGAGGCATGCTTATTGCTGATTACCGCGGCAATTCCCGATTCAGCATATGAGGCTTTGCCGCTAGGTTCGTCTTGATCTTTTTGTGGAGTTTTGTTTGATGAGCGGGCTTGAGCCTCTTTAAGTTGTTGGCCACTTCTAGTGGTGATCACCTTACATTGCTCATAGCCAGTTCCTCTTGCGACTTCAGTATCGCTAGGTAAACCTCCTTGCGGTCTAGTATTCAGGTTTTGAGCAAATTGTCTGACTTGATTTTTAATGATTTGATTGCCGCCTCTTGGTTTTGCAATCTCATCTCGATCCTGTTAATAAAAACATCAGTTCTTTTTATGAAGTTACTATTCTCAGCCATATAAGATTCAGTTTTCATCATAAAAGTATTTAAAGAATTTTCCAAAGAACTAGATGTTGTCGATTGTTGCTGCGGTAACTGTTGCCGTGGCATATTCTGCTGGAATCCAGATGCTTGTGCATTCTAATTGTTCTGGTTTAGAACATTGTTAGAATTATTCCATGAAAAATTCGGGTGCTTCTTCCAAGCTGGATTGTATGTATTAGACATCACATTGTTGTTCCGATTGTAATTCCCCACATAGAAGCTGGATTCCGGATTCTGCATACATTCAGAAGAATCATGGTTACCACCACATAACTCACAAAAAGAATCCATTACCTTGACTTCGTGTGTGTTGTTTGGTTTCTGAATATTCTGGATCATCTTGGTTAAAGTGGCCAATTATGCCGAAATTGAGTCTGATGATCCTAGTTCATGTATTGTGGCTTGGCGTCTAACTCCTCCTCGTCTAGTAGAGGGGAATTGATAATATTCTTGGCAAGCCTGTTTAGAATTTGCATTGCTTCCTCCGGTGACTTATCTAGGAGTATGCCGTTTGTCGATGCATCTAGCATCATCCTTGTTGGTGTATTCACGGCTTTGTAAAACATTGTTACTTGTGTCCACACCGGGAATCCGTGTAGGGGGCATTTGTGTAGAAGTTCTCTATATCGCTCCCAAGCCTCGTACATGGATTCATCATCTGCCTGCCGAAAAGAAGTAATGCTGTTACGAAGCTTATCAGTCAAATTTGTAGGATTAATCCGAGCAAGGAAATCACGACAAAGATAGGTCTAAGATCCTATTTATCCGGCAGGAATGCTATTCAACCATGTTTTTGCCCTATCCCTCAGTGAATAGGGGAATAATCTTAATCATAAAACATTGGGGGTGACTCCGTGTATTTTGAACGAGTTGCAAATCTCGACGAAAGATTTAAGATGTTGTCGTGCATCTTCAGTTGCTGAGCCACCAAATTGACCAATTGTGTTGATCATATTAAACATCACCGATTTCAACTCAAAGTGGTTGGCTTCAATTTCAGGTGCGACAACTCCTGGATTAAGTCCATCAAGATCTTCTTCAAGATAGTCTCGGATAGTTCTGTTTCGTGCAAGAATCACTCCTCCTCCTTCTAGAACATCTTGATTCATATTGCCGTCTTGATTAGCCATTGCTACTCTTAACCTTCGTCTAAGTCTTTGTAAGGTTCGTTCGATTTCTAGATCAAATGGATATTCTGGTGTAATCGGTCTCGCCCTGGTCATATACCAATGCAAAACCAAAGTTTGTTAGCCCTTTGAATCTTAAACAAGAAAAGTAAAAAGAAAGTGAAAGAAAATAAAAACAAAGTCGCTATTGCCAATCCCAGCCAACGACGCCAAAAACTTGTTGCGCGTAATAAGTGCTACGCAATTATGCAAGTATACACGTCGCAAGTTATAGTATAAAAGATGTCGTCTCCACAGGGATTGGTGCCACTTCAAGAATCTAATATCTTGCACTGTGAAAAGTAAAAGAAAGCACAAGTAGAAGATTATAGGAGTTTAAACTAATAACTAAACTAGAAAGCAATAAAGTAAAAAAATAGATGAGATCAAGTGAGAGAGATAGGCCAGGTTATCGTGAGTTAAGGTGTGATAGCCGATTGGATCGTCTTGGTAAAAGAGTGCAAGGGAAACTCAGTTGTCGTGGCAACTTGCACAACAGGGTTGCCTTGGCAACTAATCGATGGTTGTCTGGGCAACTACTTAGGCGTCTGGGCAGCAACTTCAAGGCTCGGCAGAGCGTTCTTCAATGGTTTCTTCTTATCCCTAAGTTGAAACTCTAGCTACTTGTTCATGCCTTGATAATACATCCATGCGTGAATCAAGGGTGAACAACAACCAATTGCGCTCCTCTTAGCCATTGAAATCCTTAACTTATTCCTAAGCCGGATTAATCTTCACCATCAATAGATTGAATAAAGATCATACTCATTCATTTTTTGAATCTAACTCTCCCAATATTAGATAAATAGATGAAGTTACGAGATTCTCTCCCAATTCACTCGCAAACAAGAATAAAAACCAAGAATGAATAAACCTTAAATAGAAAGTGCAAACTCTTATTACCTAAACAAAATCCAATTGTTTCTCACAACCACAAAACACAATAACCATAGCCAAATAGATTTAGTTCATGGCTAGGTTCCAACGAAACTCAAGACAAAGAATTCCTAGCATGAACCTAAATGAACAAGAAAAAAAAAGATGAAGAATGGATGAAGCCTTCTTGTCGAGATCTCCCCTTGAAGCTTGTCGAAAATTCTCTCTTCTCTCCCCCTTTGGAGTTGACGGCATGGCCTTTAATTTATAGGGCTAGGTCAAAGTCCTTCTTTGAGGAGGAAGTTAAGTTGGAATTAAATTATCTTTAAAGAATATAATTCTTTATTATAATTATATTCCTTCTAGAACTTCTCATATCTTCTTGGGATTTAATTCTTCTTTAACCTCTTCATGGAAATCAATCTCCTTTGGGATTTAGCTTTGCTCCACGTCATCTTGGGCTTGTCTAGTCATCAATTTTGCCTACCATATTACCTTATTCTTTGTCGACAATTGCCCTGGCAACTGGCTCGACATCTCCTTCATGCATTGCCCTGGCAACTAGCTCGACATCTCCTTCATCATTGCCCTGGCAACTAGCTCGGCATCTCCTTCATGCATTGCCCTGGAAACTAGCTCTAGTCTTGCTTTGGCAAGTGATTCTGCACATACACACAAAACACACCAAAGCAGCATCTTTTCCCACAAAAACAACCAAGTTATGAAATGAAGCTCAACGATGGAAGGAAACATGGATTAATGCATGAATGACTAATTATGTAACTAATATGAGCCTAAGTCTAACAATAATATGAGTAAAAATGGTAAGAAAAATAGTACTTTTGAACACTTATCACTTACCTTTGTGCCCTTAGGCCATATCATATCGGTTCAAATTGTATATTGAGCCTTGGCTCCAAATAACATATCATATCATTACGTATCATATCATAACATATTCGTGTCAATTTAGCATATCATATCATATCTTACTCATAGCAATTTCACATGTAACATGTCTCGATTATTGCATAATGACTTATGGAATATTAACCTTATCAAAGGCTTACCATGCTCACCTTGGCATCCACACAAGCATTGCTCTACTTGAGCCTTTTCACAATTGCAATAGAAAACACAATACAAATGCAATGGGATGGCTCATTGCCTATCCCTTGACACGACTACACTCACCTTGACCACGAGGTTCTCATATCACGATTCCCCTGTGCCTATCTTTCTTTGGAGGTGACAAGGGGTCCCTCTCCAATATTTTAGCTAGCACAAATTAGGGATTGTATTAGAATTCAATCTAAGGATTCTGAATTGTATTTCAAGCTTACCGAATCTATAGACACCATCGGAATGACACAATTAACTCTTTAATCAATGGGCTCTTATTTGAACATTAGGACCTTAATCTTAAAATTAAACCTCGATGAAAGATGGAATCACCAAACTTATATAGGGGTTTTACTCACCGGACTAAGAGCTTCCAAATGATGTATTCGAATCAACCAAAAGTGGAAGATTGAATTTCGGTGCTTGCTTAGCTTGGGGATGAAGATAGAAATGGAGGTGTGTGCTTACTTGAGTGAAGAACAAAAGGGTAAGTTTTAGTTTGCCGGGATGTTTACAAGTTGAAAGGAATGAAAGCTTCTCGTGATTTTTATCAATTGTTTGGGGAAATCATGGTTCACCTACCAAGAAGCTAATAGAAGGCTTTCCTCCAAGCAAGGGTTTGCTTATTTAATTATTTCCATTATTTCACATCCCCTTTGTCAATCCCAACCAAATGATGGCTGCTTACCACTCTTCTTCTAAAGCAAATCACGTGGGGAGGCAAGCTAAGAGGTGAGTAAGCACCTTGTTTACTTCCCTTTCAAATTTGACTTCAAACAGATTTAAAACAGGGGACCCTTATCGGTACACGTATACCCGTATCGATACGAAGTGAAACGATCTGTATCGGTACGCTTATAACTGTATTGGTACAGTTAAGCTAAAACATGTAAGTTACTTATTGGCAGTTGAACCGTATGGATACTGGTATGACCGTATCGATACGCCTAGCTCAAAATTTGCATTTTGGCTTGAATTTCTTGCAAGGAAGTTCATTCAATCAAATAGGGCCAAAATATAACTTCATTAAAGAAGAGGGGTACAAGGGTCAATTGTACAGTATTTAACACATCGAATTCAAAATTTTCGATCACCGAAACCTACTTCTAACTAGGTCAGTTTTCGGGATGTGACAACTCTCCCCCTTTAGAAAATTCATCCTCGAATTTTCACTTCAAACAAAGAGATGAGGATACTGCTTTCGCATTGTCTCTTCTGGTTCCCACGTTGCTTCTTCAACGGAATGACTTATCCACAGAACTTTTACTAAGGGTACAGACTTCTTACGAAGTCTCTTGACTTCTCGTGCGAGGATCTGTACAAGTTCTTCCTCGTACCTCAGATTGGACTGAATATCTACGAATTTTGGCTCGATTATGTAGGAAGGATCAGATCGGTACTTACGTAGCATAGACACGTAGAAGACGTTATGGATCTGACTCAACTCCTCAGGGAGAGCTAATCGGTAAGCAATAGGTTTAACTCTTTCGATCACTTCGAATGGGCCAATGAAACGAGGACTTAACTTCCCCTTTTTTGCCGAAACGAATGATCTTCTTCCACGGGGATACTTTGCGGAATGCCTTCTCACCAACCTCGTACTGAATGTCTCTTCTTTTCAAATCAGCATAGGACTTATGCCGGTCGAAGACAGCTTTGAGTCAGTCACGGATAATGGTTGTCCTTTCTTCAGTTTCCCAAAGTAAGTCAGGATCTAACATTTTGCCTTCACCGAGTTCAGTCTAACAAAGAGGAGTTCTACATCTTCTTCCATAAAGAGCTTCGTATGGGGCCATTTGGATCGAAACTTGATAACTATTGTTGTATGCGAACTCGACTAAGGGTAGGGATTTCTCCCATGTATCCCCAAAGTTGATAACGCATGCTCGAAGCATATCTTTCAGAATCTATAAGGAAGAATCGAGGTTGATACGGGATACTCACATGTATATACACAAATTAAGGGAGGATATAGGGTTACCTGTATAACCCTTTCAGATTGACCATCGGTTTGAGGGTGGAAAGTAGTGCTAAGGTGCACTTGAGTTCCCAGAGCCTCATGTACGGTCCTCTAAAACCGAGAAGCAAAGCGAGGGTCACGATCGGAGATGATGGAAACATGGACTCCATGTAAACGAATAACTTCGCGAATGTACAACTCCGCGAGTTTAGGTAAGCTAAAGTCCATTCTCACAGGAAGAAAATGAGCAGACTTAGTGAATCGGTCTATAATAACCCAAATAGCATCATTCTTTTTCGGTTTCATTGGTAATCCACTTACGAAATCCATCGTGATTCACTCATATTTCCATTGTGAAAGTTCAATGGGTTGTAAAAGACCCGTAGGTACTTTGTGTTCGGCTTTGACTCGTTGACAAGTCAAACACCTAGCTACGGAGTTAAGATATCTCATTTCATACCAGACCACCAATACAGTTCTTTCAGATCTTTATACATTTTAACAACTACTGGATGTAAAGAAAAAGGGCTAGAATGAGCTTCACTCAGAATTTTTTCTCGAAGGTCATCATCATCTAGTACACAGATACGGCTACGGAAACACAACAACCCTTCAAAATTCATAGCAAAACCAGGATCTGGGTCATCCTTGATCTTGGCAACGAGGGATTACAACTCCTTATCGAATTCCTGGAGTGCTTTGATTCAAGATACGATGGTTGATTAAACTCTCAATTTAGCCAACAATTTGCCATGTTTCATGAGCCAAAAGTGAGCATTCAAAAATCTCGGAGAGGGGGTAGGTTTCCGACTAAGAGTATCAGCTATGATATTGGCTTTAATATAATGGTAATCAATAACTAAGTCGTAGTCCTTCAACAGCTTCATCCACCTACGCTGACGGAGGTTTAATTCTTTCTGAGTTAGGAGGTACTTTAGGCTCTTATGGTCAGTGTACAGATAACACTTCTCACCGTATAGATGGTGCCGCCAAATCTTCAAAGCAAACACAACTGCGGCTAGCTCCAAATCATGGGTTGGATAATTTAACTCGTGAGGTTTGAGTTGTTGTGAAGCATAAGCTATGACTTTGCCTTCTTGCATTAGCACACAACCTAAACCCATGTGGGATGCATCACTGTACATAGTGAAGTCCTTACCGGACTCGGGTTGCACAAAAACAGGAGCATGAGTGAGGACTTGTTTAAGCTGATCAAAACTTCTTTACTGATCCGCTGTCCACACAAAGGGAGCTTCCTTACGGAGGAGTGGGTGCAGCAATCAGCGAAAACTGTTTAACGAATCTATGGTAGTAGCCCGCAAGACCCAGAAAACTACGAACTTCTCTAACATTTTTCAGAGGAATCCAATCAAGGATTGCTTGAATCTTCTTTGGGTCAAATTAGATTCTCGCAGAAGAAATCTCATGGCCCAGAAAGGATACTTCGGATAGCCAAAATTCACATTTACTAAATTTGGAGTATAATTGCTTTTCTCGGAGGGTTTGAAGTACAATTTGGAGATGTTCTTTATGAGAAGCCGAATCTTTAGAATAGATTAAAATGTCATCTATGAAGACAACTACGAATTTATCAAGATAGGGCCGGAACACACGATTCATCAAATCTATAAAGGCTACAGGTGCATTTGCTAGCCCAAAAGGCATAACTAGAAATTCATAATGGCTATATCTGGTTCGAAAGGCAGTCTTTGGAACATCAGACTCCTTCACCAGCATTTGATAATATCCAGATCAGAGATCAATTTTGGAAAAGATAGAGGCATCATTCAATTGGTCAAAAAGATCATCAATTCTTGGTAACAAGATACTTGTTCCTGATTGTTACCTTGTTTAACTGACGATAGTCAATGCATAGGCACATCAATCCATCATTCTTCTTTACGAATAAAACCGGTGCTCTCTAAGGTGAAGAACTCGGCCGAATAAATCCTTTATTCAAGAGGTCCTGGATTTGAGTCTTTAACTCTATTAACTCCACTGTAGCCATTCTATACGGAGTGATAGAGACCGAAGTAGTCTCTGGTTGTACTTAGATTCTGAATTCTACTTCACGGGTGGGAGAGAGTCCCGAAAGCTCATCGGGGAACACATCATAAAATTCTTTCACTATAGGTACATCTTCGAGTCTTGGATCATCCTTGGTATTCATAGAAAACATAAGGATCGTCTTAGGCTCATGTTCGGATTTCATTAGGGTTATACTCTCCTTACCGAGCCCACAAAGGTACAATTTTTTCTTGGAACAGTCTACCTAGGCTTGGTGTTCAGCTAACCAATCTAAGCCTAGGATGAGATCGAATTCTCGAAAGGGCAATGCCATCAAGTTGGCTGGAAATGGGATCTTTTGGATCCTCAAATGATAAGTTTTACAAACCCATCGAATAATCACACTATCTCCTAGAGGATTAGAGACAACTATCTTGGAAGTAACATGTTCAGATTCTAAAGCATACTTGGTAATCAAAGGTTCACTAATGAAAGAGAGCGTAGAGCCCAGATCTATCAAAGCATACACATGATCAGAACATAAGTCCACCATACCTGCTATCATACCAGGGTCGTCCTCCTGCTCTTGACTTCATACATGATACATCTGGGCTGAAGTCTAAGGATCACGCCCAACCGAAGGGGTATTGGTGTTGTGAGGTCTTCTCGTCGATCCAGATTACACTTATTTTGCGCATCTTCCCTTACCAGGGTTGTTCTAAGAGGCTACAGAGGTTGGAGCGTGAGGTGGTCTGATAAAGTGACCAGACTCGCCGTAGAGATAACAAGATCTTGACTATTTACGACACTACCATGGGTGCCTCTTCTGGAAGAAATTACACAGAGGAATCTGAGAACCCTTCGCGGAGCCACTCGTACTATCTACTGAAGCTGTACGAGAAACAGATGCTCTTGCATACTGGAATTGTGGCACGTAGTCGGATCGTGACATCTATTGATAAGTAGTAGACTTCTGATTCCATGGTCTACCCTTCTTGTAAGGCATAAAAAGCTTAGAGTCATCTCGAAATCTCTTATTGGGTCAGCCTTGATTCCTCCTCCTTCTTTCAGAGGCCCTCTAAGAGGCTTTAGCAGAGATGGTTCGATTGACGAGTGTCTGAAAGTCCTCTATCTCCAGAGCAACAAAGAGAGGACGTAATTCATTATAGAGGCCATCAATGAATATTCGGTATTTCTCTTTCTCTGTTCGGATGATCTCACCACCATATCTCGTGTACTTACAGAAGTCGTGGATGTACTGCTCCACAGATCTTCCTCTTGTTTTAGGTGGAGAAATTTAATATGGCTTTCAGCGAGATAGTGGTCGCTGACATATTTCTTGTGAAACTCCTAAAGGAAAAAGTCCCACGTAATCCGGTGTTCGGGTACGGTGAGCGTCACAGTGTCCCACCAACTTTGGGCTTCTTTAGAGATCAAAGCCAAGGCACATTCTAGCTTATGCTCCTCTGGCAACTTCATTTGCTTGTTCAATACCTTAAGCGTGTTCTCCAGCCAGTATTCTGCAATCTCAGGGTTATCCAGGTCCTGTCCGGTGAAGATGGAAACTGGATAATGCTTAAGCTTATCGATAGGGGCTCTTGATACAAGCAGGGGTGCTTCAGCAGGCTGAGGGAGTGGTTCTCGTCAGAGTGACATGACCACTTGCTTGATCATGTCAGCCATGGACATCAGATATTCCTCCTAAGCGGGTGGCATTGGTAGAGTGTGAGGTGGGTCATTTTGTCCCACACGTTCAGACCGGGTCTCAGTCCCCAGATTATCCGCCTAGATTGAGGAGGAGCCCGGATGAGGTTCATTGACAGCACATCTATCATCGTGCGCAGACATATTCAGATCTAATTAGGCAGAAAGATTAAATCGTGTAAGTTGCAAGTTACGGATATCATAAATAAATAACTCCTATGTGGCATAAGTACATACAGACTCATAATGGCTTCAGTTTAGTCCTAGAATCAACTAAACATAGGCTCTGATACCAAAACTGTAACACCCCATTCCCGTTCTAGTAGAGAGCTAGGTCGAAAAGTGTTATCGGAAAATAGATTCGGGAACCAGAGGCTAAATTGGGGTTTAATTTAAACTTTTTAAACTCAAGGGCCAAATTGAATTTTTTTAAAAATTAGTGATCCTAACTCGAATTCTTTATTACCAACTTGTAATTAAATTTACCAATTATTAGTCTGTGGAGTTTCGACACTATCGGATATTATTTACCTAGTCAAATAAACGATACGACTTTAGTGAGCAATTTGTAAACTGCCCAAAACTTCTTTTTATTCATTTTAACAGAATTACCTAACACTGTATCGATACATCTTACCGTCGTATCGATACACATAGCTAATTTCAATTTTCAGATTTGAAAGATTTCCACCCGTATCGAAACAGCTAGTCCAGTATCGATACGCGTTAACTGCATTGACTCCGTACCGGTACACTCTAAGACCGTACCAATACCATTTTCATTCCAGAATTCCAATGACTAATTTATGTACCGATACGCCCCAACCCGTATCGATACGCCTTGTCCATTAAGCCAAATTATGCCTAGCCGTATCGATACGCCATCACCCGTATCGATACGCACTGACCTGTAATGACATATTTTTACTGGTTTTATTTGATTTACCCAACCAAACTTTACCAAATTGTACCAACGACCTTAAAAACAGTAATCCTAATTGCATGTCAAATTTTAGAGCGTTTCAAATCCATTTACTCTAATTTTATGGATTAAGGTTTTGTATCTCATTTTAACCATTCTAACCATTCCCAAACATACCATTCATCACATGCATTACCTAGGCCCTTTTAGAGCTTATACAAACATACCAAAATGAGCCAATTCCACACGTTTAGACCTTACGCCACTTTACTAGGAGTTTGAAAACAAAAGTAAACATACATATGATGACGGAGGTGACTTGCAACTACAGGTTACACGATCGAAGCTTGGAAGGCTTCAAGGTCCTGAAATGCGTGAGACACATACATATGTTAGGCTTACATAGCCTAGTGAGGTAGTTATAACAGACGAAAGGTAGTTAAATAACATGTATGGCATGTTATGGTCATGAACAACATATCATCATATTTAAACTTCATAATTACTCTATCAATGATGTAAGTCTCATGCTTAGACCATTTATCATAATTTTGCATAATCATAGCAAGTTTTTCATATATAAATTCCTTGGACACAGTAACAAATGGATACACGGATTCTCTTTACACCAATACATGTAATAGATAGTAGGTTGTAGCCTTGAGCCGTAGCTCCATATAAGTAGGTCGTAGCCTTGAGCCGTAGCTCCATATAACTCTCTTATACAGTCTCTCCTTATCTCCCCCACATATAAGTCATAGCCCCATACCGTAGTCTAATCCCTTACTTGTTCGAGCTCAAATAACCCTAAGGCATGCCAATTATATCCAAAACTCACAATGTCTAAGGTTACACATATTTCATCATATAGCTTACCTTTGTGCCCTTAGGCCATATTATATCAGTTTGGATTGTATATTGAGCCTTGGCTCCAAAAAACACATCATATCGTTACGTATCATATCATAACATATTCGTGTCAATTTAGCATATCATATCATATCTTACTCATATCAATTTCACATGTAACATGTCTCGATTATCACATAATGACTTATGGAATATCGACCTTATCAAATGCTCACCATGCTCACCTTGGCATCCACACAAGCATTGCTCTACTTGAGCCTTTTGACAATGGCAATGGAAAACACAATACAAATACAATGGGATGGCTCCTTGCCTATCCCTTGACACGACTACACTCACCTTGACCACGAGGTTCTCAGATCACAATTTCGTTGTGCCTATCTTTCTTTGGAGGTGACAAGGGGTCCCTCTCTAATATTTTATCTAGCACAAATTAGGGATTGTATTAGAATTCAATCTAAGGATTCCGAATTGTATTTCAAGCTTACCGAATCTATAGACACCATCGGAATGACACAATTAACTCTTTAATCAATGGGCTCTCATTTGAACATTAGGACCTTAATCTTAAAATTAAACCTCGATGAAAGATAGAATCACCAAACCGATATAAGGGTTTTACTCACCGGACTAAGAGCTTCCAAATGAAGTATTCGAATCAACCAAAAGTGGAAGATTGAATTGAGGTGCTTGCTTAGCTTGAGGTTGAAGATAGAAATGGAGGTGTGTGTTTACTTGAGTGAAGAACAAAAGGGTAAGTTTTAGTTTTCCGTGAGGTTTACAAGTTGAAAGGAATGAAAGCTTCTCTTGATTTTTATCTATTGTTTGGGGAAATCATGGTTCACCTACCAAGAAGACAGTAGAAGGCTTTCCTCCAAGCAAGTGTTTGCTTATTTAATTATTTCCATTATTTCACATCCCCTTTGTCAATCCCAAGCAAATGATGGTTGCTTACCACTCTTCTTCTGAAGCAAATCACGTGGGGAGGCAAGCTAAGAGGTGAGTAAGCACCTTGCTTACTTCCATTTCGAATTTGACTTCGAATAGATTCAAAATAAGGGATCTGTATCGGTACGCGTATACCCGTATCGATACAAAGTAAAACGGCCCATGTCAGTACGCTTATAACCGTATCAGTATGGTTAGACTAAAATAGGCAAGTTAGTTATTGGCAGTTGGACCATATCGATATTGGCATGACCGTATCGATATGCCTAGCACAAAATTTGCATTTTGGCTTGAATTTCTTGCAAGGAAAATCATTCAATCACATAGGGCCAAAATATAACTTCATTAAACAAGAGGGGTATAAGGGTCAACTGTATAACATTTAACACATCGAATTCAAAATTTCTGATCATCAAAACCTACTTTCGACTAGGTCGGTTTTTGGGATGTGACAGGTTCAATTGACCTGTCTCTTTTGAGGTGCACAGATTGGTGTCAGTTTATCAAAACTAATTACAAATAAAGTAAAGATAGCTATGATCAAGACAAACAGATGCTGCGGCAAATAACAGATGATTATGAAAGCTGGATTTATTGCCTACAAATTATGCTGAATACTTATTTCAATGCTATAGCAACTGACAATACATGTCTGCGTAAACCATTAAGATCTTTATCTACTCGATAGGATTTTCTAATAAACTTCTGACTTTCTCGATGCGTATAAGTTAATAACATTGAAGCTAAGGTAATACATGTCAGCGTGAACCCTAATAACTCTATTATTTATTCAAGTTCTCACTTTTAGTCGCTAAAACTCTAAACTTATGTCTAAGCCAGATTAAGACTAAGTTAACATCTTAGCCCTCATTGTTCACGTTTGTTTAACCTAACTCTCTCGATATTAAGCCACAGATCAATAGTTAAATACTTCTCTCAATAGCTCTTACAATAACTACATACGAAGAATGATGAACAGAATAGATAAAGAGAAAAGAACTATAACATTAAAATAAAATATTCAAAACATAAAAACCTAATAAGCAATAAACCCAACTAAAGTATTTAGCTCATGTCTGAGCCTAAAACATCTATAATAAAAGAAATAAACATAAGCAGTTTATCGAGCAAGGGATAGAAAAGGGCTAAGCATCCTCGATGATCTTTCTCCGTGCTGTCCAACTGTTACTGTAGGTCCCTCATTCTTTTAGCCTCTCTCGATGGCTTCCGTCGTATGATGACTCTTCTAGAACTTCGACTCTGATGGTTCTCTAATAGTTAAAAACTTGAAGACTGTCGTCTAAGATTGAGCTCTCTTGAATTGTTGTCCAAGTCTTCCTTATATAGGCAATGAAGGTAGGGTTTCATAACCCTAAAATATTCACAACCTCATTTAAGAGGGTCATTACTTTCCCGCTACCTTGTAATGTTCCGTATCTAAGAGAATGTCCACGTGGGTCAAAGCAAATTTGTCTCTAACTCTTCTTGCCTTGTCACCTCCAGCAGAGAGATTTGTTACTCTTCTGCTTCAACATTCCTCCAGCATCCACTAGGTTCTTGCGCATGCACCACAAAACAATACATTTCCCATAAAAAAACACCAAAATATATAGCATTTAAGCACATGCAGTGTAACTCCCTATCTACATGCAAACTATATGCAATCTAACCTAAATGCAACTAAATGAGCTTGAAAACTCGCATAAGCCAAGTAAAAAGAGTATGTAAAATCTGATATCTACATAGTTATCAAAGATTATTCAGCTTTGTAACTCATTTCTTTGGAAAGGTTCGGATGGCTCGGCTAGAGGTGCTCGTGTGAGTTGGGAAAGTGTATGTTATCTAAAGTGTGAGGGGGCTTGGGGACAAAAGATATTGTGGTCTGGAACAAAGGTTGTATGATGAAATGTATTTGGCTTATTTTGGTTCAAGCGGGTTCCTTGTGGGTGGCTTGGGTGGATAAGTACCTTTATAAGGGTTGCTAATTATGGTAGACCCATTTGAAGTGTAGTCATAGTTGAGCTTGGAAGAAATTGCTCGAGCTTAAGGATGATTGGATGCATATGGGTGCCTTGCATGGTGGCTATAAGGCTCGGAAGGTTTGAGAACTTCTAAGACACCAGCGAGAGATGGTACTTTGGTTTCGAGTTATTTAAGGTGGATTATTCATTCCTCGTCATTCTTTCATTTCTTGGTTGGTGATGCAAGATAGGTTGCCAACTAAGGATTGAATAACAAAATGGGGGCGTCACGTTGACTAATTGTGTGTTCTTTGTGAATTTCATATGGAGACTAGAGATAATTTGTTTGGTGTTTGTAGTTTCTCGCAGTAGGTTTGGGGGTTGATATTGCAGGCATGTCATGCTAACCCTTCGGTAAGGAGTTGGCGGGAGATGGTAGATTGGGTGCAGAAGCATGGTAAAGGAAAATTGTTGCGGGCTACTATTATTCTTGTGGCTTGGAGTGGTTTTTTTGTATTACATATGGCAAGAAAGAAACAATAGGTTGCCTGGGAAGGGATCCAAAAATGTTGTTGCTGTTGTGCTGAGGATCAAGTTTGATGTAAATGCGCGTTTGAAGGGCTGCAATAGACTTGGACATTCTTCTTCTACTCTGATTATTGATTGGAATTTGTCTTAATTTTTAGAGTTTTTGATGTATAGGTGACAGTTTTTTTATTTGATATTAATTCTTTATATAATTTTTTGGGTAGTTCTTTAGATAGAATAAAATAAAATTATTTATCTAAAATATATATAATTATTTTTTATTTTGGCCGAAAATATTATATTACTATGTTTTATGCCACCATTTTAACTTCTTTATTTTTCCCCAAAACTCTCTCAAAACGGAACAAAAACAAACCCTCATTTTCTTTCTCTTTTTTTTTTCATTTCCCCTGAAACGAAAACAGGAAAAAAAAGAATTTTAATTTATTTTTCGCTTCCTTCAAACAAACTCTAACACAGTCAAATCGAACGGAGAGGAGAGATAGAATCGCTGAGTTGAATCGCTTGGAAGAAGATAGAGTTCCATTCGTGGACAAAATTTTATAAGATGGGCGCGGCGGGTTCAAAACTCGAGAAAGCTTTGGGAGATCAGTTTCCTGAAGGCGAACGATATTTTGGCCTTGAAAACTTTGGCAATACTTGTTATTGTAACAGCGTTTTGCAGGTTCTTTCTTTTTTCTATAACAATTCAATTTTGACTTTAATTCGATTTGTCTTGTTTGTCAAAAAACTATATTGAATTTCATTGTCTCTGTTAATTTCAATCATTTGAATTTGGTTGATTTCATGATTTGGGATTTTCAACTTCGAACATTTTTTAACAAAATAATTTTAGTTTGAGCACATTTATTGAGGTACATGTTTCTGACTATTTTCTTTGCAAGTATTTAAAGTTTATAGTTTTTGATTGCTCTAGCATTTCTCATAATCCCGTCTTATATGTTTTGATAATATGTTTCGTCTCACTGATAGCAGTAGGAAGCAAGTAAATCTGGGGAAAAAAAACCTCCTGCTACTTGGTTGGATTTGCTTTTATCTTTGACATTAAGCTGTGAATTTCTCTGGTAATTGCAAGCCCTTTTGCATTCAGATGGTGTGGTTGCCCCAAGTTAGACTGAAATAAGAACGCTTATATTTTAGATATGCTTACTGAGATGTTGTAGACCATATATTGGCCATGATAGATAACTAAGATTAGAGAGGGAAAGCGGTCTAGGGTTGGTCATTAATTAAATGATTATCCAATTCATTATTACTATTAAGGTAGTTTAGATTTGTTCTTCAAGCTTATATTTAATATTTTTAATATTGTTTTTGTTATCCCTTCATTTAAAGTGTATCATCATTGTAATGTTGGATTTGTGCTATATTTGAAGTTTATTTGGTTAGCTTAGTTTAAGTTTCGTGTTGGATGTTTTTGCTTGAAATTGTTGGCCAACAGTGCACTCTCTCAGCTTTGACAAATTTCTTATTTCATTTTCTCTCTTTTTTTCAGGCACTTTATTTTTGTGTCCCATTTCGTGAACAACTTCTAGATTATTATTCAAGTAATAAAAATGGCTCTGATGCTGAAGATAATTTGCTGACATGCTTGGCAGATCTGTTTACACAGGTAATAAGTGCTAGAAGTGTTGTGTTGTTCAGTTGTATGCCTCCGCCTTTGATACAAAATCACTAGTTATTTAGAGTCAGGTTGCTTCTTCTGCTTAGCTGGTATAGTTCACGCTTCACACCGAATATCATTATCATCCTTTTTTTTATCCAAAACAAGGTGCATAAGTTGCAATGGATATTTCGACTCTTGACCTTGATTTCCAAGAATGATCCACTGATTTGATTCATTTAATAATATCTCGTTTTATTATTTTGCATGATAGGAGCCCTCATACATTTAGTTAGAACTATGAAAGCCCAATAAATCATCTTCATGGATGTGACGAAGATGGTTCACAATGTAACTTTTAACAAGATGTGATTAGATTCAGAAATGTAGATTATTTTTAATTAAATGGCTCATACTACAAATGCATGTGGACCCTGCGTCATGAAATGAGAGATGTGTGCACGTTTTTAGTTTGTTTATTTTTTCAAACACTAGATAAATTGTTGTTGTCTGTAAATCCCGTTAGATTTTATGCATTGTGTAAGAGTTCCTTTCTCATAACTGATTCTCTTCTTCTGTTTCTTCTCCGTCCCTTTTAAGGGGTTTGGTTTGATACTTTAATAACTGCTAACTTTGTCCTTTTAGGAAATTGCTTAGATCCCAGCAAAATATTTTTTTTTGTTCAAGTTTTTTTCTTTTTTTCTTTTGGCCTCAGAGTAAAAAATGTAAGCTTTATCTGGGAAGATGATGCTTTTTTCTGTTTTTAGCAAATGTTATTAGACTATCATATCTTTCGTCCCCCTCCCGCTATCCTTTGGTATTTGTGCCACCTATGCAGTTTCTACTCAATTACTACTCGGACCAAGTACCAACAACTGGTTGTTCTTTATGTTTAGATAAGTTCCCAGAAGAAGAAAACAGGTGTCATAGCTCCAAAGCGCTTTGTACAGAGATTGAAGAAACAAAACGAGCTTTTCCGCAGCTATATGCATCAGGTAGTAGAGTGCTTCCTTTGTGTTTGGCTCAAGTAACTTAATTCACTTTTCTAAATTGATGATCTATTTTGCTTGGTTCAAGGTTTCAATTTATGAACTTGTATCTTGGCATTCACATTTTTTATTATCTTAATTGAAAATTATTGTCTTAAATGAAAATGCAGAATTAATTTTTCTCTCTTTTTGTTAGGACGCTCATGAATTCTTGAACTTTCTGCTAAATGAACTCGTAGACATATTGAAGAAAGAGGTGCAAAATGCAAAAAATGAGGCTGAAACTTCATCACCACTTGAAAATATTGCGAATGGGCCAAAGAATCCTCAGGCAAATGGTGTTCAAAAAGAGCCTCTTGTTACCTGGGTACACAAGAATTTTCAGGTGAGTTTTCTAGCTATATTCCTATCTTCTGATCAGTCACGCTAGTCTTGTGCTGTATTTACTTTGCTTGACTTGAAATTAAGAAGAAATCAAGTTATTGTCTTTCCTCAGGTTATATTTAAGACAAATTATAAGATACTATGAAACTTGTAACCTCATCACATGACCAAATCATGGGAATGACGAATGTATTAGGTCTAGAAAGCATCTGTTTAGAAAAATTAATCTAATTTGTCCGCTAATAGATAGAGAAAGTCAATTAAATGCAAGCATTACCATCTGGAAGACTGGAAGTGCTTCATGACTTTGCAGCCAAACCCCTTTTACATGTTCTTATATGTAAAGCTGCATCATTAATTAATATTTGTACTTGAATTACTGTTTTCCTTTTCTATATGATTATGGTATCTCATTTATAATACATAAGATAACGACAATGAAATGGTGACTGGCGCTGTCTTTTCCCTTTAACGGTTTTTTATTGACAATGTTTATAAAGGAATGCTAGGACTTTTTGCCAATGAATGCTTTGCATTGTTAGTTTATAATTGTCAATCGTTTCCCCTCTCTGATTGCTTCTGTGTGTATGTACGTGTGTTTTTGTTGTGATTGGAATCATGTTTTCCGGGAAGAATCTCATTAGTTCATGGGTGATTGAGACAGGGAATTCTTACCAATGAGACAAGATGCTTGCGATGTGAGACAGTGACAGCAAGAGATGAAACTTTCTTTGACTTGAGCCTTGACATTGAACAGAACAGCTCAATAACTAGCTGTTTGAAAAATTTTAGTTCTACCGAGACATTGAATGCTGAGGACAAATTTTTCTGTGACAAATGCTGCAGGTAATTTTCCTTTGTAAGTGTTTTTTTCCAGCATTTGTAATTTTCCTTCATATGTGTTTTCTTTCAGCTCTTGATGTGATTTCATTTGTAATCAATTACAGCCAGTTTTCTTTGTCACATGGTTCAGGAGTTATATTGACTATAAATATTTCACTCGACTCCTGTTATCATGTGTGCGATTTTCAGACTGACCAGCCAAGCATAAATATGTAAAATTGAGGTTTTGTTAGTAAAAGTGGTTGTTTCTGGTTATGGACATCAATGAGATATTGATTTTGGCAAAAGAGGCAAAACATGCAAACCTTCCAGCTTTTGCTTTTTTCCTCTACTGTTCAAACATCACCTTAGATGTTGCATTTAACTGGTTTTCCCTCAAATAAAGTTCTTACTTTATGCTAAGCTTAAAGCATAAAATTATACGGTTCTGAAGATGCATATCATGCACTTATTTTAATGATAAACATGAGGATAGGAATATCCATGGATGATGTTTACTACTTGCAGTTTGCAAGAAGCACAGAAGAGAATGAAGATAAAGAAGCCTCCTCACATCCTTGTTATCCATTTGAAGCGGTTCAAGTACATTGAGCAGCTTGGCCGGTACAAGAAACTCTCCTACCGAGTTGTATTTCCGCTTGAGCTGAAGCTGAGCAACACTGTAGAGGATGCAGATTCCGAGTATTCTCTATTTGCTGTAGTTGTTCATGTGGGAAGTGGACCTAACCACGGGCACTATGTAAGCCTGGTGAAAAGCCATAACCATTGGTTATTTTTTGACGATGAGAATGTGGAGATGATTGACGAGTTGGCAGTTCAGACATTTTTTGGGTCTGCCCAGGAGTATTCTAGTAATACAGATCATGGGTATATCTTATTTTACGAAAGACTTGCTTCAGAAAACAAGAGCTGAGGAGTTACAAGGACTAGGTATTCTAATCACTCAGACCCTTTTTCTTTAATTATTTATGTTTATGAATTTGTTTTGTTTTCCGACCTTGAGGGAAGAACTTGCAGATATCAGGTGAGGTAGTGTGGTTTGTGAAAAAAAAAGTTAATACTTAGGTCCGATGTTGCTTGGACTCTTGAGTTTTTCTCCAAGTACACATGTCTGATACTGTGTTTGATGTATATTTGGACATGAATATGGAGAGTTTGAGATACCCGTGTCGGATATATACCTGTATCCAGTAATGACAATAGTGTCCGAGTAACATAGCTTAGGTTGTTGCCAATTGCCATGTACAGTGGATGGTGGAATGGAAGCACATCGTCCTTTTGTTTTTTGTTTTCACAATAAGAGGGGGCAGGGGAAGAACAGTGTATATGGTGCGAGAATGACAAACAGTATTCTTCATGGTTGAGAATGTTTTGAACTTCAGCAATCCAATTGGAATTTCTTGTTTTGAACTTCAGCAATCCAATTGGAATTTCTTCCAAATTCATAACTTGATAGTTCTTTTTGTCTTATTTAAAAAAAAAAACAATTTCATACCCAACTGGACACCCACCACCTAAACCGTACCCGCTTGCAAGCAACTACTAATATTGAATTATGTAAAAATAAACTAGACTTTTGTAAAGAAGAATAAAACTTCGCATACTTTATTGATTGATAAAGTGCATATATATAATACATTTACATTGGTATAAATTTAGCTACAAACTAACTAATTAACGTTAACTAACTTAACTAGAACACATTTTTATCGGTATAAATTCTTCTTAATTACAGTTAACTAACTATAGCTAACTTAATTAAAGCATATTTACACATGTATAAATTCTACTTAACCACACATATTACAAATTTACAACCTGATTAATTCAAGATCGATCATAAATCATCATTTTTTCAAATTAAATTAATTGAGTTTAAAGTTTACAAACTTAAGGATTAAAGTAGAATTTAAAACAAATCAAGATATTAGTACATACAATACTATAATAAAAGGCATAATCAAAGACTACAAACATAAATGGTCCAAATTTCATATGGTGGGTAGTTAGTGGGTGGGCGGATGCGGTTAAGGTCTCAAATCCATCACCTACCTACCACCCACGGCGAGTATGACTTTTTACATTCACACCCACCCACTACTCATCAAACTCGTACCCATTCCCTCCCCAACTGAAACGAATGCGGTGCGAAATTCATAAAACTGTACCCGTCTGCCATCCTTAGTTACTGATGCTTTTCTAGTCGTGGTCCATTCTTTATCATTTATAAATATGATTACGTAATTTATAGGTGGATTTACACATTTATGATTAGGGGTGACTGGTGAGTATTTGATTTGAGTTGAGTAAATGTTTTAAGTTAGTCAAGTTGATGAGTCTTATTTTATCACTCAAACTTCATTTAAAAAATTTTCTTGTTGAGTCAAATCGATTTGTTTGAGTTTCTGTTTAAATTTAATTGTAAATATTTTTAATATTATGATACTAGTTTATTCCAATTTAAACAACTTTATTTATATATATATCAATCACAAGTTTAAGATCATATAATATACTTATAATATTGTTTTTAAAATGAGATTTTGAAGGGAAAATATTGAATATTGATGAGTATAAATAGTTAAAGAAATTGACGAAAAAAAGCATTTGTAAGAATTAGGGTTGGACTAAATTGAAGAAAATATAAAATTGAGAGATTAATTATAAAAAAATGATGTTCGTTTAAATTTTTTAGTTATCCTAGTCCTATTTTATAATTAAAACTTCATTCAATTTTTTTTTCAAATCAATTTTATAAAATTCAAAGCTAAGTTGAGTTTATAAAATTTGATTTTTTCAATCGAGTTGTAGTCACCTTATATATGATGGTTATCATAATAAACTGATTTTCAATTCGTACTTATTGGGATCGTTATCATAATGAATGTGATTCGTCCTATAGGGAGATATAGAGAATTAAACGAATAAAAATCTTCTACCTCTTTTCGGTGTCTCATTCTATGCCTCCACACTAAAAAATTAAATTTAGGGTTAAAATTTAAAGTTAGGGTTTAGGGGATTATGGATAGAGTGTATTTTTTAAGGTTTAAGGTTTATGATTTAGGATTTAGAATTTAGGGTTAAAACTTAAAATTTAATTTTTTAGTGTTGGGCATAAAAAGAGACACAAAAAAGGGGCAGATAATTTTTGTCCAAATTAAACAGCCTCAATGGGGTTGCTATTTATATCCATGATAAAAAGAAAACACACCAGTTAATATCGTTTAGGTATTGTAGGGAATGAACTTCCGAAAGAAAGAGGTCATAATGTAAAAATTATAATGAGAGATACTTATTTTATTAAAAAAGTGGTAAACTTATTGATTCTCAGCAACAAAATGGATTGCTACCAGCACAAGCACAAAATCCAGCGGGAGTACAAACGTTGAAATTAGTTTGACATTGCCTCTTACAATCTTCATTGGTTTCGCATTTCAATTTCTTTTGAGCTTTGATCGCCGTTGGCACATCTGAGAACAACATACCTTCAAACAATAAATTTTGGTTAAAGTTTTTTCAAACAAACCCTAAATCATCCTTCAAACTATTAATTTTTTAAGAATATCAGATTGCATTATAATATATTTAAACGCTTAAAAATAAAAAAAAAAAATCAAGAATAATACGTGCAAATGTATATATTAATAGCTTGTGAAAAGATTTACCTGATGAAAGTAGAAGAAAGACAAAGAAGGTGAGTTTCAAAGAAGCCTCCATGCTGCTTTTTCTTTTCTCAGTATTTTTTGGTAAATGAGAGTGGTGAGTGTGCCAATATCTCATTGCTATAAATACTGTGAGTAGGTTGGCTTCGTATGAATATTAAAAATGGAAATGAAATATAAGTTTAGAGATTTCGGATTTTTTATTTTTTATTTTGGAAATTTATAGAAACTTTCCAAAAACGATTATCCGATTTCCATAAGCGTTTCAACTGTGGGATTTTGTTTACCAAATGAGCTAATTGATTATTAATTCCCAAATGAATTTTTTTTGAAAAACAAGCTTGAGTTTATACATACTTGTTAAATATACATATTAAGGGTTTATTTTAAAGTTTAGGCTATAAAATTTAGATTTTAATATTTAACCTTAAATTTTATGATTTAAAAGTTATAGTTTAGGGTTAAATAAATTAAAAGTTAAACATACGTGAAAAAATTACCTTAACCATAAAAGTATAAGGCAACTTTTCAAGTCAATATATGATTTACTAACCCTAATATTACCGATTTAATAAGGTTTTGTTATATACAACCCTTGCAGTCGAGAAATTATATCATAGGCTCGGCTCGCCACGTTATCCATGGTCCCAACCAATAAAAAGTATTCATTTTATTAAATTTTTTTATGTCATCTTTTTACCAAGTGAATATTCACTCATATTTACTGTAAATTAAATTAAAAACCACTTTTTACCAATTGTAAATTCACTAGGTAAAAAGATAATATGGAAAAATTTAATGAAATGAATGTTTTTTATTGGTTGGGACTATGGATGACGTGACGAGCCGGGCCTATGGTATAATTTCTCCTTGCAGTCAATAAAAACTAGGATCGTTATTGCTTATTTTGGTTTTTAACGAAATCTACTGGAATGTAATTACATTCCTAAAAAGTTGTACTCTTTTAATGTAGGGTGTTTAATGTAATTAAACTCTAAAACATGAAACCCTAAAACCCTAAAACATAAACCCCAAACCATTAAACCAATAAATCCTAAACCTTTTAAGTGAATATTAATTATATTAAACACCCTAAATTAATGGAATACAACTTTTTAAGAATGTAATTAATTACATTAGAAAGCAAAATAAGCATTAATGATGTTACTTCTTATGGCCAGCCTTAGGGCTGCATATAGCAAAAACTATTTAATAATATTTTTTTAACAAAGGTCAACATGCATTTAAACAAAACAAGAACAAATTATAGGAGAAGGATCACCAAACAAAGATCCTAGGGAAATAGGAGAACGAGAGAGAAGCCACAAGAAACAATAGGAACAAAGATAGAGCAAAACACAAACACAACCAAAAACGCATATTACAAAACAGAGAACAAAAATACAAAAAAAAAAGACAAATAAGACCACCAACAAAGGTCGAGACGAAGAGCAAGGCAGCATCATATCTTCATCTGCATGACAAAATCGGTAACACGAAAGCATAATGCGTTGAACGAGATGCAGAGAGACGAGCCATCCATAATCATCGCGTCACAGATCTTGAATCGCCAATGAGGAATGGTCTCCAAAGGAAGAGGCGCCGAAAGTTCAATCATCGATCACTCGCTGGAAGGAAATCGAAAAGCCTTCCCTTCCACTCACCCTTTCACCACGTAAGAGCGGCATGAAGCCGGACCTAGAACGCCGAGGAAGACACCAATGAGCAGACCAACAAAGGAAACGAAACAAACGACACATCTAAGAAAGAGAGAATAGAAACAAGAAAGAGAGGAGAAAAAGAGGAGAAGCAAAATGAGAGACAAGAGAGAATACTTGGATGCTTTGAGTTTGTACAGTTTAGTATATACATATGCGTGAGTTTATCTAAATTTAAAATTAATTATAAATATAATTTTGTACTTAAATAAAATGATAAAATTAATACACATAAATAAAGCATTTTCTTTTTATAAAAAAAGATTTAAAAAGTTTGTAGATAAAAATTGGGCTGAAGAGGAAAAGGTTCACGGTTCATGTACGAAAGAAATAAACTACAAAAGAATAAAAAGATGTTATTATTGGGTCAAACCAAAGACCTCTAATTACTCTCTTAAAACCCTCATATCTGATGGAAATTTACATTTTATTTTTAAAAGCGTTGCATGTTTTACTCCATTGATCATAGAGAAATTTCAAAATTCGTGAATAGTTATTATTGGATTCACGAAACATAGAAGATTAATCATTAGATTCATTTAAGTGGATATCTTAGGAAATAAAAAAAGTTGTTTATCTAGTTTAAAATAGTAAACTAGATCTATAGTCACTTAATTATGGAATAGATTCTATTTGGCTTAAGTGGCAAATAAGTGCCCAAACAATACATTTTTTTTCATATAGGTACTCAAAGTATTTTTCGAGTCAAATAGGTGTCTAACGTTTCAAAGTTTCTATTTAAGTGTCTTGCCGTTAACAACCTTTAAAAAAATTCCATTAGCCAATAAAAACATGATGCGTGGCAGTATTAAACATTTTCTGAATTTTATTTTTTTAAAATAAATTAAAATTTTAAAATATTCTGAAATTTTTAAATAACCCCGAAATAGTCACCAAATCCCTAAATCCCCCAAATCTGGCTACGTGTAGGACCTAAAATTTAATAGTTCGAAATTCAGATTTTAATGTTTCGAATGAGATCGCTAAAAAGGAGTAGTTGGTTTCCTTTTATTATCTTTTATGATTTGGGAAATATTTGGAAAATGGAGAATTCCTTAAAAATTCGTGTTTTTGAAAAAAACGATAAAACTTGGAGTCGCCACCGGCCACTGAGGTAGGCCGGACACCATAAAACCAGAGATTCGTTTGAAAGCAGGTTCGAGAGTCGGTTACGGATGGGAAATGTTTTGGCACCCCCATACCGCCTAAAAATTAGTACCGTAAAAAGAAAATAAATAATTATCGCTTTATTAATATCAAACTTTCCAAATTAAAGTGACGATTAAGTTAAGATCCGGTTATACATGCGAGTAAATTTTAAGGGCCCCGTTTTTCGAAAGTAAACCGCAAAACCACCATCACTACGTTTGACACTGGCCGCATTTACTCCCAAATAAAAAGGCACCGCATTAGCAGTTTATATCTGAGTGCAAGAAAACAAAGCAAATATATATAAATTCCAAAACATAATAATAATTGTGGAAATTAAAAATCCGGAAAAGGACCGGATCGAACAAAAGATAAAATAAAGAGAGAAAATAAATACAGAAATTTAAAGTGCGGAAAATTAAATTGCGAGAAAAATAAAAGCTAGAATTAAAAAAGAATTCGGATAGGGACCGGATCGAAAAAAGCAATCCGGAAAAAAGACCGAATCGAACAAAGCAATCCGAAAAAAAAACCGAATCGAACAAAAGATAAAAGGAAAAGAGATTCGAAAAAAAGACGGGATCTAACATGAAAAGAAATGCAGAAATTAAATGTTAGTTGCGGAAATTAAATGTTAGGTGTAATAATATATATATACTATACATATGTAAATATTATATTATACTAGTGATAATATAGATAATATATAATAATAATATGTAACGTTTATGATATAATATAATATAATATAATATATACTATAAGATAGGTATACTATATAATATATAGTAATGATAATGTATAATATAAATATAATGCTTATAATACATAATACGACATGTAAACATATATACAAGCAAATAAAAAATTAAATCACCTCCAACAAGTAAAATAACCTACATATCACAAACAAAATATTAAACAAAATAAAACACATAATGAAAAACTAAAAAAATTGAGAGGATACCAACAAATCTCATCAATATTTCATTAAACCATAAGAATGGATTACATAAAAATATAAGGAAAGAGAATCCCAAAACCCGAATATGTACTCGATCAGTTAATCCACAGATCGTTGTTGATGGGGTTAAAAAGCTTAATTTAAGAATTACTGGTTCGAAAGGGTGTGGTGTTGGAGGCTAGGAAATATGAAATGGCAGTGGAGGGATGTTAGGGAGTTGCAAAAAAAAAAAACGATGGGAATAGTTTTGGGGAATGAAATCCCGGCGGTGTTGAATGGTTTAAGGGCAGTGAGTAGAGGTGAGTTGCCAAAAGTGAGCGAAATGGAAAATGATGAATTGAAGTGAAGGTGAGTTGCGGCAGTGGGTTTTTTTGGAGCTGGAAACAATGGAAATCATGCCGTGGGGGTCCTCCCCTCCTTTTTTTTTAGGTGTATTATATATAGAGGATGAAGAAGGGTATTTATAGGAATAAAAATGAGATCTATGTTTTAATATAATAGGTGATAAATGATATTTTTGGGTTATCCTTTTTAAACCAATAAAAATTAAGATATTGGACCCAAATAATTTCCAACCAATGAGAGTAAAGACTTAATGAGGAAGAAGTTGAGATTTTTATTTTTATTTTTTTACTATATAAAATTATATGTAATGGGCTATGTAATTTTGGGCTTAGGATATAAGGTTTTGGGTATTAAAATGGTGGTGTGGATTGATTTTATTTCGAGTATTTTTAATTTAAACACGGGAAAAATTTAGTGTTTACACTACTCCCTCAGGCATTGGTCTCATTTTTGGCGACGGGATGAAACGCCATCCACTCGCCAAACGACCCACACACTGTTTATCGTCTGTTATGCCGTTGTTCGTCATGAATTATTTGAATGAATTATTCGACGATTTTGACGTTTCGCACGACGACGATTGATTTTTGGCGACGAGGTGGTGAGATAAATAGTCGTGATGGTCGCGACAGATGTGATGAGGGCGTGATAATCGGCGGCGAAATCAGGTCAAATCGGGATTTGGGTTATGGGTGTTAAGGACTTCACATTTTGGGGCTATTTTGTGAAATTTAGGGTTACTTTATTTTATTAATTTTTATTTATTTTTAAATATAATTTTGAAATTTTAAGAAGATGAAACGTGTCAGATAATAGAAGTTAACTGTAAAAATTAACGGACAATAACCGCGGTACCTAAGTGGAAATTTTGAAAACGTTAGGCAACTATTTGGCCTAAAACAAAGTTTAGGTACCTATCTGAAAAAAAAAGGTATAGTTTGAGCACTTATTTGCCACTTAAGATATTCTATTTTGACCAATATATTTTAAGTTTGTCAATCAAACCACTTAAATGTTTAAATAATATCAATTAAGTCACTAACCGTTACAAGTTAATAAAGATGTTGACGCGATAGTTAAATAAATTATTATAATTACACATTTAATCCTCATTACTTACATAATCTATCAATGTAGTCCTAAATTTTATAATTTAATTCAATAAATTTAATCATCCATTTATATGGTGGCGCATGTCATCATTAGAAGATTAAAAAAATTCATATCCGTTAAAGTGTGTTTTAGAAGTGTGGTAAAAAAAAGTTGTTCTCTCCCATATTTTTTTCTTGCATTGTTCTTCTAATTTTCATATTTTTTCACCACCGGCTGCGATACCAACCTTGGGTTGGTCGTCGGCCGCTGACTTCTCCTCCTCTTATTCTTTTTACTCTTTTCTTCTCTTAATATGATTTATGTTATTTGAGTTATGCCATTTTATTTTGTTTAATTAGTCTCTTTTTCGTATGAAAATAGTGAATGTTGTTTTGTCTGCTTGTGCCACATTCTTTTACTCTTGTGACACGTTCTTGGTTACTCGACCAAATCGAATAATTTGTAAAAAAATTTAAGTTCGAGTTTTTCCAACTCAAAAAATCTAAAAACTAAATTTTACAGTTTTGCAATTTAGTCCTCGATTTCTTTTTTCTTCTTCAATTCCTCCTTCATTTTAAGTCCATTTTGATCAAATTTGAATCACATGTTCCTAAACCACTTTAGAATATCTATTTAGTTTCAATTCACATTTTTGAAATTAAATTTCCTATTTTTTGCAATTTAACCCCTCAACATTTTATGATTTCTCATTTATTCAATTCCTTCTTTGTTTTAAGTCTATTTTGACCAAATTTAAACCACATGCTCCTAAACTATTTTAGAATACATATTTAGCTTCAATTCACATTTTTTAAATAAATTTCTTATTTTTACAATCTATCCCTCAACTTTGTATGATTTCCTAATTCCTTCAATTCCTCCTTCATTTTAAGTCCATTTTAAGCAAATTTAAACTACATCTCCACTAATAGTACATAATATCTATGTAACTTCAATTCATATTTTTAACATTTTTTTGCAATTTAATTCTTTAACTTTTTATTTTATTCAATTTGGTCCTTCAATTGTATTTTTGTAAATTATTTTTCTCATCAATTCCTTAACTCCTTTATACTCCCATCAATTCTCTATCCTCAAAAGTTCCCTCTTTATTAAATAACATTACAAATCTTACTCACACATATGAAAAAAAATATGAGGAAATATATATGCATACCTTATATGATTAGAGAAAGTCATTTAAATTAGAATAAATCCGTACTATAACATTCTAAATAATTAAAATTAAATTTGTACAAAAACTTGACAACTCGACTTGAATTGAAAAAATTTCAAATAAAATTTGATTCATAAAATATGGCTCGTCAACTCGAATAACTAGAACTTTTTTACTCGACTCGATTGAATGCTCACCTCTAAATGTCAGTTTATCAACGAGTCATGTTATATGCATTTTTATGTTTGTGTTGATGGCTTTTATCCTCCATCTCCTTCAATGATGCTTGTTAGTATCTATCATTTATCCGAGTTTTTTGGTTGGATTAACATTTTCAGAGTTTGGTCCTTTTTTTATTTTTAAGTGACTAGTTTGTATACTATGATGATTTTAGGGGAAATATCACAATTAGTCTATTATTATTTTGTAAACTCTTCTTGTAATTTTATGCTATTTCTTCTTTGTTCAATAAAACTGGTTGATATTATTTGTAAAAAAAGTGTTGTAAAAAAAGTATAGAAAATTGTGGTTGAATAATTTGAAGTGTTTGATATTAGGGTGATTTACAATTTACATTAACATAACATTCACTTTCATTTACATCACAAACATTTAATTTAATCAAATCACATTGTTAGTAAACTAAGTCCTCTTGGCGGTTTTCGATTGATCGATTCGAGTCCAACACGCATCATTCAAATTTTATTATTAATAAACTAAGTCATTTATATACTAACATTGTTAAATTGTTATAACGAAAAAAACTGAAATCAACACTTTTATATAACATATTTCTACATATTATCATTAAATAATGTTTAATTGACAATTTTATATAAAAATTTTGTGAAATGTAACGAGTGAGTATAATAATAATAATAATAATGAAACATTATAATGAGACTTGCTTGTATAAAGAAAATATAAAAATTAGTATGAGTTAAAATTATTTTGAAAGGGGGAAGGATTTTCTCAACGAGAACCCTAATATCAATTATATATTAATATAAAAATTATTTTGAGTTAAAAATTTAATCTAATTTAGTGAAACAACAACAACAATATCGTAGAACCTAATGAGTAGTCTTAATAGTAAAAGGTAAGGTGTTTCACCTATATAACTTAAGTTCGAGCAGCTTAGTTTACAAATCTGTAACCGATAACATATATTATTTTATACTAGAATAAAATGATAAAAATAAACAAGAATTATAATCAGAGATACTTATTTTATTAAAAATTTGTCAAAGAATACATTTTTCCATGAAATTCCAAACTTATTGATCCTTTGCAACAATTTGGATTGCTACGGCAGAAGCACAAAATCCAGCAGGAGTACAAACATTGAAATTAGTTTGACTTTGCTCTTCATTGGTTTTGCATTTCAATTTCTTTTGAGCTTCGATCCTTGTTGGCACATTTGAGAACAACATTCCTTCAAATAATAAATTTTAGTTAATGTTTTAACCAAACAAACTTTAAATCATCCTTCAAACTATTATTTAGTTTAAGAATATCATATTTTATTATATATATTTAAACGTTTAAAAAATATAAAGAACTCAAGAATAATACGTACAAATGTATTTATACCAATATATATATTGATTGCTTATGAGAAGACTTACCTGATGAAAGTAGAAGAAACAAAAAGACAGTTAATTTCAAAGAAGATATATATGGGTTTTATTTTGATACACAATCCGTGTAAAATATTTTTACACAACCCTTCTATAAAATCTAAAATCCTAATCCTAACACCCTAATCCCTAAACCCTAAATTCTAACCCCTAAACCTTAAACTTTAACCATAAACCTTAAATTTCAAACCATACAACCTAAACCCCTAAACTAAACCCCTAAATATGAAAAGCACGTGTAAACTTTAATTTACGTGTATCAAACTTTCTCTCTATATATTGTAAATGAGAGTGGTGAGTGTACCAATATCTTATTACTATAAATACTGTGAATAGGTTGGGTTCATATAAATATTAAAAAAGGAAGTGAAATATAAGTTTAGAGATTTGTGATTTTTTTTTATTTTGGAAATTTATAGAAACTTTCCAAAAAGGTTTTTCAGACTTCCATAAGCGTTTCAACTGTGGGATTTTGTTTACCTTTCATGATTAAGCCCATTTCACAAATTTTTGAATAAATGAAGTAATTGAATTGATTATTAGTTCACAAATATACCAAACGTAATCAAATTCTAACTTCTTGGGGCTTAATAATTTTCATAAAAAAACAAGTTTTGTTGATGGAGAAGATGAACGACGGTTGTTTGAGGTTGTTTTGGCAGTGGAGGTGAGGAGATCCCCGGTCTGGGTCCTTGAGAGCCCCCTCTTAGTTTTATTTGAAGGTGCATGGTCCTTTATAAGGGCTTAGAAGAGTTGTGGACAAGTGTTAATGCTCAAGGACCATGTGTGCACAAGTGTCGGCACTTAAAGAGAACTACATGTGTTATTATGTGATCCGATATCTAATGAAAAACTACTTCTAGAGCAATACCTTAATGGAATTGACGGGCCTTCGCCTGCATTCATGCATTTGCATTTTTTTTATTTGTTGTTTGCATTAGTTTATGTTGTGATCATTGCATATATAAATATATTATAAAAAGATTAATTATGGTAAATTCTATTCATGTAGCAAGATTCTGCACGAATGCGATACTCGAGCTATGAAAATTATGGAGAAAGACTAAAAAAGAAGAAATTGTACAAGCTCAAAAAAAAACACTGTCAGCCAGATAGCGGCTATGCTGGGATTCAATGACCTAGAAAGAGGAAAGACGGTTGAAGTTGTTGATGTTCTGTCGCCTCAACCCTGGATGACTTGTGAGACATTTCCACCGAAGGGGATGTTCCATATCTGCATGGCAGGAACCTCAGCTCATCTTCCAGAAAGGTCTAGGATAAATCATGGGGAAAACCAAGGTATTAAGGTGTGGGATCTCTATAAGGCAGCCGACAGGTCCAGAGTGAATAAGAGGCTAGAAGATCAATGTGACAGGCTCGAAGAGATCATCATAACCCTACAATGAGGAAATGTCTATGGTGGAATAGATGCTAGAGATCTAAGTCTAGCGTTTGACTTGGTGGTTCCTCCAAAATTCAAAATCCCGACTTCAAAAAGTATGACGGGACCACTTGCCCTTCGGTTCACTTGACCATGTACTGTCAAAAAATGTCACTACACTTGGAAAACGAGAAACTACTCATCTATTGTTTCCAAGACAGTCTATCAGGGTCCGCTACCCAATGGTATACCCAATTGAGCCGGGTCAACATAATCACTTGGAGAGCTCTGTCAAGAACTTTCCTCAAATAGTTCGAGCATGTGACAAATATGGTCCCAAGCATGATCATACTGCAAAGCATGGAACAAAGGCCCAACAAAAGTTTCCGTCAGTACTCTCAGATGTGGCGAGATATGGTAGCCCAAGTTCAACCTCCACTAGTAGAAAACAAGGTTACTCCAATGTTCGTGGAGACTTTAAATGGTCACTTCTATGACCATATGTTAAATCATGCCACCAAAGGTTTCGCATACATGGTCATGAACGGGAAACTAATATTGGCGGCCATAAAAAGTGAGAGACTCAAAGAAGGAAAATATGACGAGCACATATAACCTGAACTACCCCAGCAATGAAATCTTGTCACAGAGTAGACGTGGGCATGCTTAGCTGGAATTCATCCATGCCTTCATGGAATAATGCTTAACAACAGGATAATAGAGGATTTTCTCGAACAATGTTAGGGTCATACCTAGAACCAACCCTTTTACTTTTGCCCACGAGCATTAGGGATCTTTTGTAAGGGCTTCTATGTTAATCTACTTGTTTAAAGATGTATTTCCATTATTTTTCTAAAGTGGCAAACATTTCATTTTTTTCTCTTTTCAATTTTTCATCCATTTCTCTTTTAAAATACATCTTCTTTGTAGAATCCCTATTATTGAATGTATGAATGATTCTTGGATCTAATCCCGAGATAGAAGGGCAATAAAGTGTGTTTAGGATTAATGGGAAATCCCATAAATAGATTTTGAGTGATTTTCCTCTCATACATTGTTGTTAAGGTCTTTGAATAAAGTGATAACTCTAAAACATCTACCAACTGAAGACTGTTTTTTTTATGATATTTGTGTGTGAAATGGCATTTGGCATTCCTTTATTTCCCTTCACGAATAAGAAAAAATTATTTGTGGTCCCTTTTTGAGCTGGATATTTTTCTTGTAATTGAACCCTAACCAAGGATCACTCCTCACACTGGGGACAAAGATGATGAAATATGATTTGCATGCGAGGAAAATTTATAGCAAATCAAGCTGAATGTCCTAAATTTAAAATAAAAAGGACACAAAAAAATAAAAAAGAAATAAAGAAATAAAAGCTGAAAGAAAAAATTGAAACAAAGGAAAAACATGTATGAAATCCTTCAAGAGAGACATGTCATAGAAAAGGAAATGAACTCTAGGGTGAAAACCCAAAATGGGTAGTCTAGAGTGATCCAAAGAATAAAAAAACGAAGATTTCATCAAGAAAGATCGATCATTGGTTTAATCACCCTTAAAACATGTATTTGAGCATATATATATTTTTTCGTAGATCGAGCCTAGCCTACATTACAATCCTTTAAAGACCATTTGGATTACACATGAATATCTGAGAAAAAAGAGTTTGTTTGCAGAACACATTCCACCTTATTGAGTTAACTTTTCTCCAGGGACCTCAAAACTTCTAATGCCTGATTGAGATTAGAAAAGTGGGAAAATTTAAATTTGGGGAGTGGGTGAGTTAAAGAGAGCCACTTAAAAGTGGGACAATATCCGTTTGATGGATTTATGAATCATTCATACTATGAATTTTGGGGCATATGACTTTGCTCTTTTCCATGTTTGCCATGACTATTTTCTTAAATTTTTAATTCTAGCCTTTTCTTGCATCTTACGAGTAGATTGACGAAAAAATGTTCGCAAATGAGTAAATGTTCGCAAATGCGTCAAGAAATAATGAAGTAGCTACCCAATAAAGAGAATGACAGCTGGACCTCAGATTGAATGGGGGCATCACCTTGCATGAGGAGGTAAAAAATGTGCTGAAGAGTGTAGGGTCAACCATGTTGTCAAGCAAGATCTGCACATAAGATATGAAATCCCTAAAGCATGGAAAGAGGCTAGAGTTGCGTTCAATGGGCAAACTGTGCCATCATTTGGGCAAGGGTTCAAGATCCCTGACTTTTATAAGCGCGAGAGGAAGAGATTATGGCGCCAATATCATTCGAAGACATTCAAGGTAGAAATAAGCTTTGCTACAGACAAGCACTTCAAAGTGCCCTGTAGTGGGAAGAATTGGAGAACTCACAAGAGGCACTAAAGGTGCTTGATATTATTTTAAGAGAAGCTTGAATGGCAAAGCTGATTATTTTAATAAACATCTGGATCAAATGTCTAAGGATCATACGTTTTCTATGAAGAAAAAGAGATACAACGAATGAAATGGCAGAGCATAATTGTCTATCAGGGCTAAGCGAGAAAATGTGCAAAGAAGCAAAGAGTAAAAACCCAAAGGAAAAACCAAAAAAAGAGAATATTTAAAAAAAATAAAAATAAAAGAGAAAATGACATGCATTCATGTGTTAGGCATCCCTAGGAGCATGCTCATCATAATCATAGTATTTGTTAAATTTTGACAGGTATAGAACTCGCATATTCGTTCGGGCATAAGGAGAATGAAACCCACATATCCGTTCAGGCGTAAGGAGAATGAAACCCGCCTATTCGTTCAGGCATAAAGAGGATGAAACTCGCCTATCCGTTTAGGCATAAGGAGGATGGAACCCGCCTATCCGTTCAGTTATAAGGATGATAGGACTGTCTATTCGTTCAGGCGTAAAAAAATAGAACTCGCTTATTCGTTTAGACGTAAGAAGAACGGAACCTGCCTATTCATTCAGGCATAAGAAGATTGGGACCCGCCTATCCGTTCAGGCATAAGGAGAATAGAACCTACATATTCGTTCAGGCTTAGGAAGAATAGAACCTGCCTATCCGTTCTGGCATAAAGATAATAAAACTTGTCTGTCCGCTCAGGCATAAGGAGAATGGAACCCGCCTATTTGTTCAGATGTAAAGAGAATAGAATCAGTATATGCGTTCAGGTGTAAGGAGAATAAAGCCCGCCTATCCATCCATACGTAAAGAGAATGAAACTTGTTTATTCGTTCAGGCACAAGAAGAATGGAACCTTGTTTTGACGTTCAACGTCCAGTTTGCAGTCCAACCGAAAAATCAGTTTCTTTTTGGTTCTTTGCTCTATTCCTATTTCACCAAAATAAGCAAAGAGGGGTAGCTGTTGTCACTAATTTTTAGCCCAAGTCAGAATCAAAATAGGCAAGGAAGATCAGTCAAAAGCAAAAAAAAGGAAAGATACCAGCCCAAAATTCAAGCAATTCAAAACAGAAAGCTGGTCAAAATCGAATCAAAGAAGGAAGCAGTTAGAGCAAAATCAAGCAAGAATCAATTGGAAAAGGGAAGTTGAATCAAATCAACAATTTGGGGCAATATTTTTAGGGGATATAATATTATGATTTTTGGTATTTTAGGTAGTGAAAATGCTATATAAACTCCCATCCCCATCACTTGTAAGACATAACACTTCCTACACAATTCACCACTCACTACACCATTCATTCCTCTCATTCATTCATCACCCTTGTAATTCACCACTCTTACATTGTATCCAAAAATCCTTAGAAGATCAAGTTGTATTAAAATTCCGGTGAAAATACAAGAAGCAAAATTTTTCACTTTGGTAATTCGTTCTTATTTTTATTTATCTTTATTTATTCGATTTTATTTATTTCGAATATATTAGAAATTGGGAGCCATTCTAACCTTTTTTAGTTTTAAATAACCTTATTCGAGTATTTCAAACAAAAACAAAAGAGGAGTTTTTGGTTCACCACTGCCGGTGGAGGGCGGCCGGCACGGTGGTTCACCACATTTGTTCTTCATCCCTTATTTTTCTCATGAACACTTATGTTTTTTTTTATCTAAAATGATGTTTTAATCTTTGTTTTGAAACAAAATTAAATAATTGTGTTTTGGGGCTTTATGCATATTTTAAATAAAGTAGGGCATTTCAGTCTTATTGAATCCCTACTTTTTTTATTGGAAAAAGTTTCTTTAAATGTTTTTTTAAACCCAGACATATAATTTCAATTTGTTTTTATTTTGTCATTAATTCTTTCCCCTTTTATCTTAAATTATTTAAAATTACTAAACCTTTTTATCATATTTTTAAATGAAAAACCAAAATTAACTCTTTTACTAAATCGGTTCAAATATGGTGGTGACACATGGCAGTTAGCAAAAACTTGTATAATTATATATTTAGTCCCCACGATTTTTACATTTAATCAATTTAGTCCTAGTTTTAATTTAATAAAATAAATTAATTATTCAATTAGGTGGTGACACATGTCACCACTTTATTGGAGAGAAAAATCAAAGCATTTCACAAATGTAGTTGGGGGAAATTGAACCCACATTCCCTTGGGTGTAGGGAGAAAGCCTCTGCCACTGGGCTAGGCACATATTTATGACATGAAACACAAAATTTAATATATGAGTTATATGATTGTTAATGCCATGAAAAAAGAATTGAATGTGATTTTAAGGGATTCGAACATGACACACTTATATGCATAAAAATATCTAATCCAAAATTTTATAAACCCTAAACCCTAAAAATTTTATAGACCCTAAAACCTAAAAATTATGAACCTAAACCCTAAAGATTTTATAAACCATAAACCCTAAAAACTATAGTTAGTGCATTATTTAAAAAATCTCTAAACCCTAACCCTAACACTATAGTTAATGCACGCTTTAAAAAATTTATAAACCCTAAAAAAATTTATAAACCATCAACCCTAAAAAAATTATAAACCCTAAAATATAAAAATCTAAAACCTTAAAAATTATACACTCTAGAACCTAAAAATTTTGTAAACCATAAACCCTAAAAATATGTAAACTCTAAACCCTAAAAATTATAGTTAATGCATTATTTAAAAATCTCTAAACTCTAAACCCTAAAAATTATAGTTAGTACATGATTTAAAAAAAATATAAACCCTAAAAATTTATAAACCATAAACCATAAAACCTAAAAAATTTATAAACCCTAACAATTATAGTTAGCGCATGATTTAATTTTTTATAGACCTAAACCATATACCCTACAAATTAAAGTTAGTGCATGATTTAAAAAATCTCTAAACCCTAAAAATTATAGTTAGTGCATGATTTAAAAAATTATAAACCCTAAAAAATTATGAACCCTAAATCCTAAACCCTAAAAATTATAGTTAGTGCATAGTTTATGGTTTTTAACTTAATTAATAATTTTTAGGGTTTGTTGTTTATAAAATTTTTAGGGTTCATGGTTTATAATTTTTTTAAATCGTGCACTAACTATATTTTTAGGGTTTAGGGATTTTTTAAATTATGCAGTAACTATATTTTTAGGGTTTAGGGTTTATAAAATTTTTAGGGTTTAGGTTCATTTTTTTAGGTTTTAGGGTCTATAAATTTTTTATGGTTTATAAAATTTTGGGTTAGATGTTTTTATGCATCATAAGTGTGTCATGTTCGAATCCCCTAAAATCACATTTAATTCTTTTTTCACGGCATTAACAATCATATAACTCATATATTATATTTTGTGTTTCATGTTATAAACATGTGCCTAGCCCTAGTGGTAGAGGCTTTCTCTTTACACCCAAGGGAATGTGGGTTCAATTCCCCCAATTACATTTGTTAAATTAATTTATTTTATTAAATTGAACTAGGACTAAATTGATTAAATGTGAAGGGTTCAATTCCCCCAATTACATTTGTTAAATTAATTTATTTTATTAAATTGAACTAGGACTAAATTGATTAAATGTGAAAATCACGTGAACTAAATGTGTAATTATACAAGTTTCTGTTAACTGCCACGTTAGCCTCTCCGTTAGGTTTTAACGGCTGATGGCTATATTGGAACCATATCAATAGTTGAGCGGTCATTTTGACAAAATTAAAAGATCAGTGGTCATTTCGACACCAACCCCAAAGACCGGTAGTCTTCCGTGTAGTTTACCCTTTATTAAAATGACCCATTTTTAAAAGATTAGTGACGACTTCGTTATTTTATTTATTAAAAATGTCGAACCCGAAAGGGTTGCGACACTGACCAACCGGTGATACTAGTAAACAGTCCCTCAGCAACATTCCAAATCTTCTAAAGCTTCCTCACGATCTAGCTAAGGTGAGCCTTGTTGCCAGTAAACCAATAGCTGTCCCCTTTAAAGACATACTCAGTCAACCAGGCCCCCCAAAACGATCCCTGGCCAACCAATATGTTTCTCACCAAGTGTAAAAGACAACTATTGCTCCAACACTGTAAATACTTCAACCCCAAGCCTCCCTCACACGAGCATTCTTAGCTGGGCAATCACTCCCCATCTATAAAATCTCATACACAATTGTTCAATCTTGTTAATGACATATTTAGGGAGAACTAATTGTCTACACATGTAGTTTGTCATACTGAACAAAACAGCTCTAACAAGATGCAGTCTTTCTCCAAAGCTCAGCTTCCTACTAGCCCAGACTTTCAACTGCTCTTTAATCTTCTCAATCAAAGCATGACAGCCCTTCTCCCTCAACTTCATGATCACTAAAGGAACTCCTCAATATCTCATAAGCAGTGTCCCCCTCTTAAAACCCGTGATAGTTTGGATGAGAGATAAATTACTGCTTGCAAGCCACAAGCAAAGAATTCTGTTTTGACCGAATTCAACTTTAAGCCAGACAAAGTAAAAATCCTCCAACACACTGAGTACTCCAGTAATGGAATTGACATCTCCCTTGAAAAAAAAAAAAAACAAAGTCACCAACAAAACACAAGTGAGTGAGAGAGACTCTTTTGTATTTTGGATGAAACTAGAAGATTCCTTTGGTGGAAGCCAAATTAAGCATGGAGTATAGAACATTCATCACCAAGACAAAGATATAGGGTGAAAGGGGGTCTCCTTGCCTCACCCATCTTTTCCCCTTACAAAACCCTACCAAACTACCATTGAAAGAGATCAAGAACCTTGAGGATGTTATGCATGCATGAATCCATCCAATAAATATTTCAGGTAGCCCCATTGCATGCATGACTTGGATGATTAACTCCCAATAAATAGAGTTCAAAAGCGTTCTGAAAATCAATTTTCAGAGCACATCTTGAAGAAAGATCCTTTAACTAGCTCATGAGCAAGGAGAGTATTGTCAATGATACTCCTACCCTTCACAAAAATGTCTAGTTCAACGAAATCATCTCTGAAAAGAACACAGTCAGCCTGCTAACTAAAATTTTTGTGATTGATTTCTACACAAACGAGCAACATGAGATAGGCCTATAGTCCTTAGCTAGACAAGAATTAGGTGACTTAAGTACCAACACAATGGCTATGGCATTTAGCACATGCAACAAGGAGGAAGATGCAAAAAAGAACTTAATGCCAGCAATAAAGCTATTCTTTACAATCTCTCAAGAATCCTTAAAGAACCAAGCTGTATAGTCATCCGGGCTTGAACTTTTATCATTACCCTGACAAAACATAGCATCTTTAATCTCTCGGCTAATAACTTCTTTGCCAAAGATCTCTCCAACTTCACCGGGCGAAGCATACTGCAGCAAGTTCTGTAAGGCATCCACAGAACATCCCTTAACAACACCATCAACCTCCCTAATAAGCTTTGAGAAGAAAGAAACCATTTCAGCAGACATAGAATCAAGATCCTCCAGCCTGTTTCCCATCTCATCTTTTAAAAGCCTGATAGTATTTCTCTTTCTTTGTGCAGCAACAGTTGAATGACAAAATTTAGTCCCTAAATCCCTTCCTGAAGTCACTAAACCTTTGATTTCTGGTGATAAAAAAGTTTCAACTCTTTTCAACTCTAAAAGCTCATTTTGCAGAACTTTCTCTCCTTCCAGATCATGATGACTGGTAGAAGAAAGATTACGAATCTGCATCTCCTCCAACTGCTTTCTTTTAGCAATCACCCTCCCAAAAATATCAGTAAAATACAGTTTGTTGAACTTCTTAAGCCTAGGCTTAAGTCTCTTAAGCTTAGCAAACAGAATCTGCAAAGGATCACCACCAACCTCCTCTTGCAAAGAACTCTTAACTAGCTCCTTATACTCCAAAAATTAAAGAATTTAAAAGACTTGAGTCTATTTGCCTAAACTTTTCAAAAAGACCACATTACTGCAGGACTATGCTCAGAGTCCCCAGGAGCTAGGAACTCAACACTTATATCCAAGGAGAATTGACTAGAAGCCTATCTAATTTTCTAGCCATGTAAGTATCCCCTTGCTTATTAGACCATGTAAAAGAAGGCCCCACAAAAAGATGATCAATAACCTTGATATCATCCATGCAGGGAAGTTCTACGGTGAAACGGGTAATTTAAGGCTAAAATGAGGCTGATTTGTTCTATAGGTAGTAAGTTTGTACATAAATTCTTACGAGGTTTGCACATAAATATTTACAGTAATTGTAATAAAAACGGTATATACATAAAGTCTTACGATGTAAGAATTTGTGTACCAACATAAATACTACAAGAAAACCTATTTTCTTACATGAACGATGAAAATTTTAGTATGTACAAAAATTATTACATATTATACATAATTTGTTATAGAAATGGTAATAAAAAAGGTACGTACCAAAATCTTTACCCGATATCACCAAAACTAAAAGGAATTCAACTTAGGGTAAGCATTTGTGAATACAGATTGGCCTACAAGAAAACCTATTCTCTTACTAGAACGATAAGAATTTTAGTAGGTACAAAAATTATTACAGAATATACATAGTTTGTTACAGAAATGGTTATAAAAAACGTACGTACCGAAATCCTTACCCGAGATCACCAAAACCAAAAGGAGCTCAACTTATGGTAAGCATTTGTGTACATACAGATTGACCTACAAGAAAACCTAATTTCTTACTAGAACGATGAGAATTTCAGTAGGTACAGAAATTATTACGGAATATACATAAATTGTTACAGAAATAGTAATAAAAACGTACATACTGAAATCTTTACCCGAGATCACCAAAACCAAAAGGAGCTCAACTTAGGGTAAGCATTCGTGTACATACAGATTGTCCCACAAGAAAACCTATTTTCTTACAAGAATGATGAGAATTTCAGTAGGTACAGAAATTATTACTGAATTTACATAATTTGTTTAAGAAATGGTAATAAAAAACGTACGTACTGAAATCCTTACCCGATATCACCAAAACCAAAAGGAGCTCAACTAAGGGTAAGCATTTGTGTACATACAGATTAGCCTACAAGAAAACTTATTTCCTTGCAAGAACAATAAGAATTTCAGTAGGTACAGAAATTATTACATATTATACATAATTGTTACAGAAATAGTAATAAAAAATACGCGTACCGAAATCTTTACCCGAGATCAACAAAACCAAAAGGAGCTCAACTTAGTGTAAGCATTTGTGTACATACAGATTTGCCTACAAGAAACCCTATTTTCTCACTAGAACGATGAGAATTTTAGTAGGTACATAAAATATTACAGAATATACATAGTTTATTATGGAAATGGTAACGAAAAATGAACGTACCAAAATCCTTACCCGAGATCACCAAAATCAAAAGGAGCTTAACTTAGGGTAAGCATTTGTGTACATACAGATTGGCCTACAAGAAAAACTATTTTCTTATAAGAACAATGAGAATTTCAGTAGGTACTAAAATTATTACATATTATTCATAATTTGTTACAAAAATGGTAATAAAAAAGGTACGTACCGAAATCCTTACCAGAGATCACCAATCCTCAAAGTAGCTCAACTTAGGGTAAGCATTTGTGTACATAAAGATTGGCCTACAAGAAAACATATTTTCTTACATAAAAGATAGAATTTCAGTAGGTACAGAAAATATTACATAATATACATATTTTATTACCGAAATGGTAATAAAAAGGTACATACCGAAATCCTTACCCGAAATCACCAAAACCGAAAGGAGCTCAACTTAGGGTAAGCTTTTGTGTACATACATATTGGCCTACAAGAAACCCTATTTTCTTACTAGAACGATGAGAATTTCAGTAGGTATAGAAATTATTACATATTATACATAATTTGTTACATAAGTGGTAATACAAAAGGTATGTACCAAAATCCTTACCCGAGATCACCAAAACCAAAAAGAGCTCAACTTAGGGTAAGCATTTGTGTACATACATATTGGCCTACAAGAAAACCTATTATTTTTTACTACAACGATGAGAATTTCAGCAAGTACAGAAATTATTACTGAATGTACATAATTTTTTTTCAGAAATGGTAATAAAAAACGTACGTACTAAAATCTTTACCCGAGATCACCAAAGCCAAAAGGAACTCAACTTAGGGTAAGCATTTGTGTACATACAGATTGGCCTACAAAAAACCTATTTTCTTACAAGAACGATGAGAATTTCAGTAGGTACAGAAATTATTACTGAATATACATAATTTGTTACAGAAGTGATAATAAAAAATGATGTACTAAAATTCTTACCCGAAATCTCCAAAACCAAAAGGAGCTCAGCTTAGGGTAAGCATTTGTGTACATTCAGATTGGCCTGCAAGAAAACCTATTTTCTTACAAAAACTATGAGAATTTCAGTAGGTACGAAAATTATTATTGAATATACATAATTTGTTTCAGATATGGTAATAAAAAAGGTACGTCCCGAAATCCTTACCCGAGACCATCCAAACCAAAAGGAGTTCAACTTATGGTAAGCATTTGTGTACACAGAGAAATGGCTAAAAGATAACCTTTTTCTTGCAAAAATTATGTAGCTACAAAAATCATTACGGAATATACATAATTTGTTACAGAAAATCTAAGAAAAAGTGTACGGGCACAATTTCTTATACTATTTTTAAGTGTACCGGTTATCCGGTTTAGCTTTTACCCTTTTTATTTCGGTATATGCACAAATGCTTATCATTTTTGTAAGAATTTATGTACCTACAAAATTCTTATAAGTCAGATACAGAAAATTTTACCATTTTTGTAAGCATAATTTTTACCATTTTTGTAAGCATTTCTGTACAGCCTCATTTTAGCCTCATTTTAACACGCCTCACGTTAGAATTTCCCCGACGCAACTTCCATCTCAGCAACATAATATAAAATACAACTTTTCAATTATCTCAATTTATATTTTTGATTTTTTAGGGGCCATAGCCCCAATAATTCCCCAAAAAAAAGTTCTGAAGTTCGGCCTCTGCTAAAATCTATCTTCTCTTGCTCCTTTCTCTACCGTCTTCCGCGAAGATTCCTAATCAAAAAATAAAACATAAGCTTTTTATATCACAAGCTATGATTAATGAGCGAAATTAAAGAAAAAATGGCATAAGCTATATGATATAGACAAGAAAAGAGAAGCAGACATATCAATCTAATAATATATATATTATTTATTTTTAATGAAATACTTATTTGTATTACCCACTTAAGAATCCTTTGGCAATCCACCAAAATCTTATATAACCAATTTTATAAATTTATCTTATTTTTTATTTATTTATTCTTATCCAACTTATTGCTCCATACTCTAATGTCCAGGGTCGAGGTATGAGATACAAAGAACAATATACCATTTGCAATTTGCTTGGTGGTTGCAATAGTAATTCATGCCTTTTTCTTAAAAATATAATTTCGTTTCACTGTTTTCGTTGGAATAATGATATATTTTGAAAGCTTTTTGTATTCTATTGTTTTTTAATTTAAATATTTTTTTTTATTTCAAATCAAATTTAAAAATTTAAAATAAAATTCCAAAGATTGAATTCTAAATTGAGTTGAAACTCAAACCTTTTATCTTAGTTGGGTCCAATTATTCCCTCAAGCATCAACTTTTTTTTTAGTTCGGTGAATACCTTTGACGACATTTAAATATGTATTCGAGGTTATTTATTATTAAAATCTGCATTTTAGCTCAGTTAACTTGAATTGGAATATTAATGATACCTTAAAGAATGTTTTTAGTCCCATAATTAGTAGAAGTTGTTTCAAATAAGTGATCAATATGTAAAAGATTATGTACCAAATGCCAATTTAGTGAGATAAGCGTTAATTCTCAGCATAGAAATAGAGGTTTGAATTATGAGGTTGTGAATGAAATTTGATTCAAGGGTCACTTCAAAAATGATCTTTATAATACCTGGTCTTGAATGATTTATTAAACTCTATTTTTTACATTTGCAACCGTGCACAAAGGTCAAATTTCCAGTGAACGGAGCAATATTTGGTCAACCTTAACGGTAACATAGCTTGATTTCAAGCTAATTCGATGATTGAAAGTGACAGATTAAACAATTTTAACTTTTACTTTCAATTGAGATTTGAGGAAATTGGGAGAATTTTCGACGAGCTTGAATTAATGTAAAGGAAGAGAAGAAGAAATTGAGTAGTTTGACGATTTTTTCAACAAGAAAAATCTCCAATCGACAATAGAATGAGACAACAATTCAATAAAAACTAAAGGTTAAAACTTTTTGATCCGCCACTGTTAATTGTCGGACCAACTTGAAATTAAACTATATTGATATTTTTGTCAAATGAAGCTTTTTCACCGTTGAAATTGACTAGTAAAGCGTTCAACGAAAAATTGATTTTTTTGTGGCATTGATTCTAACAAAAACGAATTAAAAGTTTAATAATTATAATGTAAATTTTAAAAGTTTGATGATTGAATCTATTGAACTACTACATATAGTTTAACCTTATAATAATTTTCATTGTATTTTAATTTTATGTAAATATTAATATATTAAAAAGTTAAAAGATATTAAAATATTTTTGTCGGGTTTATGGATAATGGTAGTAATATAGTATAGTAAATAAGGTGCAGAATTGTAGCTGTCGTGGAAGTAGTAAACGAGGACCCTTTTTCTGCGCCACCTTGCCTTCTCAGGTGGCTATGGAGCATCTTAACTTTTCCTTTTCCCTCTCCTTTATGCTCTCTAAATAATCTTAAAAAATATGCTCTGTGATTGTGAATAAACAGATTTATAAACTCAGGCTTGCATTCAAAATAAATAAAATTTATGCACTTTTGAATTTTTCTGTCAAAAAATCCTTTTTTTTTTCTGCAATGGCCGGTAAATCGACCGACGAGGTGAGATGTTCTTTTTGGATTTCGTGGCTCTTAGATTCTCTTCTGTTTCTGTTATGAATCTGAAGCTGTTTTGGGGAAATTTTGCTTCTAATTTTGGATTAAAATTTAAACATAAAGTAAGTTCCTTTGCTTCTTTTTGAGCAGAAAGAATATTTGCTAGATGCGCAGCTTCAATAAATGTGAGGAAAAATAATGGAGGAGTTTTACACTTCTAATATGTTTCCTGTTTCTTCGGAATTCCCTTGTAACTGCATATGGTTGGCTGAAATTCCATGGCTGTTATGATCTAGTTTATCATCTTTCATTGCTTTCGCCGTTCGCGAAACATAAGTTCTTGTTTGGTAGCTGCGAAAATGTAGGAAATGAAGATAGTTTGCCTTCAAATCTTGCATTCTCTCTCTTTTTTTTTTAGGGGGGGGGGGGGGGTTGGGAATGATATAAGCATTGTCTTTAGTTTCTTGTCAAATGGAATTGCTTTAATTTTTTTTGGACTTCTTTTTACTATGGCAATGGAAACCTAGATTTTTTTTTTTTCCATTGCCGAATTCCTATTTACGATTCTAATTATTTTGATTTCTTTTCTTCAATTGATGCGATAGAAATTCTTTATCTCTGCAGATTAGCAATTTGTGTATAGATTTACCTTTTACATTCTAATGGTAAACTTCCATCACCATGAATCTGAAGATGAACATATTTTAATGAAATTACAAGTGTTATTCTTATTTGTTATGTCATCTTTGTAGCCATCTTTATCGAAGTTTGTTTCGCAAGCGCTTTAATTTAACACAGTTACTTCCAGGGAAAACATTCTTATCAGGGATGGTTGGAAGCACAAATGTACCCGTTAACATTTCGTGTTTTGAGTTGATTAAGCCAAGCTTTGATGAGACCAACCAGCATTGTTCTCTCGGTAAGGATATTCGTGATAGATATGGTATTAATTGCATGGCCTCAGTTTGGTATTAAGCATGTGCAATGAATTCCTTTTCTTGAAATTTCAGATGTATTGCCTATTATAATAGAGGAGACTTCATTTCCAGTGAGAGAAAAATGCAGCTTAAACACTTAACATGTAAGTTCATGTCAGACCATGATTTTAGTACTTCAAATTCATTCCAAATGAGATTTGATGTGTTAGTTTGAATTCCTTTCTTCTCGTCTCATAGTTTCTTTTTTCACTTCTATTCTTGTTATTTTATAGATTATACATTTTCTAAACAGTATTTTTGGTCCCATTATCTCTGTTTAAAAGCTAGTTCTAACTGTTGTTTTCTCTTACTGATAAATTATCTTAAAACGAGAATTCAGTAATCGATTGACATGCTTTTCATTGTTTCTGTGTTGCTATTTATTTTCAATCTCTTTGTGCAGGACCAGGATGTCTATAGCATTTCTGTGTTGCCGGAGGAAGGAAACACAAATCCAAAATGTACACCACAGTTAACTTTTTTGAGCCTCTTAGAAGTTCCTTTTTCATCTAAAAACCAGATGCGTTTGGATGCTCAATTGAGTTGTCACAACTGCATTGATTTGAAAGTGGATAGTGAAGATGCTTATTCATCTTGCATTCTGGACATAAACATCGAGAAGGAGATTCCTGACATACTTACATCAAGAGATGAGATTTTTGGAAATTCAAAAAGTGAAGGCGTACTTACGGTAAGTTTGATATTCCTATCTTTATAGCATGAGTTTTGAAGCACACTTCTCCTTTTTAGAAGGCATATTCAGTGAAGTACAGATCATTCCTTTAGTATGGAATATACAAAATTTAATTATTTAGTCATCAGATGGTTTTCCTTGGTTCTTGGCACTTCTTTTTCTCTTTCACCCTTGATACTAATGATAGATCTCAGTGAAACAGCATTTGCAGAAGGTGCTGCAGAGACAATCAAGCTTAAATATAGGTGAGCGTTCATGCATCTTTGAACTGTTAATGTGTTAATTTGCAGGTCTGTAAGCATATTCTAATACCTACTTGGAACGATGGTGCCCCTATCTTCCTCATAATTGATGGAATAATTTTCCATTTCCTTGTTGTGGTCGATGATTGCTTTATTTTGCATAAGAGTTGCTAGTTTCTTTTAAACAAGAAAACATCCAAAAGTATGGAATATTATGTTAACCAAGCTGTTATAAAACAGTTCAGATTTCTAATTTTTCATGCAAATCATTTAATGTGGTGGTTCAGCATTTGAACTTTCACTTTTCAATGAGAATTACTGTAACTAACAGAAAACAGAAGTTCCCATGGTGATTCACAATGATTGCTCTTGGAGTCCAAAAACATGCTAATCTTCTTGTAGCTTGCCACATGCCTAAACATTCACCCTAAGAAGATTGAAGTTGGAAAAGAGTTTGATTTTACATATGTAATTCCAGTAAACTGATCATTGAGAACAAATAAACCAAACCCCTATAGTGAATTGGCCTAGTGATGATTCCATTTGTTTAACTATTACTTCAAAGGGTTTCAAATAATTCAAAGATTGAACTTTATTTAATCATTTCTCCTGATCAGTGAACATTTTTAGCTACACGAGTATTTTTGGAATCATATGCTACCTTCTATCTTCAGTATTTTTGAGTTTTACATGCAGGAGTTGTCCATGTCTTTTGGTTATGCATATTGCATGTTTGATTCTTCATTCCTTTTGAACATAAACACTGAGCTTGATTTGAACAGAAAAATCATCGACGGAGAGGGTTCAAGATGCACCAATGAACAGATGGAGAAGATATAAACGGGCTGCATCATTTGATTCAAGGAAAATAGTCCTCCTATTCTCAATCCTGTAAGCACTCGAATTCCGAGCAAACAAACAGTTTATTTTTTAGCTACATATTATTCATAAGTGGTTCCATTTAGTAAGATTTTGTTAAGCATCTTTGAAAATAACCCAATTAGTAATCCAATTCCATGTTCCTACCGTGATTGAGGAGTGAAAAATATATTACTAATGACTATTTGGAACCAGTAGATGCTCAAAACTGAAAATATTTAAGAACTAGTTGACCACAACGGAGGAAAGAATTTGTTTAGAACTAGTAGATTTGGGATGTTAGGGAGATCGAACTCAAACTCAACTACTCAATTATAGTAATCGAGTTTGAAGCCGAGCATGAGAATAGATCTCGTTTTGACTAGTTAAACGTGCTTTGTCGAGTCCAATTGATCAAATTAGAGCAATTCAGTTTTTGTGTCTTAAATGTTGAATTGAGCTCGAATTTCTTACGGCTTGTACTCTGCTCGACTCGGTTACACCCTTGCTCCAAACCTGACAGGAACATTGAAATTAGGTTTGCTGCAATTGTTGTTGGCCTTTTGGCAGTAATGCAGCAGATGGTATTCAAATTCTACAATAAGATTTCCTAGTACTAACAGTAATCGGAACAGTCCATTCCAATCAATGACTTTGTTTTCTTTCTTTGGTTCAGGTCAAGTTTGGGGACATTGATATTGATTTATCTGACGCTGAGAGTTAAGGCAAGCTATTAATGGGTTCAATCTATGTTAGTCAGGTCTTCGGATGTGAGCATCGAGTACGGTCATGTTCATATATTTTCATGTTGATCATCGCCTGTACTCGTCTCTACTGCTTTCTAGTTTATGCCGCTTTTGAGCATTTTTTTTCTTCTTGAAATCTCTTGAGAACTTTTGTGTTTTGAGAACAGCTGCTTTAAGTTTAGCTTTTAAATGCCAATATTTTTTCCATAATTTTTTACTGTAAATATGAGTAGCTTAAATATAAAATTGTACTTCTATCATTTGCCCAAAAGAGAGTTTTACAACTCTGGAGGTTGAAAACTTGTGCTTTGAACCAGAGAAGATAATTTTGAAGGACACTACCTGTTCAATAAATACTAAAAAAAAAGTTTAATAAACACGTTTTCTACACAGCCAGTGATATGATTTATGAGATTTATCTTTGATAATGCACGCACCTTGTAGACAAGGCGATTGAACCCGTGTCTCATCCTAAAGGCGATTAAACCCGGGTCTTCTAGAATGAACACCATTCACTTTTTAGCTGGGACTATTTGTTAGGTTCTAATGTTTCTCTTTTTGTTTTATGGCGTTCGTTGTATTTTGTGTGTTGAAGCTTGAAGGAGTATAATGTTAAGTTTGGTCGGTTTCTTGTACTGAAACAGTATATTTAGTAGTAATACAAGTGATTTTGTGTTTCTTTTTACTTTGCATAGCTTAAGGTCGCCTTTCCAACGGGCATTGTCAAGTCTATGAACCGACGCAATACATTGTTTGTAAAGATTTAAAATGCAAACACAGCCAAAATCATTGTAATATATTGCAATTCAATTTTTAGTAGAGAAAATTCCAAGTTTTAGAATCTGCCCTTTGTCTTCATTTCCTTTTGTTTGGTTAAAGAGAGAAATTGGTCTATTTTCATTAATTTTTAGATGATTGTATTGATATAATGTGACATGTGACATAGATTTAATACCATTAGAAGAGAGTCTCAGATTAGATGAGACACCCTTCAACTCAACATTCATCACTCTTGTGTGGTTTGGTTGGTTTTAAATTTTAAAAAAATATTAGTGTAACACTCTTAAATTCGGTTTAGACGTTACAATTAAATATTGAAGTTTTTAAAACAGTTCCTTAATTTAAAAGTCCAGGTGTAAATTATGCAGCAATTCATCAGGTTTTAATACGCTAGCAAACTTATAAACATAAATTCAATCCATTCGAAATAATAAAATTTATGTAGAAAATACGAAGTGTATCAAAACAGGAATGGGCCTAGAGGAGGGTTGGAGGGGGCGGTCGCCCCCTAAAAGTTGAAATTCCTATATAATTTAGACAATTTTTAGAAAATTTTTATGTATTTCTTATTGAAAATCTATTTTTATCCCCTTAAAATTTTATAAGTTCGACATCCTAAAAATTTATAGGTTCACTTCTAACATAAAGTCCTGCGTTTGTCCCTGTATCAGAACATATTAAAGTCCCCAAGACACAATTTAAAAACAGTTGTACGGGAAGCAAGTTTATTAGTTTTTAAAATTTTTAAAAAAATTTGTATTTTAAATTTTACGTATTCTTAAGCTGATACAATAATATGTCCCTCTACAACTATCGCAATGCTTTGAACATGCCAACTCTCTGCTGGTTTTATTGGTTTCTGTTTATACAGTGATGTATACCATTGATCATTAGATTATGATTAGGGATGGTTCAAAGATTTAAAGAATTCCGTGTGATTTATTAAAATAAGCCATTAATCTATAATATGAAAAGAAATACAAGGTTGTTTTAAATAATTTTTTTTTACAAAAAATGTTATATTACTCTCTTGAGCAACAAAAAAATGTTAGAATACTCTCTTGAACAACAAATATCTAAAAATCAAATGATCCATTTAGTTTTAGAGAATGAAGTCTGTTTTTATTTTCATTTTCTTGAAAAATAGAAATCAGTGAAGAAAATGTATTTGATTGTAAACTTTAAAAATAATTTTTAGAAAATAAAAAAATAAGTGGAAATTTAAAAACATAAAAAAATGTTTTCTTTGAAAATATTCTATGAAAGTGGAAAGTATGAAAACAAAGGTTTTTTTAATTTTAACTTCATTTTAACTTGGCCTCGAATCCTTCTAATGCCATTTTCTATAAAAATTTTAGTTTATTTACTCATATTTTATTTATAATAATAATAATAATTTTCTAACTATATTTTATTTTAATTATTTAATTATTATTTTTTATTTCTATTTTAAAAAGCTAGATACCAAACACATTTTTACTATTTTCATTTTCTGAAAACAAGTTTTCATCTCTCTTAACCAAGCATGTTTTTTAATTTTTAGAAAACTAAAAATGAAAATAGAAAACAATATTTTTTAAAACCAAGGGGACCCTAACATTCCACTTAAAAATGTTGTTCTTCTTGCATATTTTGAAGCAAAATCATCTACAACGCTTTTAATATCAACTTCTTCCAAAAGATCACTTTCGATTGTCATCAAAGTAAGTTCATTTAACCTTTCTTGCGACATAATTATCAGTAAATATGACATCACAAACTTCAGTTTTGTTAATATTCTTTTTCTTTCTTGAATTGCTCTCGAGCAACTTTGCCAATTGTTTCATTTTATTGTAATCTATGTTGAAGTTCACTCCAAGTTGTCATATATATAATGATTAATTATTCCATGCACAATTTGTTTCTATAAGCACCTTAATTTTAGGGTTTAGAGATTTTGTTTAGGGTTTAGGGTTTAGGGGTTTTAGTGGATGAGTTTGAATTTAGGGGATGTGGATAGAATTTAGGGTTTAGGGTTAAATTTTAAAGTTTATAGGTTAAAACTTAAATCGCTAACTATATTACCAAAAACTAAACTCTAATTTCAACCCTAAATTCTAGCATTAACCCTAAATCTAACCATAAACCCTAAATTTTAAACCCCAACAATTAAACCCACAAACCCTAAACTAAATCCCTAAACCCTAAACCTAAGATACTTGTGAAAAACTTTTCGTTTCTACCGCCATTGCATGAGATATTTTTCCATATTAAATAACTTATTTTGGGCTCTCTTTTTTCGGGGATCTTGTGCGGTCGAACCTATTATATATGTCCAAAACCATCCCTGATCGTAATATAGAATGAAGCGTGCTCCCATTTATGTTTAGGTTATCCTATTGTACCTTTTGGTGATATTAGGCTTTTGGACAATATTGCTCTTTATTAATAAATTAGAATAGAGCGTACTCAATGTACCATACCGATACTCAAAGTCGAGTACCAGTACCCACTAGGCAATCTGCTTGAGAATTTTCACTTTGAGCTAGAGGGGCTGTAAAATTATGAAATTTGACCCAACACATTCCTTATGATGTAGAATGACTTAAATAACTCCATTATGGGCCTTTAAGTTGGGTCTCGGAGCTGAGTAATGGGCCTTTAAGTTGGGGGCCCAATTAAGATTTGGATATGGGCTTTATGGTAAAAGATGGTGGGTGTTTTTATTATTTATTTGGTAAAATAAAAGAAAATAAAAAGGGATATTTTATGATTTAAAGTGGGGTAATTTGATTGAGAGATAAGGGAGGAAAAGAAATGAGATATTTTGGGGGAGAGAGAAAAAAGAGGAAAAGAAAGAAAAAGTAAGGGAAAGGCTTTGAGCCTCGATCTACGGCAATCAGAGCCACTGTGCACGACACCTCCAGCATCATTTAAAAGGTATCGCTGAGACGAGTCCAACGGTGGTCATCGTGTCATCGTTCAAGCCACTGTTCGCCGAAGTGAGGAAAAACAAGAATCAAATAAGCTGGTTTGGCACGTTCCAGCTGTCACCGTCATAAACGAAGGCTACCATCAGAACCAACGGTCAGAGAATGGCGGGGCTGGAGCTTGCCGTCATCGTTCGGCAACTGAAGGGTCTTCCACGCGTCGTCGGAGAGAGTGGGCATACACAGTAGTAGGCGGGTGCACACAACTGCGATGCACAGTGCCGCACTGGATCCAGCTCTTAGGGTGTACCCAGCTTACCGTGCGTCTAGCCGCACAGGATCGCCAGGGCATTGACCGACCGTAGACTTTTTCTGTGTGACCCTATTTAGGGGTTTCTCGATGTTTTGAATTTATTGGCGCAGTCTATTTCGCTAAATTCAAACCCAGTAAGCTATTTTTACGCGTTTGACCTTGTGAATTACTTAGTAAATATGGTTAAGTAATAATTATGGTATTCGTATATTTATAAGGATTGTTCGAGATTGGTTATCAGATCAGTGGAATATTCGAGGAGTTTAGATGAGTATTTTAGCGATATCAACTTAAGGTTAGTACATATCGAACTCCAAAATACTTCATGAGCATCATAAGTGTAAACGTCTTGCGTGTTAGTGGTTGCAATTTAGGTTGATGATAAATAAGCATGCATTGAGATCGATATTATGTGACTTGGTAAATATTGTGATGCCTGGTGAGCTTGAGAATATTCGAGACTACTATGAGCCTTAGAGACCATATAGGTTTGTTTGAATATTCGTATAATTATTTAATTGATTGATTTATATGATTGTGTTGTTTGAGTGCTTGAGATATGAATTGGAATATTGGACGGTAATTATATTAAATGGACTGATAATTGGTAATGTTTGAATAATTGATCCTGAAGCTGGTAATTAATATAAAATAATTAAATCTATTAGTAAACAAGCCCTAATGATTTTTATAAGCTTTAGGGATCAAATAAAGCGTAGAAATATCGTAATTTAAGAGAATGGTACGAACCCGTAAATAAGGTTTCGATATAATCCTTGGTCGTACCGATACGCGATTAAGGGTTGTATCGGTATGAGTCAACCTTTACCGATACTTGTGGAAATCTAGGATTTCTAGTAAGCAATACCAGTATCGATACTCGTGTTCTAGTATCGATACCCATTAAATGAATAATCTATAATGCTAATAAAAAAAGGAAATTGGCGTGAGATGTAACTTCGATAAAATAGATTAATAAGATAATTAAATATGGATGATTAATGTACTTTCCTATAATAATTAATAACTTGGTAAACATTGGGTGACTTGATGGTAATAGCAACCGTAAGGATCTTTGGTGGATCGTATGATATTGTATGTTGTGTGGTAGACGTGTCCTTGCTATATGCTGATATGGACACCTAGATGATTGAATCATCTTGATTGATGGGTTTTGGATACCCAATGAAAGATAAAGTGTGTTGCAACACCATGGTAAAGATTTTCGAATGTATGACCTAAGGCTTAGTAGGATCGAGACTCATTCAAATATGTTTGATGGGAGATTTTGAGCATGGGTGTATGGTGTATGTATCCCGATGCTTAGTGGTCCTGAGACTCACCCTAAAGAGTGTATAAACCTTATGCTTATTGGAACCGAGCCCCACTCTTATATTGTGGTATATGTGTATATGCTATGAAAAGCTTATGCTTTCTTGCTATGTTATACGATTTGGCGGCTAGAAGTAGTGTCATATCTATATGATGTTATATTGCCATGTTTTGAGTATGGTTGGGCCTTGGGTACCATGTATGATGATTGCTATGATGAGAGCATGTGTTTAGGCGACTAGTAGTAGCGCCATGTGTTTATTTATCTTTCTTTATTGCTTGTACTAGCTTGCATGCTTATGTTTATGGTTAGCATAAAGTATAGTAAAATAGATGTGTACCACTGAGCTTTGTAAGCTCAGTGCTCAGAACCGTTGTTTCCGTGCATAAGTTGATCATCAGATCGATGAGCTCTATCAGTAACAAAATTCTAGCATGCAAAAGATTTTCAGAGTATGGTACTTGCGTTTAGTGGGCTATGTATTCATAGGACCTTACGTGGTCGAGTATATAATTCTTGCTTTTGATATTGTATTAATCAAGTTGAATATTTAAATGTTTTAAATTAAAGTAGAGCTCTTTTATAACGATTTAACTTATTTTTCAATATTTTCAACTGTTGACTCTAAATGATTTTGAGAAATAACTTGTTTGGGCTAAACCCGGTTTGAGAAATTTTATGGTTTTGGTTTGGGCTTGAGGCCCAAATTATGATATCTGGGTTGGGGGTGTTACAACAGTGGTATTAGAGCTTAGGTTTAGCTGGTTCTAGGAAACCCCGGGGTTGTATAGATGTTTTAATAAGGTGTCTAGTGAATACAAGCCTTTAAATTAAGTTCATACTCCTTAAGATTGAAATTCTGATGGCGCATTGTTGTGACTGTGTGAGTGCTTAGCAAAAGGGTGGAAATGTATTGGAAATGTATGGAAACAATGCCAAGACTAATTCTTTTGCGTGCAAGTATACATGGCCTGTAAGTAATACAACAATAAGCTGGTTATCGATCCCACAGGGATTGGCCACGAGTTTAATTGCTTCGCTTGTTTACTTGTCAGAGAAAAGTGTGTTTGAATTGAAGTTGGTTTTGGAAATAGTTTAAAAGAAAAGAAATGAAAGAAAAACAACATTGGCAATGAGAGTTTTCAAATGAGTGATGAGCACTGGCAAGGGATGCCTAGTTTTCACGCTATTCATGTCATGCCAGCCTTTAATAAAGTTTGTCTTGGCATTGTTTGCCGAGCAGATTCAAGTTTGCATTGCCTCTCTCGATGACAAAGCCCTAAATTAACCATGTAAAAACCCATATATACCTATAGTGTAGTTTTTCATAAATCAATTTGAATAAGTTCCAATCTATACTCCTAAGGGGTAGACTCACTCCCGAAGTAAGTTCATCTACTTGAATGTCTTCTGTCAAAGCATCCCGCCTTACTATCTGGCAAAAATCGTTGCCCTCTAAGTCTGTTAAGATATTAAGGTGCAATGGGCTATCAATGCCAGCAGTCGCTTGGCACGGAGTTTATAAAATCAAAGAACTTGCTAGATAGGGAAAACAATGCCGATGTATTTTAATTATTAAAGAAAAACATAAAAACAACGTTCAACGCAAACATCCCTCACCAACTATTAAATTAGTTCATGGTGAGGATATCAAACCAAAAACCTTTATCGTTTTTAACAAACATCATCATTTAAAAGAAATAAAAATAGAATCGACGAAGAAAATAGGCTAAAAAAGTCCAATAAAATCGACGAAGAAATAAAAACTAATAAAACTTACATAACAAAGTGTTAGCATTCTTTAAAATTTGGCCGAGACAATTTTCTTTTTCTTTTCTTTTTTTATTGGTTCAGTATGCATGGCTAAAATCTAATCTATATGGCATACATGGCATGACAACAGAAATGTAAACATGAATGCATGGCATGGCAAAAATGTGAGGCCGTGCACACCCCCAAACCAAAGATGTGCATTGTCTCAACGCATGAAAACAACACATATAAACAATTAAATAGAAAAAATAAAATGCATGAACATGGGAAATACAATGACATGAAAAATATGCAAAAGAAGTTTTAGGAAGATAGGAACTCCTCTTCAGATGGTTCTTGTCTTGTGACGTGGGTCTTCCTCTTCACGAAGGTCCTACAATCAGGGGCCATGTACTTTTTTCTTTTGAGGCTGGGCTTTTGAGGCAACAGAGGAAGCACCAGCTTCCTTAATGATCTACACCGGCTCTGATGTGGCAGGAGTGGCAACAGACGAGGTAGAGGCAACATATTTCTTCTGAACTTTTTTTTCATATTCTAGTGGTGTTTCGGACTTAGCAGATTCTACTTGAACATGAGAGACTGGTACTGTGGCATCAGAGGGTGTTGAAGTATGAACAAATCGGGGACTGGCTGGCATGGCATCATCGTTGGCAAAGATTTCCATAGAAAAATCTGAGAGGCTGGCATAGAGTCCGCGATAATCTTTCAAGGATTTCTCTGATGGTAACATCCCTAGCCTGAATGCAATGCCATAGCTTGCTGCTCTATTCCTCAGTTTTTTTCCAGCTTTTGGTGAATCATCTCCTGGCGTTGGTTGATTTGGCAGAGTATTGCCACTAGCATAGAAGCTTCAAACTCAGCCTTCAGTGCTTTTGGCTTTGGTGCTTGCATGGTAGCCTTTCCCTTACTTTTGTCCTTCGAATCGGTGAAAGTGAGGTTCTTCTATATAGTCGGTGTAATTGTGATTCCTTTCACTTCTTAGATTTTGTCCAAATCGGTCTTGGGCAAACCGTGCTTCATACAAATGTTAGAAATTAATAACGAAAAGAACAAACCACCAGTTGGCTTACCAGCACATTTGTATGTTTCGTCTTCATCATCTAACTTAAACATAGTGTTGATATACCCTTCATCGAACCGCACACATTTTCTTCTAATCATCAAGAATGAACTGGCATTGGTCGTGAGATGTGTGTAGAACTCTCAAACAATGTTTGGAAAGATTTTGACCTTTTGCTGGCAAAATAGTTCCCATTTGTGCTTGGTGACTACTGCCATAAAATCTGGGGTAAAACCCAGATTTCTCTTATTATTGAAATCGAAGCTCTTTTCATAGCAGAACATCTTCGATGAGAAGTTGTCTTCATACTTCTGACAGATTTCTTCATTGAAGAAGGTTTTGAAGGGTATTGATGAATAAGCTATAGGAGCAAGGTCGAAAGTTTGAATAATTTTAGAAGAGAAAAATCGTGAATCTTTGTTTCTTGCTTGATAAAAGATTAAAGGTGAAAGGTTTTTGAACCGGCTAAGGTAGATGAAAAAAGAAAAGGTAGAGTGTTTAATGGGGGTAATAAAAGTGGCCGAATTAAAAGGGGGTAATGATGGTATTATGCGTGTATGGGGAAAAGAAAAAGATTTGATTTGATAAGGGTGTAAGTGATAAGGATTATGTGATAAGGGTGTAAGTGATAGGGTAAGTTTAAAGTTTTGGAGTGATCAGAGGTTAAGTTTAATTTAAATTAAAACTTATCCATTATTTGGGCGGCTAGGGTTAGGTTTCAAAATTTCACTTTTCATGGGCTGAATTTAATCAAGCTAGGGTAAATCTTCTTTTCCCAAAATTGCATCCGCCGTATGCCAAGCTTGTGCTGGCATTGTGACTGGCACACATAATTCTCCCACTTGCAATCGTCTCATGCCAAGTCTTGCCTTGGCATTATTTTAGACACACTAGATCTGCACACACTCAAAGAAAACCTTTCAACGCAACAAAGAAAAATTAAAACTAAAAAGGAAAAATCAAATAAAGAAAATACTGAAAAAGAAAAACATCTAACCTAATATTTACAAAAATTCAAAACCTGATGATGAAGTTATAGCACCTCTACCAAGAGGATAACCTCATTGGCATTCTTCTGATCATCTTCCCAATAGTGCTTTAAACACTGGCCGTTTACTTTAAAAATTTCTCTCGGCTTTAGATTTTTAATGTCTATAGCTCCATGAACATATGGCTCTATAACTTCAAACAGTCCTGACCATCTCGACCTGAACTTGCCTGAAAACAATTTAAGCCTTGAGTTAAATAGTAGAACACGTTGGCCTACTTCAAAGTGTCTTGGAATGATTCTCCTATCATGCCAGCATTTTGTCCTCTCCTTGTAGAGTTTGGCATTCTCATAGGCTTGTGATCTGAACTCTTTCAGCTCGTTTAGGTCCACTAATCTCTTTTCTCCAGCAACCCTCCATGCCATATCAAGCATTTTGATCATCCAATATACACGGTGCTCTATCTTCACGGGGAGATGGCATGCTTTTCCAAACATGAGTCTAAATGGTGAAGTGCCCAAGGGAGTTTTAAATGTTGTACTGTAAGCCCACAATGATTCATCTAGTCTTAAAGACCAGTCGTTCCTTGATGGATTCACAGTCTTTTCAAGGATACTCTTGATTTCCTTGTTTGAAATCTCGGCTTGCCTATTTTTTTGAAGATGATATGTCATGGCAATCCTTCGCTAAATTACATATCTGCACAAAGCTTTAGAAATTAGTTTGCATTTAAAATGGGTACCCTTATACTGAATAATCATTCTAGGGGCACCAAATCATGTAAAAATATGTTTGTGCAAGAATTTGGCAACGACCTTGGCATCGTTTGTTGGCAATGCCATAGCCTCAACCCATTTGGATACGTAATCCACAACTACAAGGATATACAGATTACCAAACGATAGAGTAAATGGACCCATAAAGTCTATACCCCATACATCAAATAAGTCAACATGTATAATGTTTTAGAGCGGCAATCGTCACAAGCCTTGCCATAGTTGTGAGCGTCTTTGTATAGTGTGGGCCAAAAGAATGACATAAATGCAAAATGTTGTGTTGCTCATCCTCTGGCATACATCGCCTTATTACTTGGTCGGCACATTGTTTGAACAATATTGGCTCATCCCAATAGTAATGCTCGACTTCTCGCAGAAAACATTTCCTGGCATTATATGCCAAATCTGGTGGCAGAATATTGTTGACCAGGTAGTTGACTATGTCAGCATACCATGGAACAGCTTGGACTGCAAGCAAAGATTCGTCTGGGAATTCATCTCTTATGGCAGTGGTCTTACCATTTTCACAGTAATGTTCTAGGCGTGATAAGTGATCAGCCACTAAACTCTCACTGCTCTTTTGTCTCAGATCTCAAGGTTAAATTTCTGTAGTTGAAGTGTCCACCGGATTATTCTGAGCTTGGCATAATTCTTTGCCAATAGGTACTTTAATGCTGAGTGATCTGTTTACACAACAACTTTATTACCAACTAAATAGGATTTAAATTGTCAAAAGCAAATACAACAGTTAGAAATTCTCTCTGTTGAGGTGTAATTGAGTTGTGCTTCAATCGAAGTTCGGTTAGCATAGTATATGGCATGAAAAACCTTGCCATGCTGTTGTCCAGTACTGCTCCGACGACATAATCGCCTGCATCGCACATGAGTTCAAATGGCTTACTCCAACCTGATGCCACGACTATAAGGCCATTGATCAGTCTCTCCTTAAGTTTCTGAAACGCTCTAAAACAAGCATCATCAAACACAAAAGTGGCATTTTGTTCTAATAGCAAGCATAAAGGTTTAGAAATTTTAGAAAAGTCCTTAATAAAATAGCGGTAAAAACCCACATGACCTAAAAAACTTCTTACACCTTTTACACTTGAAGGAGGTGGCAACTGTTTAATTACATCCACTTTCACCTTGTCAACTTCCAAACCTTTCTTGGCCACCTTATGACCGAGAACTATGCATTCCTTCACCATGAAGTGGCACTTCTCCCAGTTCAAGACCAACTTAGTCTCTATGCATCTTTTCAAAACAAGCTCTAGACTCTGTAAACACTCATCAAATGTCTTGTAAAAGACCGAGAAGTCATCCATAAAGACCTCTAGGTTATGCTCAATCATGTCTGAAAAGATGGACATCATACAACGTTGAAACGTTGTCGGTACATTACACAATCCGAATGGCATCCTCCTAAAGGTGAACGTCCCATATGGACATGTGAATTTGGTCTTTTCCTGGTCTTCCGAAGCTATGGCAATTTGGTTATATCTCGAATAACCATCTAAAAATAATAGAAAGCTTTACCTGCCAATCTGTCCGATATTTGATCAATAAAGGGTATCAGGAAGTAGTCTTTCTTGGTGGCATTGCTCAGCTTCCTGTAGTCCATGCACACTCTCCATCCGGTAATAGTTCTAGAAGGGATTAACTCATCTTTTTGGTTTTGAACCACGGTCATGCCACCATTCTTTGGCACGCATTGTACTGAGCTGACCTACGAGCTATCGGATATGGGATAGATTATCCCGATATCCAGCCACTTGATAATTTCTTTTTTCATGACTTTCTTTATGCTCGGGTTCAATCTTCTCTAGCTTTCAATCGTTTTGCCATGATTTTCTTTTAGGATTATCATGTGCATACATATGGTTAGACTAATACCTCGGATGTCTGCCAATGTCTAACCCAACGCTTGTTTGTGCTTACTTAAAATCTCCAGCAATCTTCCCTCCTGATCATTGGTTATATCAGTATAAATGATCACTGGCAAGGTCGAGTGTTTACCTAAATATGCATATTTGAGGTGTTCTGGAAATAGTTTGAGCTCCAATTTAGGTGACTCCTCAATGGATGGTTTTGGTGCTACTATCTTTCTGCCAGCCAACTCCAATGGCTCTGGTTCTCCAACATAGCTTACTTCTTCAATGTCTTTGCTTACTTCTCCTTCAATATCAGTCTCACTAGCATTATCATCAGCTTCTTGGCATAGTTGTGCCACGTCCACCTTAAAAATAGACTATCCTATCATCTACTTGGCATTCATTCGATTCATCTGCACATTTCAAAGCTTGAAACAAATTAAATGTAACATGTGATCATTCATGCGCATTGTTAATTCTCCTTTATGTACATCAATCAAAGCTCTACCAGTGTCAAGAAAAGGTCTTTCCAATATAATTGGGACATTTACATCAGCTTCATAATCTAAAATAATAAAGTCGACTGGGAATATAAATTTATCTACCTTTACCAGCACATCCTTAATTTTACCCTTATAATGTGCAAAGGATCGGTCTGCCAACTGAAGTGTCACGGTAGTGGGCCTTAATTCAACGCCAAGATTCTTGAACACCGATATTGGCATTAAGTTAATACTAGCTCCTAAGTCACACAGTGCCATGCCCATGAATCTGTTGCCAATAGTGTACGGGATAGTAACACTTTTTGGATCTTTCAATTTCGATGGCAACCGATTGAGTATCGTGGCACTGTCCTTCAATGAGAGCTACAATCTCAAAATCACCCAATTTTCTTTTCTTGAACAAGACATCATTCATGAATTTAACATAATTGGGCATCTTCTTGAGTGCGTCAACTAATGGAAAATTGATCTGTAATTGCTTAAACACTTAAAAAAACGCTTAAATTGCTGATCCTGCTTATGCTTTTGTAACCTTTGTGGAAATAGAAGATGTGGATAAACATATGTTGGTTATGCTGGCTTTGCCAACGGTTTGCTGGCATCAAACTATTATCTGGCATCGGTCTACTCGCTGGCATCAGTCTGATAGCTGGCAATGCTCATGTCCAGTTCTTTGTTTTTTGGTTCTTTTGGTACATCTACTGGTCCATTCTCTTCCTTTTGGTAATGAACTGGCTGCTTGACGGATGTCTCAGCTTCACATTTTTTACCACTTTGAAGAGTTACAACTTTGCATTGTTCATTGTTTTTCTGCAGGGCATCTTCTATATCGCTTGGCAAAGTTCCCTAGGTTCTATTGGTAAGTGTGCTAGCAATTTTCCCAATATGAACTTCCAAGTTTCACATAAAAGCTGTCAAACTTTGGACAATTGCATCATTCCTTTCTATGTAGTCCTTCAAAGTCCCCTTGTTGTTCCTTTGTCCTCCATAAAAATTGTTTTGTGCCCTTTACGCATTCTGATTGAAACTTGGTTGGGCATTGTTTTGACTCTTAGCATTGTATTGCTTTCCTCATAGATTTCCCCAAGCTAAATTCGAGTGCTGCCTCCATCCTACATTATAAATATTTGAGTTAGAATTAAAATTACGATTTATATTGCCAATATAATTTACCGACCCAGGGTTGTAGGGCAATCATCCACATGGTGGCTCTCTCTACAAATGGTGCAGAATGGATCTAGTACTTTAACTTCTTGGGACTCATTGTTCTTTTGCAAATTTCTCACCAACATGGTAAGATTGGAAATCTCGTCATGGATAGATATTAGTTCATTAACCTTTAATTTCCCACTAGTTTTGGCTCTGGTCTCAGGTCTGGCAAGAGGATATTCAAAATCTTTAATTGAAATCCTCTCAAGGATGCAAACAGCCTTTGTGTAGTTCTTGTCAAGCAATGAACCGGCTGCCAAAGCATCAATAAAGTTTCTTGTTTATGCATTTAATCCATTGTAGAATATTTGTATTTGGGTCCAATTTAGGAATCCATGCATAGGACACCTTCTCAACAGATCTTTAAATCTTTCTCAAACATCATATAAGGTTTCATTTTCAGCCTGCCTGAATGTAATGATCTGACCCTGCAGCTTAGCAGTGAGTGCTGGATGCTGGAAATGCGTCAGAAACTTCTGGCATAGGTCCTCTATGAGGTGACAGAGCCAGGCGGCAAAGAATTGAGCCAAGTTTTTGCTCTATCTCTTAAGGAAAAAGTGAATAATTTTAGCTTCACAGTATCTTCTGATACTCCGGGCTGCTGAAATAGCTGGCAAATCTCCATGAATTGCTTCAAGTGTTGCCTTGGGTTTCCAATAAGTGCTCTATCAAATTGGCCTACATTCAAAAGTGTTTGTATCATTACCAGTTTGAGTTCAAAATTTGGTGTATTTACCTCAGGACCAATTAGTCCTGGCATCAAATTGTCAATGTTTGGAGCTGAATGTTCTCTAATAGGCCTATCTTCCTCTACATTAATAGCTAGGGCAACAAGAGCTGGTGGTATTCCATTCTTGTTGGGTGTTTTCATCATTGTTTAACACACCATTTCTTCTATTGCCTTGTAGAGCCATCTTTCGAATCTTTTTCTTTAACCTTCGCAGAGTGCTTTCGATTTCTGGATCGTATAGCCAATCTTCCACCACAGGGAGATTTTTGGTTATACACCAGTCAGAACAAAGAAATAAAATAAAGAACAAAAATAAAAAAAGACAAGTAAAAATTTTAAAACAACAAACTCTGTTGCAATCCTCGGTAATGACGCCAAAAACTTGTTGTAACTGTGTGATTGCTTGGCAAAAGGGTGGAAATGTATGAAAACAATGCCAAGACTAAGTATTTTGCGTGCAAGTATACACGGTCTGCAAGTAATACAACAATAAGCTGGTTGTCGATCCTACATGGATTGGCTAAGAGTTTAATTGCTTCGCTTGTTTACCTGTCAGAGAAAAGTGTGTTTGAATTGAAGTTGGTTTTGGAAATAGTTTAAAAGAAAAGAAATGAAAGGAAAATAGCACTGACAATAAGAGTTTTCAAATGTTTGATGAGCGTTGGCAAGGGATGCCTGGTTTTCACGCTATTCATGCCATGCCAGCCTTTAATAAAGTCTGTTTTGGCATTGTTTGCCGAGCAGATTCAAGTTGGCATTGCCTCTCTCGATGGCAAAGCCCTAAATTAACAATGTAAAAACTCATATATATCTATAGTGTAGTTTTTTATAAATCAATTTGAATAAGTTCCAATATATACTCCTAAGGGGTAGACTCACTCCCGAAGTAAGTTCATCTACTTGAACGTCTTCTGTCGAAGCATCTCGCCTTCGTATCTGGCAACAATATTTTCCCTCTAAGTCTGTTAAGATAATAATGTGCAATGGGCTATCAATGCCAAGAGCCGCTTGGCATAGAGTTTATAAAATCAAAGAATATACCAGATAGGGAAAACAATACCGAGGAATTTTAATTATTAAAGACAAAACATAAAAATAGCGTTCAACGTAAACATCCCTCACCAACTATTAAATTAGTTCATGGTGAGAATATCAAACCAAAAACCTTTATCATTTTCAACAAACATTAGCATTTAAAAGAAATAAAAATAAAATCGATAAAGAGAATGGGCTAGAAGAGGATCTATCGATGCAACCCTTCTTGGTCTAGGCTCTTGGTAAAGCTTGGTCAAACCACGTCTCCTTAGTGCAGCCGGTTGTGATCAATAAAACTCTCTCTAATCATAATCCTCTCAAGTGCTTGCCTGAGTTCTTTAAATAGGCGTGCAAGGATGACCTAGGATAAGGCTTGAATTTGTATTTGAATGCTCAAGGATAATGAATGTGATCATCTTATCCATCATTTGAATCCTAGGGCTGACGTCATCAATGGTTCATCGTCCACTTGACCAGGCATCAAACAACCCTTCTCTACCAACCGGTGCTTCGGCAATTTTTGGTCATTTGCTGTCAACAACTACTTGGAATCCTCCTCAGTATCATTCTCTTCTCGCACTGATCTACTCTGCTCTTTCGTGCCTGCTATATTGCCAACAAGCAACTCTTCACACTGGCATAGTCCAATTCTAAACTCCTTATGCAAATGCATGTAATTAAAAACTAAATGCACCTAAATATGCTCAAAGACAAACAAAGATATTGTAAAATAGGCATGAAAATCAATAATTTTGAGGAGGTAACATGCGTCCAATATTACGATGCTAAGATGGTTACGATCATGTCCGGGAGGGAATAGCTAAGTGTTGAGCCTCTCATAGGAGCGATACCGAAAGAGCGAAGTCACCCTAGATTGTTGAGATGTGAGTTAGTTAAATGATGTCAGAGTTAAGGATATGTCCTCCTCTTGCCACCTGAATGGTGTCTTCATTGTGTGTTGTGGTAGTTTCGAAGCCTTTGGATACGTTATGAGAGTTTGTGGTTAAGAGTCTTCTTCGTTATACGTGAATAATATTTGTGACGAGAATATGGATAAACCACTTTCGAAATCAATCAATGGATGTACGTTGGTTGGAGAACCCTTTGTTTGCTTAAAGGGAGTTGTGGTGGTACTTGGGAAGTATCATCGTTCTTTTTAGAGGCATTTCTCAAAGATAGTAGATTCAGGATCTACTAGTCCACTAGAATATGACTGAAGTTAGACGTTTTACATGACTGATGGAGCTACCTTCTTGAGAGTTATTGTATCTCAGAAATTGATTTGGTTAATCAAGTGCGATGTTGCATGTAATGTCGAGAGCTGTGCTCGAGGCTTTGAGGCCTCGAGGGAACCCTACCTTTGGTAATGAGAATGTTTAGACCATTGCCCTTCTACTGTAATTTTTGTCGTGGTTGTTTAGAGAATAGAATGATGGGTTTTTGGGATATATTTGACCATTTAGCGGGAACTGATACGTGTAGTTCGATGCTTAGGAGCTTTCAGACAGCTAGAGTGTTTGTTTATGTTTCTTGGAGGAATCATCAGGACTTTCTCCCTGTCAAGGACGTGAGTGGATGTTGAGGTAAGTCTGAGGGAGACGTCAGTGCTCATCACCTTTGTTAGAAAACACTGACCCAATTGAAGAAGTCAGAGATTAGTTGCGAAGACGCAACTCGAACGAGGTTTTTTTTGTTTGAATGTTTCGCCCAAAGGAGAACAAAGCTTGTTCGCTAGTAAAAAGTTGGTTTGTTGAGTTAGTGCTTAAATCATTGATAGCTTGTTAAGTGGCAGTGAAAGACTGATACGTGTTTTCTAAGGTGGATGGCTCGTTTAACTGATTGTAAAGTACTAGTGTGTTTTTCCCGAATTGGTTGGAGAATAAAATGGTTGCTGTTAAAGTGTTAAAGGCTTGAAGTTTCAAAATGGATTTTGGAATGATGGTTTCTCTTTTTAAAATGGATCGTGGTAACAGTTGATGTCTACAGTGATGTTTGAGGTGTTTCAACGATAATAGGGTAGGCCACCATAATGTCTCTCGAATATAAGTTTGATGCATTACGTGACATGTGTGAATGTATAAGGAATATGGAAACATGAGTGTTGGCAAGATAATTACCATAATAACCTTGTGTGTGGAAATGGTTAGTTACCGTGTAATCAGTTAAGGAAGCAAGGGTTTGAGATTTCGTAAATGTTTTTTATTTATTGGAGACAAGTCTATGAACACTAGTAGAGATCCAAGCTGCATGAGACTGTTTTTTTGTGATAGTGGTGCTGATTCGATTAAAGTCGAAGTAAGATTTTAAGATCTTCGATGATGTTTTGTTGTTTTGTCAAGACTGTATTTTGTGCAAGAAAAGAGAAAGGTGAGCCTACACCATCAGTGTAAAATTTTTGGTGTTTCATCTTTAAGGAATTTGAGATTTGGACAACGACTTGAGTCGAAGCAATTAAGAACTATTGATCTTGTGTGATCAATCACCACCTAAGTAAAGTGAACTTAAAAAGTGATTAATTGTACGAGTTAGTTCCAGTTAGAGTATCATGCTGCCTATGTGGGATGATCAAGGATTAAAAGTGATGGTTGTGTGATAGAGTATCGATACTAGCTCCATGAGGTACTGATACTCGATTCGTCTAGTATCGGTACTGATTGGCCAGTACCGCACCCATGTATTTTATTAGTTAAGGATTGATTTGCTTTGAAAACTGCAAGAAGTAGCATCTGATTGTAATTAAAATGATGTAGCATTGTGATTGAATTTAGGTCTGAGGGTTTCTGATGGACTTCGAGATCTTGTTGTGGGTGCTTTAGGGAAAAAGATATCAAGGAAAGAGATTCTTTCTATATAGTACAGTGGCCAACGCATGGTGAATCTTGAGAGCGATAATTTGTACCAAGCTTTCACCGCGTGTTTTGGGAGTTGGTATGGAGTTTTGTGTTTGAAATAGTGATAAGTGTTTGACTTGCCATCGGTTGGGAGTCCAATATTGAGTTCTTCAGAGTTGTTGTAATGCTTCGATGTTTCTTTGTGGAAATTAAATAGATGACCGTTGATCTTGTAAAAGATTGGTGAGTGCACAATTTCGTTGGGATTTCATTGTGTAAGGATATAATCTTGGTGAGTATTGTTTGATATTTTTGGCAAATTTGGGATCCAGATAGAAAGTATGCTTGGTTTGTTTGCAGGGTTTGGTTGTACGACACTATGGTGTGTGTATATGCTACCCTTTTAACGCAATATTAGAGGTTTGTGATAAAACCGTATCCCTTGGTGGGATTTCTATACATGACAAATCTGATGGTACCTATGACATGTTTTTTCGACACGTTATAGTTGAGAGTGTAAGATCCTTGCATGAACCGAGTTAACGAGATATGCTTTAGTTACCGATATGAGTTACCATGCAAAGTTTAAGGTGAACGCTTGGGGCGAGTTGAGACATTCATTTTCTGAAGTATTGCACATGGCAAGCAAGTTATAGTTATGGGATGCCATTAGAGTTAGAGTCTCCTTCATGGAGTCACCACGAGAAGTATTGCTTCATTTTAGATACAATAGTTGTTTAACATCCTTTCCTTTGTAGATCGTACATTGTGGTGGAAAGATTTTGTGTGCATCAATCTTTTGGGTTCTACAACGTAAGTTAAGTTTCTTTGATGATGTATTCGTATGACAGTGTGGTCAGGGTATAGTTGGGTTTGCTTATCGTCTATAATGTACCGAGCGAAGAGGAATTCTTTCGAAGAGAAAGAATTAGTCGAGGTTGTGTTTGTACCATTAGAATACAAGGGTTATAATTGGAAAGTGTTGTGAGAGATCGGAGTAGGGCAGTGGGATATATTGAAAATTTTGAAAAGTTTTAGCATTTGTTTGGTTTATCGGTATAAATTTTGAGGACAAAATTTCTTTTAAGATAGGGAGAGTTGTAACAACCCAAATTTTGGGTTACTGAATCGGGTCTTAGACCCAAGTGATGGGCCTTTAAGTTGGGGGCCCAATTAAGATTTGTATATGGGCTTTATGGTAAAAGATGGTAGGATATTTTATGATTTAAAGTGGGCTCATTTGATGGAGAGAGAAGGGAGGAAAACAAAAGAGATATTTTGAGAGAGAGAAAAAGTAAGAGGGAGGCTTTGAGCCTCGACCTATAGCCATCGGAGTTACCGTGTACGACACTGCTAACATTATTTGAAAGGTCTCACCGAGAAGAGTCTAACGGTGGTTGTCGCGTCACCATTCGAGCTGTCGTTCGCTAGAATGAGGAAAAACAAGAATCAAAGAAGCTAGTTTGGCACGTTCTAGCCGTCACCGCTGTAAACGAATGACACCATTAGAACCAGCGGCCAGAGAACAGTGAGGCTGGAGCTCACCGCTGTCGTTCGACCATCAAAGGGCCTCTCATGTGCCACTATACACTGTCGGTGGGAGTGGACGTGCGCAGCAGTAGGCGAGTGCACGCAGCTACAGTACACCGTACCGTATTGGATCCCACTCTTAGGGTGCACCCAACTTACCGTGTATTTGGTTGCACATGATTGCCAGGACGTTGACCGAACGTTAACTTTTTAGGAGGATTCTACCTGAGGGTTTCTCGACGTTCTGAATCCATTGGCATAGTCTCTTTTGCCAAATTTGAACCCGGTAAGCTAGTTTTATGTTTTTAACCTTGTGGAATAGTTAGTGAATATGGTTAAGTAATAATTATAGTATTCGTATATTTATGAGGATTGTTTCGGATCGATTATCTGATTATGTGGAATATTTAGGGAGTTCGGATGAGGATTTTAGTGATATCAGCTTAAGGTTAGTACACCTCGAACTTTGAAATACTTCATGAGTATCATAAGTATAATTGCCTTGCGTATTAGTGGTTGCAAATTAGGTCGATGATAAATAAGCATGTATTGAGATCGATATTATGTGGCTTGGTACATATTGTAATGCCTAATGAGCTTGAGAATATTCGAGACTATTATAAGCTATAGAGATCTTGTAGGGTCGTTTGAATATTTGTATAATTATTTGATTGATTGATTTATATGATTGTGTTGTTTGAGTGCTTGAGATATACATTGGAATATTGGACAAAATTATATTAAATAGACTGATAATTGGTAATATACGAATAACTAATAATGAAGCCAACAAATAATATAAAATAATTTAATTCGTTAGTAAACAAACCCTAATGACTTTTATAAGCTTTAGGGATCGAATAAAGCGTAGAAATATTGTAATTTAAGGGAATGGTACAATCTCGTGAATATGGTTTCGGTACGAGCCTTTGTCGTACCGATACGCGATTGGGGGTCGTATCAGTACGGGTTGACCCGTATCGATACATGTAGAAATCTAAGATTTTCAGTAAACAATACTAGTATCGGTACTCGTGTTCGAGTATCGGTACTCGTGTTCGAGTATCGGTACTCGTGTTCGAGTATCGGTACCTATTAAATGAATAATCTATAATGTTAATAAAAAGAAGAAAATTGACGTGGGATATAAATGAGATAAAATAGATTAATAAAATAATTAAATATGGATAATTAACGTACTCTCCCATAATAATTAATAACTTGGTAAACATTGGGTGACTTGATGGTAATAGCAACCGTAAGGATCCTTGGTGGATCGTATGATATTGTATGATGTGTGGTAGACGTGTCCTTGTTATGTGCTGATATGGACACCTAAATGATTGAATCATCTTGATCGATGGGTTTCGGATACCCAGTGAGAGATAGAGTGTATTGCAACACCATGGTTAAATATTTTTGAATATATAAACCTGAGGCTTAGTGGGATCGGGAATCATTCGAAGATGCTTGATGAGAGATATTGAGTATGGGTATATGTATCTTGACGCTTAGTGGTACCAGGCTTCACCCTAAAGAGTGAATGAACCGGATGCTTAGTAGAACTGGGCCTCACTCAGAGTGTATGATCCCGAGGCTTAGTGAGATGGGCCTCACTCCTATATTCTGGTATATGTGTATATGCTATGGGAAGCTTATGCTTTCTTGTTACGTTATACGATTTGTGGCTAGAAGTAGCGCCATATCTATATGATGTTATATTGCCATGTTTTGAGTATGGTTAGGCCTTGAGTGCCGTGTATGATGATTTCTATGATAAGAGCATGTGTTTAGGAGACTAGTAGTAGCGTCACGTGTTTATTTATCTCTCCTTATTGCTCGTACTAACTTGCATGCTTATATTTATAGTTAGCATAAAGTATAATAGAGTAGATATGTACCACTGAGCTTTTTAAGCACAGCGCTCGGAATAGTTGTTTTCATGCATAGGTTGATTGTTAGATCGTGGGATCGAGAAGCTCTATCAATAACAAAATTCCAGCATGTGGAGGATTTTCAAAGTACGATATTTGTGTTTAGTGGGCTACGTATTCATAGGACCTTATGTGGTCGAATCTGTAATTCTTACTTTTGAAATTGTATTAATCAAGTCAAATATTTAAATGTTTTAAATTAATGTGGAGCTCATTTGTAACGATTTAACTTATTTCTATATATTTTCAACTGTTGACTTTAAATGCTTTTGAGAAATAACTTGTTTGGGCTAAACCAGTTTAAGAAATTTTATGGTTTTAGTTTGGGCCTGAGGCCCAAATTGTAACATTCGGGTCGGCGGTGTTATGGTGTGGGCACTTGCTTGGTCGAGTCACCATGATTGATGGGATTCAGATACCTAGAGATTGTGTTGCAACACCATAATAAGTAGTACTGGATGTACATTCCCGATGCTGTGTGACCCGAGCCTCATTCAAAGATACTCATTAGGGGATTTTAAGTATAAGTGTATATTCCCGATACTGTGTAACCCAGGCCTCACTTAAAGTGTACGTTCCTAATGTTGTATGACCTGAGCCTTACTCCAAGTTTGTGGTTACGATTGTTGTTGATTAAATTATGATGTCATGCTTTACATTGCAGTTAAGCATGTTTTAGACGACTAGTGGTTGCGTCATATATTGTTTTCTCTTACCATTGCATCAATTTAACTTTATGCTTATTTTTATGATTTGCATGAAGGATAATAGAGTAGAAGTGTACCACTAAGCTTTATAAGCTCATTTTTCCATTCACAGGTTAGTAGGTTGGTACGTTGCTTGGAGAAACACCATCGGCGTAGGATTTTAGCACATCGTCTCATCATAGTACAATATTTAGATTTATCGAGCTATGTATTCGTAGGAGAAACACCATCGGCGTAGAGCTCCATTGTAAATGTTTTTAAATACTTGTATATGCTTTAAATATTTGAATTTGATGGACTTTCAGAAATTATTTTATGGATTGGGCTAAACTAAGTGGAAATTTTATAATTGCGGGTTGGGCTTGAGGCCTAAATGTGATATCCAGGTTTAGGGTGTTACATTTAGTGATATCATAGCCTAGGTTTAGCTGGTTCCAGAAAAGCCTCGGGGTGGTACAGAGTCGTAAATAGATGTCTAGTGAATACATGCCCATAAGTCAAAGTCATACTTGGTTTAAGCTGAAGTTTGATGGTGTAACCTTGTTCTTTTCTTTTCCAAAATTCATTATGTCAGGGGAGTGACCAGCTCTTTTTAGTCGTATACCCAAGTTCAGGTTGTTTTCAAGTAATAATTCTTGGGAGTCCGAGGTCAAACCACAGGGAAGTTTTGTTTAGAAATTACAAGATTATAAATAACATAAAATAAAAATATGCAAAGAGAACAACTGATTAAAAAAATAAACAACAATATAAATAAAAGAAGCTGGGGTTTTGAGAATCCACTATTGGTATTATACTAAGATTAATTTTTATTCATCTTATTACTCAATTGAAGTCCATATGATGAAATGAAATCCAACCGGAAGGTCCTGCAATGAAAGTTCAAAGTCCATTGTCCAATGTCCAATGTTCATAATCAAAGTCCAAAGTGCAATAAATAATGTCCAAAAAATGCAAAGGTATAGCATATGGTGTTATATGGATTGGTGGAATCAAAATTAATAAACAAGTCCAGGTGTTCATTATGCCAATTTGTTTTGTCTACAATAAATCAAGTTAATTATAACAAGCATTTATTGTGCCAAATTACTTTTCTATAATGAAGCAAGGTTCTTAATTTACTAACATGAATAATAACCAACTGAATTTAACATCATATACTAATTTAACATGTTTTAGTATGTGTTGAGAATTTTAAACTAACCTATAGTATATACCAAGAGCTTCATCTTTCACCTCAGCAACTTGACTTAGAAAAACACCATAACTTTAAAGAAAATACAATTTGGTTTACAAAAACCAAGCATAAAGAAGAAAATATAAAGATGAAAGAAAATATATAAGGATGAAAGAAAAAAGAAAGAAAGAAAGAAAAGTGATCTTGAATATTTAACAACAATGTTACAACCAAGCTTTCAAGATGATTTACAAGGCAAAACTAAAGCCTATTTATAGGAAATTTGGGAGGCTAGATGACAAAGGAGGATGGCTGGAAATTCATATCCTTGCATTATTTGATGATGACTTTGCATTATTTGATGATGACTTTGAATTATTTGATGATAACTTTGATAAGCTCCGATTTTCAGCAATTTCTGGGCAATTCCAGATTTGATTTGGATTTCCAACCACTTTGAAAATATAGTAGACTCAATTAGCTTCAAAACGGTATCTTACGAGCCAATTTTTGAGTTCTGGAGCTCAAGTTATGGTCAAAGCCGTGCAACATATTGAATGCAGAATTTTCATACGAGTTTGTTGAGTCTATTTTCTCAATTTCAGCATTTTCCCAAATTCTTTCACCTTGGATCATCTTTGGATTTAACTTCATTTGTGTCATAATTGCAATCACCAAATTCATCATATCTAATCCTGCAATTAACACAAACATACAATTTATTAAAAATAACTGAAAACATAACAAAAGTACTAAAACTGCAATATATTTAAAATACAAACCACAAAATATGAAATAACTAAAAACCTACAAATTTCAATAAAACACTTAATAAGCAATGCAAATGTTCGTACTAATGATACTAAAATGAGACTATATTAAGGACTCATCAGGGAGCATGCGATCGCGATGAGAGTTTTGGTTCTCATGAGGAGAGCTACAGTGAGGAATATATCCCGGACATTGAGGATGAGTCAGGGGACAATAGGGGTCGAGGGGAAAATTATTTCACCCACCTGCATCATGCCCTTCATCACATAGTGAGGGTCATTCCTAGGCCTTCAACTACTCCACAAGAGACACCAGTAGAAAGGCTTCGCTATTATGGCACAAAAGACTTTCTTGGTTCGGGACATAACAACACAGTTAAGGCTGATGCGTGATATGCAGTGAATCTTCGTCAAATGCAACTTGAGCCAGAAGATAAGTTGCCATGTGTCACTTCTCTATTGAAGGAGAATGCACGTGCATAGTAGGAAATCGTGGAATTGGGATGGCGTCCTAACCGACCCACATGAGAAGATTTCTTTGAGGATTTTTAGAGAAAATACATCGGTGAAGCTCATATTGATGACTTGAGGGATTGGTTCACTCGTTAGTTGTGCATTCTCTCTAATCGTGTCACATAAGCAATGGCCCACCCAGTTATATGTACCCTTCATGAGTTTCAACACTACGCAAGCAAAGACGCGACCAATCATCTATGCATTTCCATAAATAATTTTGTTTGGATACCAAATTGATAAATAATAATAAAAATATTATTTTAATAAAAATTCCCCAATGTAACATAATAGTTGAAGATTCGTTGCAAGCAGTGACAAAACTCAACATTATTTATTGAAATGACTATTTCTTTTTAAATTTAAGAATACCAACAATGAATTATATATTATTTGGAGGAATTAAAATAAAATTTTACTAGTGTCTCAATCTATTTTTTGTGGGTGCCATGTCCCACTAGTCCTCACTAAGTACATCTTTGGCATGTTGCAAGAGACTATGGTTTTGCATGGGTGTGAAAAATTTGCCCTAGGTTGCATAACAGGATTTCAAAGATTGGTTAGCTTCTCTGTTCAATGTTTATGATGCAAGTAAAAGATCAAAATTTGTTGTCCATGTACAACAGTACTATCTATATATATTCAAAGCCTTCAAGAAATTGACCTAATTTCCTTCTTCAAAAGAGTTGAGACAAGAATCTCTCTTTTTAATATCAATCTCTTAACTACCATATAGTAATAACAAACAAATACAAACTAAAGAGAAAAATAGTACTCCATATCCCTAGTACTTTGGCTAATGTTTTACAGCAGTCCTTCCATGTCAGCTGCAATTGCAAATATTTCATAATCTGCAGCACAGTTGCACCCTCCTTTAATGCCTTGGTATCCACACCCATCCCAATTGTTCTTCAACCGTTGTTTCACCTTCTTCTACTTCTCTATTTCTGCCATTGCCAGACCTCGACCCAATTTCATCGATACACGTATCGAAGGAGGCTCGAAACCAGTTTCAACATCCCTATCATTTATTGAGACCAATGTAAGCCAACAGTTGCCAATCTCCATGTTTGGTGATTGAAAAACAGCTTTCCATGGCATTTCGGCTCTGCCCAAACCACCGATTTCCCAAGCTTCCTCCTTCGTCGGAGCTTGAAAACAAGAGTCTGTTGCTTAATATAGTTAACTGATTCTTCAGATGCTGAGAACTCCAAAGAGAATGACTCATTCCACATGATCATCTGAGATGAGTTTGTAGAGATATATTTGGTGTTTGGTGGGATTGTCTTCTTGTTTCCTGCAGGGAGATAGTATCTAATAAAAAGGTTTTCATGGGACTTCAGTTGTATGTTTTTGGCTTCCGAAATTCTCAGTTCACAACAAAGAGAGGAAACCAAATGATCTGAAACTCCCATTGAAGACGAAGAAAACTCTTAATATTTGATTGCAGAGTGTTATGATCGACACTACTGAGTCCTCATTAGAATTTCACCCTGAAGAGTCTACTGAGCTGGAGGGAAATGATGAGCTGGAACATCAGTTAAGGAGGTCCAAGAATTACGCAGGGATAAAAGAGAGAGGAAGGCTCCAAAGGCACTAACCGACTTTGTTCGATTCTAGATGTCTAGCTAATAAAAGAAAATACTTTGTAATTAGTGAAACCATGAAAACTCTCTGAACATTTGGAATTCTTTGAATCCAATTTCTCCCTTTTCTATCTATCTATTCTTCGCTATTCTTTGAGTGTTAGTTGATCACAACAGTTTGGTGCTTTCATTGAGAGTAACCATGGTCAATAACACAGACGCTTTCAAAGCTTTGCAAGATACTACCAGTCGTCATGAACAAGCTCTGTCTAATCTTCAAAAGCATGCTGAAGATCAGACTCGTTGGAACAAGAATACCTAAAAGACGCTTCAAGATATGGCCAGTCAATTGGCAACTATATCGCAAGCTATGGGGCTAACAGCTCAAAAATCAGACTGCGGAAGGAGAACCAGTGTTGAATCGAGGGAAAGCCAAAATCAAAGTGGAGTCTGACAATGTGTTTCCATTCGCTCCACGACCTATCCAGGTCAAACTTCTAATGTTCACTGGCAAAGACCCTGAGGAATGGCTCGCCTCTGCCCAAGACGTCTTTGAGTTCTACAACACGGAAGATCATCACCGAGTTACTATGGCCTCTTTTTGGAGAGAGAGGCCGGCAAAAAAATGGTATCGTTGGATGCAACGACAACGACAATTAGCTGGTTGGAATCATTTGGTCGACTCTATTCGTTGTCAATTTTCTGTGACTGATATCGAGTCCCCTGAAGGGCAGTTAACCAAGTTGATTCAGCTTTCGACATTGGAAGAATACCAAACGAGGTTTGAGGAAATGGCCCTAAGAACGACAGTTCATTTAACTGAGGGATTTATGACTCAATATTTTGTGTTAGGCCTGCGTCCCGATATTATACATGAAGTTTTGGCCCAAAAGCCCACGACCATGATAGATGTTTTAGCATTAGCACGCTTCTATGAAGCTAAAATCGGTGAAGCAAAGAAATTGGTCGGTCGTAATAATGCACCCAAGCTGCCTGCTCTATTGCCCACACCAGCCCCAACTCTAGTGGGCCCAAGGCCATGCCAAGTAGACCCCCACCTTTGGAAGCAACCACATTTCATTCCCATTCTATTCAACCTCGCAGATTATCCGCCGCCGAGGCTTAAGCACGCAGAGAAAAAAGACTATGCTATTACTGCGATGAGAAGTTTGTGCCGGGCCACAAATGTCGAGAACCTCAGTTGTTTTGTTTGGATGAAGCTCAAGAGACTGAGAGCAGTCCGGATGAGGTAATCGTTGAGGGTGCACGAGAAAATCTAGGTCTTCGTGAGGAAGACGATCGTGAAAATGTTTGATGTCCTTCAATCGTTGGCCGGATGCATAACGCCTAATACCCTCAGGGTGTGGGGTGAAGTCAGAAGACGCGATATTAGCATTTTGATTGACGGAGGTAGCACATATAATTTCATGCAAACCCGGACTGCTTGATATTTGGGTTTACCAATTACAGCAGCCCTAAATTTCTGAGTGTTAGTTGGGAACGAAGAGAAGCTACACAGTGAGGGCTGTGTTAGAAATCTCAAGATCCGAGTTCAAGAAACAGAGGTGAGGACTGATTTCTACGTACTGCTGTTAGAAGGAACAGAAATGGTGCTTAGAGTTGCATGGATGTCAACTCTATATCCAGTGATGATGGATTTTGCTAAGTTACAATTTTAATTTTGACAAGGAAAAATTGAGCACCTATGGCAAGGGGAGGCTGGATCCGAGCCAAAACTCATTTGTTTGCAGTCTTTACGTTGAATGGTAGACACTCGAGCCGTAGCACAGTGTTATTGTCTTCAGTTGGGTCAGGAATCTGAGACGCCTGGAATTGTTGCGCAGGATGACATGGGAAAGCTACTGGCAGAATTTTCTGATGTATTCTTGGCACCAACAGGTTTACCACCGGCAAGAGACCATGACCACGCGATTTATCTGGATCCTTCGAGCAAACCCGTGAATGTTAAGCCCTACCGATACCCTCACTATCAGAAGTAAGAAGTGAAGCGACAAGTGCAACACTTACTGGAACATCACCTGATCCGTAAGAGTCAAAGCCCCTTTTCATCTCTTGTTTTGTTGGTCAAAAAGAAAAATGGTACTTGGCGGTTTTGTGTTGATTACAGGGCGTTGAATGCTATTACCGTGAAGGACAAGTTCCCAATTCCTATGGCGGATGAGCTATTTGATGAATTAGAAGGATCGCGATGCTTTTTGAAGCTTGATTTACTTGCTGGGTACCATCAGATTAGAGTACGAGCTGAGGATGTGCCGAAAACTACCTTTCGAACACATGAGGGTCATTACGAGTTCCTTGTAATGTCGTTCGGTCTCACCAACGCTCCTTCGATCTTCCAAGAAACCATGAATGACCTGTTCTGTCCATATTTTGTTCTTGTGTTCTTAGACGATGTACTTATTTACAGTCAGACCTGGCAGAAACACCTTGGGCACGTTCGACAGGTGTTACAGACATTGCAGCACAATGGGTTAGTGGCAAAACAGTCGAAGTGTGCTTTCGGTCAAGAAAAAATAAATTATCTAGGCCATGTGGTGTCTAAAGAAGATTTAGCAGTGGATCCAACAAAGGTTGAAGCCATTCAAGCTTGGCCATTACCAACCACGGTGAAGGGAGTTCGAGGGTTTCTAGGAATCGCCGGGTACTACCGTAAATTCATAAAAGGGTTTGCCACCATTGCAGCACCATTATCTGATTTATTGTGCAAGGGGAAAGCTTTTGAGTGGTCTGAATCGGCACAAGGGGCTTTTGATAACCTCAAGTAATGTCTTTGCTTGGCTCCAGTATTAGGACTACCAAATTTTGATGAGGAATTAATTGTCGAAACCGATGCATTCGGGGTGGGAATAGGAGCAGATCTGCAGCAAGAAGGGAGACCACTTACATTTTACAGTCAAAAGTTCAGCCATAGGATGCAGGCTGCATCAACATATCACCGTGAAATGTTCACTATCACTCAGGCCGTGGGGAAGTGGTGACAATATTTATTGGGTCGAAGGTTCAGCATTATCACGGATCAGAGGTCCCTTCGAGAGCTCAACCAACAGACGATCCAAACACCGGAACAACAACGATGGTTATCTAAATTGATTGGCTACGACTTTGATATTCGATATCGCCCAGGAAAACTAAATGATGTGGCTGATGCATTGTCGAGGGAGGTGGTAGCAAGTTGTATGACCCTTTCTCGACCATTATTTGGGGTCCTTGAGGACACACGTGTGGCCAGTGTGCAAGATCCTGAACTTCAGGACTTGACTCAGAAAATTCACGAGGGTAATCAAGACAAACTGGACTATGTCGACCAAGGGGGGCTGGTATTGTTTCAAGACAGAATTATGGTACCAAATAAAGCAGCCTTGCGAACCTTATTACTTCAAGAATTTCATGGTTCAAAAATAGGGGGTCTCTCAGGAATTAATCGAACTTACCATCGACTGTCAGCTAGTTTCTATTGGAAGATCATGAAGTAGGATGTTCGACAATATGTGCGACATTGTCAGATTTGCCAAAGGATGAAAAGTGAAAGCTTGAAACCAGCGGGTCTACTTCAACCTTTACCGGTTTCGGATCAGGTATTTGAGGATGTTGCTTTTGAGTTTATAGTTGGATTACCCCGATCGAATGGTAAGGAAACTATTTTGGTAGTGGTTGACAGACTCACTAAGTACGGACATTTCTTTGCTCTCCCAAAGAAGTTTGACAGTAAAGGCGTGGCCAAAGTCTTGGTTCAGGAGGTGGTTAAACTACATGAGATTCCCAAGTCCTTAGTAAGTGATCGAGATAGAATCTTCATCAGCGAGGTGTGGATAGAAATGGCTAAGCTGCAAGGGACGGAACTATGCATGAGTTCGGCTTATCATCCTCAATCGGATGGCCAAACAGAAGCGCTAAATCGTTGTCTTGAGATGTACTTGCGATGCATGGCGAATGACGATCCCAGTAAATAGGAGCAATATCTGACATGGGCGGAATATTGGTACCATACAGCCTACCGAAATTCAGTCGGGATAACACCATTCAAGGCATTATATGGTCGTAACCTGCTACAATGGTGGATTACTTGGAAGGCAGTGCTAGGAACGACCAAGTGCACCAGGAACTTCAAGAACGTAATGAGATACTTCGCGTGTTAAAAAAGAATTTATGGAAGGCACAAGTTCGCATGAAGCCAACAAACATCGGAGGGAACTCAAATTGGAAGTGGGAAGTTGGGTATATGTCAAGTTACAACCATACCGCCAATTGTCCATTCGATTGAGGCGACAACAGAAACTTAGTCCTCGACTCTTTGGTCCTTACCAGGTGGAGAAGAGGGTCGGTGCTGTTGCGTATAAGTTGAAGCTGCCTGGAGCATCTAGGATTCTTCCGGTGTTTTCACATTTCACAATTGAAGCCATGCCGCGGACAACCCCTACAGCAGGTCAGGCCCTTGCCACTCTTACACCAGGAGATACCCAAGCCTATTACTATAGAGAACCTTGAGGACAAGGTTCATGTGGAAGAAGGGGGTAATGTTACGATCGACACTACTGAGTCCTCATTAGAATCTCACCCTGAAGAGTCTGCTGAGCTGGAGGGAAATGATGAGCTGGAACATTTAGTTAAGGAGGTCCAAGAATTACGCAGGGATAAAAGAGAGAGGAAGGCTCCAAAGGCACTAACCGACTTTACCGGTTAATTAGTGAGACCATGAAAACTCTCTGAACATTTAGAATTCTTTGAATCCAATTTCTCCCTTTTCTATCTATCTATTCTTTGAGTGTTAGTTGATCACAACACAGAGAAAGCTTGGGGTTTTGCTGTGAGGTGAGACTCCAAGGTTATATATTTATAGGGGTGAAGAGAAGTGGAAATAAAGTGGCATAGCGATTAATATTTATGCATACAAAATCAGCTCGAATATACTGATTGATATATACAGTGTAGTGGAAGAAAGTGCATCGGCCACCATAATTTGTTTGTAATTTACTTATATGGTTCTAAGTGTTTTACTTTTATGTTGGAGATTGAGGAGATAACATTTGAATAGAATAAAAGCTCTTATTGATCATGAATGGCCAGAAAATCTTAATCTGACCCTTGCACTTGCAAAATCACAAAGCTTCAAATACTAAGTCAAAATTTTAATCTGACCCATTCTTGGAGCTTTCCGTTCTCTAAATTTGCTGTTGAGAATCCGAAACTTCTGGCGCATCAATAATGAAATTTGAGTCGAGTCTGAGTCCAGTTGAGTTGTTTGAGTTTCTGTTTGAATTTAATTGTAAAAACGTATCAAGGTATGGTACTAATTGATTTCAATTTAAAGGATTTTCTATAACCATATACTATATACATTTCTTCATATTGTTTCATATCTGATAAATATATATATATATATATATATATATATATATATATCAGACAGAGTTGGGAGACTTAACTCAAACTTCAAAATTAATCCACTATTTACTAAAAATTTCAAGTCATTCGAAGTTCTATTTTAAAACTCAAACATTATTTGAAATTTTTTTAAATCGAGTTTATAAAATTACAATTCAAATTAAATTTTTTCGAGTCAAGTTAAATTTTACTAGCTGCTTACTAGTATATACAAGAAGTTTAGAGAAACTGCCGATTCCATTTTATCATTATTTGTCAAAATGGAACATTGAATTTTTAATTTCGATTGTAGAAAACCAATCCCATAAAATTCTCGTGTAAGATTAAAATATTGTAGGCATAATTATAAAACGACGTTTGGCTTTTTTCCACTTGCACCTTTAACATATATATTTGCAATATCAACTTATAGTTTCAATTTTCTTCAAGTAACCCTTTTATGATCAACATATGGTAAATTATTTTGATGACGCGAGCTGATACCTCATTTTGTCACGTCATCATCAATATATATTATTTCTTACTACATTTTACTATTTTATCTTATAATTAACCCATTTTAATTGTCACGTCCGAGCCCAATTTCCTTCTTTTTTTTTTTTGTTTCTTTAGACGGTGGTCGGCAAACAGTCTTAGTATTAGTTATCGACTATTAGGTCTATTGTTTTTTATGTTTTCATATTTTTAATAAGAATTTTTGTTTTTGTGGCACGTTTTTTCCTCTGCTTTTGTGGTACGCTTTTTCTTTGTTTTGGTGGTTTTGCTTCATTTGTCACTTTGGCATGATTTTAGCATACCTTAGTAGTCGTTTGGTGCTCATCAGGCCCGGCCCTGGGCAGGGGCAACAAAGGCTCCCGCCTAGGGCCCATCGCTAAAGGAGGTTACACGTTTTTAATTTTATTCGAATTATATTTGTTTTTAATAATTTAATTTTTTTAATACCTGTTATTAGGGGCCCATTTTTTTCAATATTTGTTGGTAGGAGTTTAATTTTTTTCAATATTTATTATTAGGGATCTACTCTTAAAATTTAACTTTTTTAATACTTGTTATTGGAGGCCTAATTTTTTTAATATTTGTTATTTTGGGCATACTCTTAAAGTTCATTTTTTTTAAATTTTGTTATTAGGGGCCCAATTTTTTAATACTTTTTGTTATGGATCTACTCTTAAAAATATTTTTTTCATTAATTGCTATTAGGGACAAAGATTTAAATAGCAGTGTCAACCGCAACAATGACCGTTACATGACGATAGCGGTAGTGGAGGAGCCAGGATTTTCTTATAGTGGGGTTATGAGTGAAGCATGAGGTATTGAGGATTTCTATACCACTAGAATAAGCATTGTTGACCTCATTCCCCAAAAAATTAAGTGGGGTCAATTTTAATATTTCTAATAAAAAATCTATTTTACCTCATTGAAAATCCCATACCCCAACAAATCAAGTGGGATCAATTCCACCCCCAATTTATATGCTACATCCGCCTATGGGTAGTGGCACCATCTGAAACTGCGATATCCACAATAACATATGTTGTTAAGAGATTTTACAACTGCGATACTCGCAGTGACCGAAATAGCATCTATAGTGTCTGCAATCACAATAAAACTTAACATGACTGTAAATACGACCACAACCGTAATTTAAATTTTTAATTTGGGGTCATTTTTATATTCGCCCTGGGCCACCAAAAGCCCAGGACCGGCTCTGGTGCTCATACAGAGATCTTCATGGCGCTAGTTTTTAATTATGATTCTCTCGGTGGTCATAGAAAGATAAATCCTCACTCGGTTGATGGTTGTTTTTCGATGTAATCAGTCCTAGGTAGCAGAGCAATCTGTCTGATAGTTTGGCTCGCTCACCACTCTTTTTTCACCCCGTAATGCATCTCAGTTGGATAGAGGCAAGGAGATTCAAGAAGGCTTCTGGATTTTGACGGTATGCTAATCTCTATGGAAGTATTTACTTTTCTTTGTACTTTTGGGTTTTTGTATGAGATTTTGGTAGACTAGTCCTCATTATTCTAGATGCATTGTATTTGTAGTATCTTCCATGGTTTTTAATAAAATTCAATTGCGATTGTCATTAAAAATATATAAATTATTTGATTTTGTTCGTTTTAATTACATTTTTCTAAATAATTCGCTGACTATTTAAAATTTATTACTACTTTTATTTCGGAATTAGACGTTTTAAAACTCCCTAATATATCTTTCTTCTTTTTTTTTATCGAAACTCTAATATATCTTTTGGTTTTATAAGAATCGATCATTGTTGGATCTTCTTTAATTCCACAGCCACCCACACAGTTGCCAAACAAAGTTGATTATCGTGGTGACCAAGGGTGAACAATATCGACAGAGCAGATCAATCACAATCAACCTAATTTAAATAAGTAGATTCAGTTAATAAAAATTAATGCTGATAGCTACTAAATTCACGTTGAGCGCAAATAGATGTGAAATTTAGGACATATCTAATGGTGATTGTTTATGAATTATGATACTATTTTGTATACTAAATAAATAGTATATACGGACGAACCTAGATAAAAGAAGGGGTCAAATGACACAAAATAAATATGGGGTAATTGGTTAAATATTTTATTTAAGAGTTATATTTTAATTCGTGTAAAAGAAAAGGATAAATTATATAAATCATCACTTAACTTTACTCTCAAACCTATTTTGGTCATTGAAGCTTCAAAACTTTCAATTTACTCACTGAAGTTTAGACATTGAACGCTTTTTGTCACTTTTCCGTTAACTTTTTTATGGCGTCCATTTACCGGTGAAGGGATGAACTTATCCAAGATCCGAACGGTGGAAAGCTTCATCGGCACGAGGGAAGCAATATACTGAGAAACGTGCTCTATCCGAAAACAAAGGAGGGAAATCGACGAGAGAGAAATAGAAAGATTTTTACCCGATTCATGGACTTCAGGGGCACTTTCAGGCGAAATAGAGGCCGGATTCGTACTCAAGGGGAAGAGACGGAGTGACTGGTGAAATTTGGTACCGAATGACAACGTCGTTGAACAGTGGAGTGACAAAAAACGTTCAATGTCTAAACATCAGTGACCAAAAACATTCAATGTCTAAACTTCAGTGAGTAAATTGAACGTTTTGAATCTTCAGTGACCAAAATAAGTTTGAAAGTAAAGTTCAATAGTAATTTACCCATAAAATAAAAATGATCATGGAGAAGACACTTCTCCTTTCGAGATATTATGATAATCCATTAACTTACGTCGTATTGTATTATAATCTTTTTGCTCAACAGGAATCGATCATTGTAGGAACTTTTCTAATTCTTTATCTTGGTTCCGGTTCCAAATTTAATGGCTTAAAGGGTGTCTAAGTTATTGGCCATTTTACAGCATTTTTGTCAATATTGTTTGTCATTTTATCTACGAAACTGATAGAATATTTGACCAATTGTTGTCGTTGACTACGCTTAATTTTTTTTTCGATCCTCGCCTTGAACATGAAGGTCTTTAATTCTCTTAGATGGAATTTTGTGACACGGATGCTTGAGGCTTTTGGTTTGCCTGCACAGTTTAGGGGGTAGATTCAAGCTTGTTTTGCTGAATCCAGATTCTCTATTTTTTTAATGGGAGCTTGGTGGGTTTTTTTCGAGAGAAGAGGGGTATTCGACAGGGAGATTTTCTCTCACCCTATTTGTTTGTAATGGCCATGAATATGCTTTCCCGCATGCTTGATGCAGCAGCTGTTAATGGTGTATTTCAGTTCCACCCTAAGTGCAAGAGAGTAAGGTTGGCACATCTGTGCTTTGCAGATGATCTTTTGCAAAGGCACTTTGAGTTATATTGTGGGTATGCATTGTATCTTGGAGAAATTTTATGAGTTTTTTGGCTTGAAGCTTAATGCTTCTAAATCAGAATTGTTTGTTGCTGGGGTTACAAAGGCTCAGGTGCAAGGTATACAAGATGTCCCAGGATTTACAGTTGCTACATTGCCGGTGAGATATCTTTGGATACCCTTGGTTACAAGAAAGTTATCTGTTAGGGAATGTTCTGTTCTTGTGGAAAAAGTGAAGGCTAAGCTGGATCAAAGGTCGAGCAAGAGGCTTAGCTATGCTGAGAGACTACAGCTCGTTAGAGCAGTCTTATTTAGCATGGTTAACTATTGGTGCAGACAGGTTCTTCTTCCTAAGAGTGTAATTCAGAAGGTGGAGCAACTATGCAGCAGATTCCTTTGGAAAGGGAGGAACGCTTCAGCTCTAGAGGCTCGGGTCAGTTGGCAGCATGTTTACCTACCCAAAAATGAGAGGGGCTTGGTGTTAAGGACCTGCAGAGTTGGAATATAGCTTACTTTATTCATTTGATGCATAATCTTATTGTTGACAGTGAATCTTTGTGGATAGCTTGGGTGAGGGAGTATGTGTTTCGGGGAGCTGATTTCTGGCAAGTTGAATGTAAGGCTAACTTTAGTTGGTGCATGAGAAGGATGCTTAAACTTCGGGTTATTGCTCAACCTCTAATCTCAGCGGGAAATGTTTTAACAATGAGATCTATTTGGACTGAGATTCGAGTGGCAGCTACACATGTTGAGTGGCATAAGTTGGTTTGGTTTCCCCTCCATATCCCTAAACATGCCTTCATAGCATGGATGGCAATCCTCAACCGACTTCCTACTAGGGATCGATTGAGTCGAATGGAAATTGAGGTGGTGGATGGAATGTGTGTAAATTGCATGGAGGAAATGGAAACTAGGGATCACATTTTCTTTACTTGTTCGTACTCGAGAACGATTTGGACTGAGGTGCTTCAGCTCTGTGGTTTGCATAGAGGAGTGACCCATTGGGATGGTGAGCTAAGATGGGGCATAGAGCAGCTTAAGGGGAAGTCTCTCATTGTCTTTGTGCTCAAACTTGCTTGGCAGGCATACATCTATCACGTGTGGAAAAAAAGGAATCGAATATGCTTTAGAGGTGTTTCTCGATCTCATGAAGTTTTGTTGAATTGTATTAAAGATGTTTGTAGTAGAGTACTGTATACAAATACTAGATTGGACAATGTAAATAAAAACATTTGTGCCGCCAGGAGAAAACTTTGAGATGGCTGCCCTGGTGCTTGTATAGGGTATGATGTAGCAGTTTTTTTTCACTGCTTCTTAGATAATAAAATACAACAATTATTTTTTTTTTAAAAAAGTACAGGGAATAGAAATCTTGCCCATTTTCGGACAGGGATTTCGCAATCATTTGTGTATATTTTAGGGTAAATTACAAATTTCATCACTCAGCTATCTTCGTACTCATATTTTGGTCACTAAAATTTAAAAAAATTCAATTTAATCGTAAACTTTAGAATTGTTCCTATTTTGATCACTCCAATTTAAGAACATTCATCAATTAACAGCCCCCGCAACACCCATTCATTGAGTGACTGACGACGGAAATGACATTCAAGGACTCCTCCTCTGCCATCACCAAGATTCATACAAAGTGGCATGATTTTTTGCAATCCATGAAGCTTGAATACGTTAAGTAGAGACCTCAAGCTTAACGATGAAGGTTTAGGGGTGGAATGGTGAGGGTGAGATCGATAAGGTTGAGGGTCGGATTGTCAGTTAGGGTTTAGGGGTTAGATTTGAGATCAGGGTTTAGTAAAGGGTCTTATTTGTTATTAAATGTTAATAAAATATGGCATGTTATTAAAAAATAATAAAATAGTTTTTGTAATTTAACAGTGGAGTGGTTAAAACATGAATAATTCGAAAGTTTAGTGATTTAATTAAAAAAAATTAAACTGCAGTGGTCAAAATAAAATTAAAAAGATAAATGAGTGATGAAATTTATAATTTACTCGATTTTTATTCATGTAATTGTGTTTTAGGTATTAAACATTGAAATCATTTCTGTTTAAAAAAACATTGAACGCATTAATTCGTTACAATTTGTGTATTTTGTTTTATATTTTTATTAACAAGTGTTTTAGTACTCTCAAGAATAGGACATGAGTTCAAACTTGGAAGATGTCATTGTTGAGAATGGCAGCCTCGCACTTTGAATATAGACCATAAAACTAATATGCATATTATTAAAAAAAGAGTTTTTAAGATATTTTATGTTAAAATGTTATTGGAAATATAACTTTTAAGTAACATTCAGAATATTACAGTCTCCGGCAAGTCTATTAATTTTTAGTTTTTGAGTTTTATTTAGAATTTAAGATTTTAGATTTAAGGGTTATTTTTAAATTTTAAGATTTAGAGTTTAGAATTCAAGATATAGAGTTTTAAGGTTAGAGTATATAATCTTATATTTTAATATTTTTTATTGAGTATAGTTTAGGATTTAGGCTTAAAATAAACCAATTATATAAAATTTATTTTACACAATTTGTATATCAAAAATTATAAATCGTAAACATTAAACAATAAATAAATTTCATCATATATCATTATACTTTAGGCGATGTATTATTTATGATACCGAAATTTAAATTAATTAAAATTTAGCATTGTCTACACCCATGAGCCATTTTTTATAGTAAATTAAGATTCACTAATAAGATACGATGCATACCAAAAAATAATAAAATAACTAATGTCAGAATTTTAATAAAGACAAAATAACGATATTGTTCTATCAACTTTAAATCAGTTTAGCAAAAATAAAATTTCAATGGCCAAAAAGAACGTAAGAAGAATTTAAAAGCTAAATGACTAAATTAATAAAATTTAGAAAAAAATATTCTGCATATTTACAATATTCTTAGAGATTTTTTTTATTTTTTACCCATATCTGTATATATGTTGAAAAAATATCAGATATAATTTACTTAAAAAACAACAACATTACGTTTGATTATAATGTGGTAAAAAAAGATAATCAATAAGTATAATGGTAAGATATATTGTATTTATAAGATCCAAATTTAAGGATAAAACTTTAATACACATGTCGTATAAAACTAATTTTACACATGCCTGTGCATTTATACTATAAAAACTCAAGTTCTAAATAGTATCTTCCTTATCTTAGATATAAGGGTTATATTTTAATTTTGTTTAACAATTAGCTGATAGGTGGTAGTGGAGTATATTAACTGATAGTAGATTGCATTAATTTATTGTATAAAATTATTTGATAAAATTAATTGATAGTTTTTTTATTATTTGAACAAATAAAATAACATATAAGGACATAATTATATTCAGTACTTGTTTAACTAATTTATTGGTTATCAATATTTTGTATCTATTAATATTAATTAGATTATAAAAATTAATTATTTTTTATTACATTGAGATGTATTACATTCCCAAAGCAAATATCGGGATTTGAACCCATACAAGATGGTAGGAGTGTGCATTTGGTCAATTCGGTTGGTAGCCAAACCAAACTAGCCAAAACTAAATTAGCCGATTTTTTTGTCTCTTTAACCATTAACCTAACCAATTTTTTTAAAACTTATTAACCGAACCAAATACATTTCAATTAGTTTGGTCAGTTTTTGAATTAACCAAAATTTATTATAGGTTTTTGGGTAAAATACACAAATGGTCACTAAACTATGCTAAAACGAGGTTGATCTATTCAAATATATCCATTTAAAAATTTAATTAGATACATAACCCCCATACAAAGTATTTTAGATAAATGTCCCCTTTTAGATCATGTAAGGTAAAATCGTGCCGCATTAACCGCAATTTTTGAAAAATCCCGCAACATCAACCGCGATTTTTAGAAATCGCACCACGTCAGCCGCACTTTTGGAAATCGTGCTACATCAGTTGTGACTTCAAAGTACTGAATGGCGAAAATGAAAAAAAATAAACCATTAAGAATCCAATTCTTGTCTTCTATGTATTGAAGGGCGAAAATGATAAAAAAAAAATAAACTATTAGGAACCAATTTTGAGATTTAGCTCGATGAAATGTGAAAGTGATATTAGCATTAGTTTATATAGGCATAGTTAGAGTGTTAGTCTTTGTTTATTTTTAACGTGGGATGAACATCATCCTCTTTTTCACTTGAGCCTCCGTTGGGTTCTTCATAAGTTCAAATCTAGTGGCAAAAGTGATAAGCATAGTTAGAGTGTTAGCCTTTGTTTATTATCAATGTGGGATGAAAATTAATCTCTTTTCCACTGAATCCCACATTAATAATAAACAAAGGTTAACACTCTAACTATGTCTATTGTAATACCTGTATTTTGTTTGGGGTTGATGCTACATAGTAATTCGATATAAATAAAACCCAATAATAATAGCAATAATAATAGTCTATAAATAAATAAATAAGTCCATTACATATATAAATAAGGTCCGTTTACATAGAAAACACCTAAAAGCCCAAAATTCCATTACATTCAATTTTCTCGCTCTTTTCCGATACATATAACCAAACAAACACAAATAAATTTGATAAACCCCTTTTTCCAAAAACAAATGCCACATGACAGCACACTATTGGCCCATAATGCTTCACACGGATAATGATTTTGTTTCCATGAATTGTCAGTAATTGAAAAGCTGATGTCATCATAGTGACATCAATGATGACATCGTTTTTGACTCACCTATAAATAGAAGAAAAAAATTTGCCAGATAATTTAAGAAGCTATCATTAAAACTAATAATAATAAGTAATAATAATAGATAATAATGAGGAGAGAGAATTACCTTAGGATACGAACTGTCATTGGAGATACGAACTATCGTCATAGAGTCGGACGGTAGCCGTGAACATAAATGGACGCCAGGAACCTCGAATCGACGCCGAAATAGTTCAATAATCACTAAAACATCACCGGAAAGGTAACTAATTTCCTTTATTTTTGTTCCTGTAAAAGAAATAAGAAGTTAATGTACATGTAAAAATAAAATAGAAAAAGAGAGCAATCGATGATTTATTTTATGGTGGCCGAAGTTGTTTCGAGAGTAATGGTTTGAAAAAGAAAAGTTATGGGTAGTTTTAGGCTTAGGTTGGTCGGAGATGGAAGATCCTGTCGGATCGAGACTTAGATTTAGGTTTTTAGGTGAAAATAAAAAATTTTGGGTTTCGACAGTAGCCGGAGTGGTGGCCAGAAATCACCTTACGAATCTCGATAGTCGACAAACAATTTTTACTGATCGAAGGTCAATGGCTAAAGATCGAGCGGTAGTTAAGATGGCGGTTCGTGGCCGGAGCTTTCAGTATTCTTCAGGTTCTGATGAACCATGAAGAACACCACCCAAAAATCAAGTTTTTGATCCATTGGAAGGGGAAATCTGGACTTTTGAGTTTTTTGGGCAGAGAATTCGAAGGAGAGAGAGAGGGGGTAGAGAGAGGAAAATTTATCAGAAATAAGGAAAAATGAAAAAAAAAGGGGCGTTATAAAGTCCATTCGAAACGACACCGTTTTAGTGTTGGGTCGAATAGATCCATGAGCGGGATTCGGGTCGGGTTCAGATCTGCGCTCTTTAATCGGGTTTTATTAGTTTTTTGCCCCCAAACTTTTTAATCCATTCCAATTTGGTCCCTGTTTCAATAAAATAAATTTTAAAGTTTGCATTTAATTCAATTTAGTCCTATAATTTAATTGTTTAATTTAATTTAGTTGGTTTAAATTATATGCTTGACGCATGTTTTAAATAATGCATATAGGAATGTATGTTAGACAATTTAATCACCTATATTAATTACTTGTTTAAAGCTTTAATCTTAGGTTCTCTATTAGGATTTAATAATTAAATTAGAGAGGCAATTGTAGCAATTTAATGTGTATTAAGTGAAAAAGTTTGGGGTTCAAATTTGGGTGATGTTTCATTGCAACGGGGTGTTGTCCAAAATTGAGTTTAAAGTAGAATACTTAATATTCATTAGAACTTATAATTTGATAATTAATCTAGTTAACTAATTAGAGCTCTAATTAGGACTATTACTTTAAATAATTAGATTAATAAATTGATTAGTGAATATTATCTAAATTTTAGGGGTTTTGATATGGATGGTACTCAAGCAATTGGGTGTTATCTCATAAAAGCCTTTAAATTTAAAATATTCGTTGTCTTAAACAATTTAATTAATTAAAACATTTTTAAGTTAGAACTTAAAATAAACAAGACAATAATAGAACATGCATTAAAAAAATTTATGTTGGAAATATATTTTTCGAATATGAATATGGGTACCCTGAACGTATAAGGGTGCTTCTAATCTCGTATTCGGATAAAAATATATTTCCTTATAAAAAGGAATATTTCCATTTGGAACACTAACCCAGTTAATAATTAATGATAAAATTAAACTCAAATTATTATTCTAAAAAATGTCAATATGCCATGTAAAATTAAAAGGTACCGATAACAGATGTTTGTGGGGTACTAATCATTCCTCACACGTAACTGGCTCACAAACCCTAATTTTAAAAAAACGAATCTCTAGTTATTTTTATGGTGTCCGATCTACCAAATTGATCGGTGGCGACTCCAAAATGTTTTCAAGATCAAATTAAAAAGGAAAAAAATCTTAATTTCAAAGATTAATCGTCAAATTATTTTTACCTGGTTTAAAAATAGTTTCGACATCTATATAAACCAAACTCCATATCACTTTTGCATTTCATGAAGTTAAATCTCAAATAAGTTCGTGATAGTTTTTTTTTTCGCTTTTCAATACAAAGAAGACGCGAGTTAAGTTTTTAATTTTTTTTTATCCTTCAGTACATTGAAGTAGTGGTTTGACGTGGTGCGATTTCCAAAAGCACGATTGGCATGGCACAATTTCTAAAAATCACGATTGATTTGGCGTGATTTTGTTCTACGTGTTCCGAAAGGTGTATTTGTCTAAATAATTTTAAACGAAGATATTTATCTAATTAATTTTTAAATGAATATATGTGAATAAAGTAGCTCAAAAAAATTTAGTTCGGTTAGTTAATTCGGTTAAAACCGAATAATCTCCTATAAGGTGTGATAACATGAAGATGAGACAATATGAACATCATTGACCACTCGACCAATTATTTGATATCGTAAATATTATTATTTTTAATAGAACATTACTAAGCATATTTAAAAGATGTTTATATTAGTTCTTATTCATGAAATTGTCTTTGAAATATAATTTTATTAATTATTAAATTTATATGTATATATTAATTTCTTATTTATGAAATTATATTTTTAATATAATTTCGATGTATATATTATTTTTTTATTTATGAAATCATTTTTAATTTTGTTTGTTATTCAAGTTTAGGTTATTTAGATAATTTTTTTTGTACTTGTCATGGGCAAAAGAGTTTTTGGGACTCTTATGTCCAATCGACTGACACAAAAAGCTCCAAGGACTTTTCAACTTGAGAGGTTTCATCACAATCCACTGTTGCATCATTTGTTCACCAAATATTTAAATTAACGGATTTGACTAATCAAACCTAAAAAATGGTTCAAACCACTTATTTTAGCTCAAAAAATATTTACCAAACGGGGCCTATACATATAAGGATAGTTCGAGAAGTGTTGAGTGGTAGTCATAGTTTTAAAATTTGTAAATTCTTATATAATTTAGGTATTCTTTTATATTTTTATTCATGATCTATTTTTATCCTCCTAAAATTATATAATTACACCCATTATCTTTTTAATATATCTTTATATAAATTTCCGCCATCAGTCATAAAATTCTACATCCTTCCTATATGTATACAATTTATGTAATAAAAGTGACACATGGGGGCAAATAAAAAAACGTCGGAACTAGGCCCGTAAACGAAATGAACGAACAAGGGTGTATTCATATTCGTTCGTTTAATTTTAACCGAACAAACAAACGAACACGGAACATAAACGAACAAAAAATTTTTTGTTCGTGTTCGTTCATTAAGGAATGGAGCTTGTTCGTGTTCGTTCGTTAACATGATAAACGAACACAAACGAACGTAAACGAACACAAACGAATATAAACAGACACAAACAAATATATATAATGTGTTAAATATTTAATATTTTGAGTTAGTTCGATTAATTCATTTAATTAACCAATTTTAAACCGAGTTAATCGATAATTGAAATTTGAAAAGACTCTTAATCATTAGCCGAAATCTAAAATTATCTAATAGATTGACCAATTTTGTTTTAGTTCGGTTTAATCGAACAATGAACACCCCTAGACATATGTGAATAAATTTAAATGAACATAAACGAACAGATTACCGAACGTTCATGAACATAAATAAACGAACAAGCCCTTTATTCGTGTTCGTTCATCTAATTAACCGAACAAAAAATCTTGTTCATGTTCGTTCGTTTAATAAATAAACGAACTTCCCGCCGAACGGTTCACTGAACGTTCGGTTCGTTTATAGCCCTAGTTGACACGTAAGTTTGAGCATATATTTCGTGAAGGTAACACAGTTCCGGATAGTATAGCAAAATTGTTCTCTCAAGACTGTTATGATGCTCAAGTATTTCTTACTCTTCCGGATACAATTCTACAACTTTTATATAACGATTGTAATAGCTAGTGCTTAGTTCGTCTAGCGTTTTTTATTGTTTTTTTATCTCCTATTATATAAAAGATAACAAAAAAAAAAGATGTTGGGTTGTTTTGAGAATTGAATAAATGGTCCCAGACGGAGAGTGGGAAAGCAGGGAATTAGAAAAGAACCTGTCGAATGCAATGATAAATAATTGATGGGATGCGGACATCACCGTCCGTACATTTAGAGGGGTCGGCACAGCACTGCTCAGTTTAGATCAGATCAGCCCCCATCCACAATCCTCTCATCCATCGTCACACCTCCTACTCATCTCATCCTTATGTCAGCATCGCGTCTTCTTTTTTCTTTTTTGGTTTTCACCTAAATATCATCATTAAACTTTTTAAAAAATTAATATTTTTTTCCATAAAACACAATTCATTTAAGGTTTAATATATATTGACTGCTCAAATTATATCTTTTAATTTTAAGTGTTTAAATTTTGTTGGTAAAAATAGGTGTAACATTTTATTTCGTTAATTGTAGGTGTTTGGCAGTTAACGACCGTTTAAAAATTCTTTAACCAATCAAAATATGACAAATAACATATTTTATTTTATTTTATTTATAAAAGATTCAAAATTTTTAAAAAATCCATAAAATTTTTAAAATTTTCCAAAATAGTCCGCAAATACTTAAATCCTTAAAGCCCTAAGTCCTAAAATCCCAATTTCAGACATTGCCAACACCAATCACTGACGGTGTGCCCACCACTTCTGTCGTCAGACCCTCAAAGCCAATTATCCCATCTTTCCATCATCAAAAGTCGACAAACGAGGTGCCTAACATCGAAGGAATGTTGTTCACGAAAGGAGCGATGAACGGCGAATGACGATCGATCAAAAGACGAACGACGTGCAGGTCTTGCGACGAGAGGATGAGGCTTCATTTTGTTGCCTACAGCGTGATGAACAACGATGATAATGGCCAGATTTGGGGGTTATTTTGTGAATTTTGAGAACTTTAGAGTTTTTTTAAATTAAGTTAGAAGAAACAAATAAAAAATTAAAATTGAAGTCATGTGTCATGCTTTGATTGGATAACATTATTTTTCAAACAACCTTTAACTGTTAGACACTTAAAATTAACGAAATAAAAAGTTAATCGTCTATTTTTATTAAAAAAAACTTTAAGCACATAAATGTATAGTTTGAATACTTATTTTTATATTAGTCATTCATTCTAAACAGAAGCCACATGAGAGATAAGAATTCACCGGGTACCGAAAACCAGTTCGAGAGATAACTGTTTTTCGTCAATGACTTCATTACCAATCTGATTGATTTCTAAAATAACATTTTATTTTCTATTTGACACTTTGTGTGCCCCGTCATGTGGAAATCTCGTAACAAATGTTTTTTCTCCAATTTAAGTGAAGACTCAATCGAAGTACGGAGATCATATGCTGAATTTCAAGCTGTGTTGAATATAAATTTTTCTCATAAGGAATTGTTATTGGTTCCAACGTTTGTTGGAATCGGATCAAGGTTAATTGTTATATAAAATGATCACCGAATTTTTAAGACGATTTTATTTTGGTCACCAAACTTTTAAAATTTTTATTAAAGTTATCTAACTTTTATTTTAGTTTCATGCTGACATGATCAGTTAATTTTTTTAATAAAATAATATTTTTGAGTCACACTTTCAGCGGATTAAAAATAAGTATCATCTCATGTAAACTCTTCTCTTTCTTTTTCTTCTCCAAATTTTATCAACAACAACAGTCTTCCGTAATTAGTTCAATTTCATCAAAATAATCTATCAATCCTACCGATTGATATCATCAATCACATCTTCTTAACTGTCCTTCATGGATTGTTTCTTTTATAGCATAATTTCTCATGCGAGTATAAAAGGGATTTAATGCAATGAAAATTGAAAAGCGTGAAAAAGCAGAAGATTTAGGAGGGTAGATTTGGAGTGCAACTTAATTAGAATGCGACTAAAAGATGATAAGTTTTAAAATTTATCATCGAACTAAAAATGTTAGTTTTTTTATAATATTTTCGGTTGTTTTTATTATTTTTTTTGCAAGTATCGATACTTAATTTTTTTGATAAATTTTTAATTTGAAACAAAGTATCGATACTTACAAAATAAATATCGATATTTACAAAAAAAAAAAACTAAAAAAACCAACAAAAAAATATTATCAAAAAATCTAATATTTTATTTTAAAGACAAATTTTAAAATTTACCGTACTTTAATCGAACGTTAGACTTGCCCGAAGATCTAGTGCTCTTTTTTTGGATAAATGGTATGTTGTATTATCCAAGAAAACAGGGAAACCCTGCAACATTAAACCTATACCCATGCCCTTGGGAGGCCATCCCTCAGGGAATTCCCCAAGCTGCACAGAGAGCTCTATTTACATCATCCATTCGAATGTTTCTACTTTGAAGTTTTACACTAACAGTAACCTTTATACAATCTATAAGGCTTTTACAATCTCGATTTGTACCTCTAAATTTCCTATGATTTCGTTCCTCCCATATGTAATACACATGAGTTCCACGCCAGCTTCAGAATGAAAACAATCAACGATTTACCCTTTAACCGAGACCAAAGCCACTCCAACTCACCATCCCAGTTTAACATCCTCCTGTTAAGCCCACACAGAGTAAGAACATTCTCCCAGATCTGCCTTGAGTAGCACCAGTCAGCAAATAGATGGTTCCTAGTCTCTTGGTCAGTACCACAAAGTAGACAACAATTAGTAATGCTCAGCCCCATACGCTGCAATCTATCCAATGTGGGCAGGCGATCAAGAATAGACATCCAAGCTATCAGTGAATGCTTTGGCACTCGCAAGCTAAACCAAACAACCTTATGCCAAGGTACCTCAGGTCGAACAACTCTAATTGCATTCCATATTCTCCCCACCTTCAAGACATCAGCCGGAAGTAGATTCTGCAAGTCAGGTCGAAGCTTCAGCATCTTCTTTAAACCCCAACTGAACTGCTGCTTACATTCCACAGTCCAAAGATCACGTCCCTTGAAAGCATAAGTCTTAACCCAAGCAACCCACAAGGACCCTTCATCAGAAAGCAACTCCTTAACTAACTGTATCAGACAAGCTCTATTCTAAGTGACAAGGTCCTTTACACCAAGTCCACCTTCACTCTTGGGAGTACAAATGACCTTCCACCCCACACGAGCACCTGAAGCAGATTCATCCTTGCCCTTCCAAAAGAACCGCATACAAAGCTGCTCAATCTTAGCAATCACACACTTAGGAAGCACAACTTGTCTACACCAGTAATTCACAACACTAAAAATGACAGCAGTAATCAGTTGTAACCTACCAACATAGCTAAGATGCCTACTGGACCATTGCCGCAACATATTTTGAATCTTCTCAATTAAAGCAGTGCAATCCTTCTCAGTTAGATTCCTGGTGACTAAGGGAATACCCAAGTATCTCACTGGCAGCTTACCTAGCTTAAATCCTGTAATTAACCCCAGATTAACTTGCTGCTCAGGGGTAACCCCTGCAATGAAAAGCTCAGATTTGGCCACATTTAATTTCAGACCAGAGTAAGTATAGAATACGTCTAATACACTCTGCACTCCAAGCAAGGAGTCTAAATTGCCCTTACAAAAGATGAGCAGGTCATCCGCAAAGCATAGATGAGTAAGCTGGACTTTTTTACACTTAGGGTGAAATTGGAAAACACTATTTGCAGCAGCTATATCCAGGTATAGGAGAGAACATTCATGGCAAGCACAAAGAGATAAGGGGAGAGGGGGTCCCCTTGCCTTATCCCCCGCTTCCCTTTAAAAAACCTACTAAACTACCATTCAAAGCAATAGAATATCTACTCCCAGTAAAACAAATCCCAATCCAAGTTTTAAAACGCTCAGGCAGACCAATGGCAGCAAGGATATGGGTTAGGAAATTCCAATTTAAAGAATCAAAAGCCTTCTGCGAATCCACTTTCAAAGCACATCGGGGAGAGATTAGCTTCCTACCATAGCCCATAACAAGCTCTTGTGCAAAAAGAGTATCATCAACGATACTTCTGCCCTTAATAAACGCAGATTGATTCTTATTGATTAGCCCAGGGAGATACTCCTTTAACCTTTCAACCAAAATTTTTATAATTGTTTTATATATGACAGAGCAGCAAGAGATAGGCCTAAAGTCCCTAGCCTTACAAGCATTTGGAATTTTAGGTACTAGAGTGACAATAGTAGCATTAAAAGCTGGCAAAAGAGAAGATGAGGTAAAAAAGTGCCTTACAGCCGCAATAAAATCACTTCCCACAGTTACCCAAGCTTTCTTGAAGAACCAGGAGGTATACCCATCAGGTCCTGGAGCTTTGTCCTTACCCTGACTAAAGATAGCAGCTTTAATCTCCTCATTTGTAATATCCCTAACCAATCTCTCCTGTGCAGAATCTGGACAGGAGCCTTGTAATATACTCCTCAGGTCCTCAACACTACTCCCCAGTACCTCTTCATCCACAGCACCAATTTGCTTAGTGTAAAACTGAAGGAGCTCCTCTGAGATACCCTCAAAAGTGGCTATCCTCTGCCCCTCATCATTCATTAGATAGGTAATGGTGTTTCTTTTCCTCTTGGCAGCAACACTAGCATGGAAAAACTTTGTTCCCTGATCCTCATCCTTAAGCCAATAAACTTTGGCTTTTGCTGGTAAAAATGTGATTCAGCTGATTCTAATTCAGCAAGGTCCAACTGCAATTGTTTTTTAGCTACAACATCAGTCCTGGTCACAGTCCCAGACAGATTAGCAAGCTGTAAACTTTCAAGCTATTGCCTCTTCTCAATCACTCTACTAGTAATATCAGCATAATGTGCCTGATTCAAAGCTTTCAGACATGGCTTCAATCTCTTCAGCTTCAAGAAAAGAACTTGTAGAGGTGTGCCACTAACTGGCTCAGCCCAAGACTCAGCTACATTTCTTTCAAACTCAGGATGTTGTGCCCAAAAATTAAAGAATTTAAAGGGCTTAGGTTTATGAACAGGGACCTCATCATTTAACCGAAGCACGGCCGGGCTATGTTCTGAAACCCTAGGAGCATGAAAATCCACACGAGAGCAAGGCAAGTCAATATGCCACTGGGAATTCACCAAAATTCTATCAAGCTTTCTTGCTAAAAAATTATCTTCTTGTTTATTAGACCAAGTGAACAGTGGACCAGCATAGGGATGGTCACTCAGATCTATTTCACTCAAACAAGTCTGAAAATCTTCTATAGCAGAAGTAATATAAGGACCAGCAACTTCAAAATCAGAACTTTCAGCAGCATATAGCGTAACATTAAAGTTACCCCCACTATCCAAGGATTATCCCCAACTAATGAAGCAACCTGCCTTAACTGCTGCCACAACTCTCTTCTTTGCATATTATCATTGCTAACATATACAGCAGAAATAGTCACCAACTTCCCCTCAAGCAGCCCCTGCACAGTGAGAACCTAACTACCTGAGTGGAGTAGGCTAAACTGCAAGCTCTTCTTGCACAAAATCCAAATCTTACCCAGATCAATACAAGAGTAATTAGTAAAATAGTTTCAAGAGACAGAGATAGAAGAGAAAACTTCTGAAAACCTCACTTCCCTCACCCTAGTTTCACATAAGCACAGAATATCTACTTGCAACTTGTCCATACGTTGCAAAACCTTCCTCTACTTTTGTAGGCTGTTAAGCCCTCTAATATTCCAAAAAGCAACAGTTATTGAGCAAAACCACCACCCTTTGAACCTCGGACATCAGAACCTTTCACTTTACTCACTTTTTTAGCTTTCATTTCATGCAAGAGAGCAGCAACACCTAAAGAAACTACCCTGGCTTTCCTAGGCTCCCCTAAAGATTCAGAATCAACATTATTAATCACGTCAAATTTATTCTTAGAGCTAGTAAATACAACAGTCTTACCAGTATGACCCTTACCCTTTCCTTTCCTAACATCCGAGCTGTGCAAGGGAGAAACTCCTCAGTGGGAATGGCTACATCTCCAACCAAAACTTGAGAATCTTGCAACCTAAACTGCTCCTTGGAAACGGCCTTAGCCCCTATAGCCAGCTCAACAATAGTGGAGTCCACACCAGGAGGGATGCTAATGGCCTTAGCATCAGCTAGCTCAACACCAGCACCCTCAGTGGAAACACTAATGGCCTCGGCTATAGAAGCTGGTACATCGTTCATACCAGTAGCATCACCACTAGCCTCAGCCTCTATACCTAGCTCTACATTAGCATCCTGGACACTAATGGCCTCAGGTATAGTAGCCAGATCAACAGTAGGATGCACCCCTGCATAAGCTTTCCCAGTTTTTACCCTCCACTCAGGACCTTTCTCAGGAGCCTTCTCAGCATGTTTCTCAAGACATAAGGCATCCGAGTGATCAAAAATGTGACAACCAGAGCAGCAAGGAGGCATCCATGGGACCTTAACCTTCACATAAACTACTGACTTATCTGGCAGCTTTACAGGGATGGTTCGTGGGATTCGATTTCCAGAAACAACCTCAATACACACTTTAGCAAATTCAAGACGCTCCCGAGTTGCAGTGATCGAATCCATATACAATGGCATTCCTAAAGCACTAGAAATGTAACTCAATCCCTTTCGATTGAATAATTCCAGAGGGACATTATACAGTTGTACCCAAACTGGCATCTTAGCCAAATCAAAATCAAGTCTCTTGAGGTTAGGTTCCCACTTGAGTAAAACCAGAGGCTTATGCTGGATATGCCATGGACTATTCTCCAAAACCCAGTCCCTGGCAGTAGCATTCGCAAAAGAGAACACATACAAATTAGGTCCAGCGAGACTAACCTTAGCAAGAGACGGCTTGCCCCAGAGTGATTCAACAATCTTCTTCAGAGCAATGAAGTTCGGAGCTGCACCAATGAACTGCCCCACCAAAGAATGTTTCCAATCATCAATACCCTCATTGAAAAGCTCAGATGGCGGGTCAACGGCAATTGAATTCTCAAAAGTAACCGGAGGAAAAAATCTAGGGTTTGTTCATCCCCGCCTCCAAAAAAGAATTGTTTCCAATCCACCGTTGTCATACGAAACCCAAATAGAATAGGAATATGAACAAGAAGAACCTAGTCAGATCGAGAAAACCAAGCAGGATCAAGCTAAAATCGCAAAGAATAAAGAAAATCTCAAGGGCAGTTAGACCCGCAAACGTGCGCCGACAGAGAAAATTTCATCCCATTTGCCATCAAAATTTTTTTTTTTTTTGGATCTAGTGCTTTTTCACAGTTGAAAAATAAATAGTGGCAGACAAACGAGGCCTTCATGAAAATCACCTCTGACCCACTATAGGATAGAGGCGCAATGAGTAGTAAAATGTAAAAAAGGTACAATCAAAAGGACCTTATTGTTAATTCCATATTGTTTAGATATATAGTATTGGAAAAAACACGAAAAGTCAAAACTTGACTCTATAAAATATCCTATAAATTTTCATTGAAAGATTCACCCACTAAAATCAAAGTAAGTTTAGATGGTAAACAACTTGTTATTATTTAAGTAAGTCTCGAGCTCGAAGCCTTACGTATGTAGAAAATTCTCGCTGAAAGACTCGCTCACTAAAATTAAGTGTGCGACGCGACTCAGTTCAAATTATTCAAGACAAAGCTGTAAAAAACCTATATACTATATATTTTAGAGTTGAAATTTATTTAATTAAATCATTTTTTAAAATGTCTTTAATTCGTCTATAAAAGTTTAATTCGATTTAAGATGTCTAATCATGTTTTTATTATCAAAACAATTACAGGCTTTTTCTTAAAGGAAAGTAATTCTCGTTTTTTTCGATTTTTTTTCACTTTATTGTTGTCGGGAAAAAAGTTGACATTGGCAAATGGCAATGACAATTCTTTTTGTTTTCAACGTTTATTGTACCCTAATGCTCATGTATTGTAAGAAGCGGTATCATTTAAATTAAAATTTCGTTGACTTCATTTATTAATTGAATGAACAAAAATACACTAAAATCTCTAATAAAATTTTAAAAAGCAAAGTACATAAATGGTCACTAAACTATCTCCAAAAGTATAAAATGGTCATTAAATTTTCAAAAGTTATATAATGGGCATTAAATTTTAGTTTTTGTTGCAAATTAGTCGCTGAGCCGTTAACTGTCATTAATTGGGTGACATGGTATTTATAGAAATTTAAATAATAGAATATTTAATCCTCCATATTGACACATTGAATCGATTTATTCCTAATTTAACCCTCATTATTGATGTCTAAATTAATTGGATGTGTAAATATTGAGAATTAAATATGTTATTATACAAATTTTCGTAATTACCTCGTCTCCTAGTTAACGACGGTTACGGCTCAGTTGTAACACCCCATTCCCGGTCTTGTAGGGAACCGGGTAGGAGATGTTATTGGTGAACGATAACGGTGTTCGATACAATAATTCCGATGAATTAACGGTGTTTCGATGCAATATAAAGGTTCAATACTATTATTTGTTCGATACAACATGTCACCAGATCAATACAAACAACAATAAATGTTTTAGGGACCATTTTGTAATTTTCACAAGTTTGGAAACTAATCTGTAATTTTTGTAATTACTAGGTCCTTGTAAGCAATTAATCTTGCCAATATAGAATTCAATGTGTAGTTAGCCGGCATATCCAATTCCAGTACATTTAAAATTCATTTACTAGCTCGATTACTTGATACAATTTTTAATGATCAACATGTAAAGTTTAAAATTTGTTCCAATATTCTTTTAACCAACTTACCTGTATCGGTACCGGTACTCGAGAGGTTGTACCGGTACGAATGGCCGTTATTACCGTTGAGATTAAAGGTGGGTATCGGTGCGGGCTAGGCTGTATCGATACGCTATTTATAACCCAATTTCCAGTAGCATTTTTCCGTACTAATAAGAGATAAACCGTATCGATACCAAGCTTATATACATATGAGGATCGGTACGGTCCCCCTCCGTACCAGTACCCTGGTCATTTTACAAATTCCAGTGGCGAAAATCCGCACCGATACGCCTTAACTAGTATCTATACGCCTTTACAACTTAGTCCAATTGTAATACCCCAATTTTTGGTTAGTGACTAAATTGCAAAGATTTAAAATTTGGTGGTTTTAGTTCAATGAATAAAACGTAAAAATTCAAAGTTTGGTGGCAAAAGTGAAAAGTTGGGAAAAGTTTAGGGACCAACAAGATAATTTTTCCAATAACTATTTCTACGACAAAAATGAATAGTTTATCCCTGTATAAGATTTTTGGTGGGAATCGGATTTTTGGTACTGGAATTGTTTAAAAATCTATAAAAGGGATAAGTTTCGGAAATTAATTCGGATGATCATTCGAGCTCAGAAAATTATGAAAATTTTGTGGGAGTCTTAGATAGACTAAAAGAAGATGGTGTTAAGTTTTGGGATCGTTTTGATTCGATTTGGATTCAATTCTATACAGTATTTGAGTAAATATGGGTTAATGGCATTTTTAAAAATACCAAGGTTCATTAATGGCATTTTAGTCATTTTACCCTTACTTTTTAATTAAAGATGATTATGGAAAAGTGATAAGGTTAGGTGTCAACACCTAATTGGTCATAATGAAGGGGTAAAATGGTAATTTTATTATTGATGGAGATTTTTAAATTGGATATTAAAGGATTAAAATGCCATTTGTAATGTAAATTAATGATAGAAAAAGCTAGAGAATTCTTTCTTCTTTCTCCCTTGGCCGAATTCAACATAGCAAAGGTGAGGAAATCTTTGATTCAATGTTTAACTTGATCTAGTTGATTTTTGGTTCAAGACATGAAATAGAAAATTTATCTCAATCAAATTCTCTTTCATTTGGTATAATTTTTGAGTAGTTTCCATGTCTATATGTTGAGTTTAGGAATTAGGGTTTATGAAGAACAAGTTGGATTTTCATGTTTTATGGATTCTTTTGATCTAATATGAGGTTGTTCTAAGCTTGCAAATAGTGAAAATTCCATGAATTATGATGTAGGTTGAAATTGGGAAAATTGAAAAATTAGGGGAAACTCTTGCAAAATTTTTATTTGAATTAGAAATGATGTTAGAAGCTTGAATATGATGTTAGGAGGTTTGGAAAGTTAGGTCAAAGTGACCATTTGTATTCGGCTAAGTGAAGAAATTTGGGGGAAAATTATGGAAAATTTTCCTAAGCTTGGAAATGATGTAATGATGATTTTGTAAGCTTTGGAAAGCCATTTGGAATAATATGGAAGGTTGTGAGGTAATAAGGAATAAGTTGTAAATTTTGGAAAGTTTAAGGACTTAGTTGTTAAACTTGTTGTTGAAGTGTACTGTGATGGAAAATCAAGTTTAGTGATTAAAAGGTTGACTATGAAGTTTAGATAAAATTTGGGGACCAAATTGTGATTTCGGTAAATTTAAGGATTAACTGTAAATTTTTAAAGATTGGGTCCTCAAGTGTAAAGAATGAAGAATGTGAGGTTTAGAGCTGGAAATAATGGTTGGAAGCTTAAAAAGAGTCTTTAGGACTGGAATGAATATTTTGGGAATTTTGAAAAATTATTAGAAATATTCTTCCTAATGTGTATTAATGTTAGTAAGATACTAACATGTATTTTGAATGGTATGTGTTGTTGTAATGCTGTGTAGATTGTAATCGTGATCAGACTCGTGATTTGAATAAAGCAGTTGATAAGGAAAAAGTTCAAGAATAAGGTCGAAGGTGATTGTACAGCTTGCTAAGTTACTAGTGAGGCAAAGATGAGTGCATTCTACTTACTCTATTTATGAAATGAGAAAGACTGGTGATAAGTTATTCTCGATTATTGAAAGAAAAGGATTTGAATTTTATTTAATGATTTTGAAATGCTTTATGAATGATTTTCGGGTATGAACTGCCCAATGCATATATTTACATATTGAAGTGATTATCTTGATCCATTGATATTATCGAAAATGAATGAAATGTTCACAGTAGTAAATTAATTGAAAGCCCATTGTATAATTATTGATAGTTTTGGTATATTGGCATGCCAAAGAGGTGGAGTATATTAATATGATATTACTGTCAAGTACAGTAATGAGACAGTGAGCTGTGTTCTACGGCTATGACCTATTGGTTAATACTGCTGTTAAGTTACGGCAGTGATATAGTGAGTTGTGTTCTACACCAATGACCTATTATGACGTTAAGTTACAGTAGTGTTTACAATGTTACACTGACATTGATACATTGGTATTGATACATTGATATCAATACATCGATGCATTGATACATTGTTTTATTAATGGCACAACTAAATAGTTATTGTCGGGCACATGTGCATACTCATCATTGACTCGCATTCCATATATTCTTATCCATATTACATTGGGCTATATTGATATGGAAAGTGAAGTATAATGGATCAAATTGATATAACATGTATTGTATTATATATGAATATTGAGATAGTTACAGGTTACGAAAAAGGGAATGGTTTTGACAAGTTAGTTTTATGATTTTCAAATCCTTTTTGATATTTATAATTTTGCACTCTAATTGTTCTTATCATTATTTTACTATGGAATGTTTTAAATATTGTTACATTGCCTCACTAAGTATATACTTAGCGCGTGATTGTTTCACGTGTAGGTGAGAAGGAAAGTAAGGAGTAAGGAGCAGCTGTAGACTTCATCACGTTTTGAGGATTGAGCATCAGTGATTAGTATGACATATTTAATGTTGTCTTTTGATATTTCTAGTTGGCATGTATAATATAAATGTTTTTGGCTACTCTGATATATAAATATTTAGAAACGAGTTAGATTAATCATATTTTATTTACTATCGAAATGATTTTTAAATTAGACAGTTTTTAAGCAGTTTTATTATTTAAATAGCTACTAAGTAAACTGCCTAGTTGTTGCTTGAATTTAGGTTTGAATTGAACTTAGAAAAATTAAGTTTTTAAGTTTTACGCGATTAGCTAAATGGCTGGTTTTAAAAGGTTATATTTATGTGATAAAAGAAACAAGTTTATAATTGATTCCATGTATGTGGTCTACTGTAATACCCATTTTTGTCTGGGCCCCAAATTATATTCGAACCATTTACCCTTTCCAAAAATATATATACTAAATTCAAAAAAAAAATAGCAAATTGACCAAAGCAAGGCATGTCATCCCATGCCTTGGCCATGCCCTGCAGCCCCATGCCACCCCATGCCCGGCTAAGTTTTCCCCACACTCCACTCAACCATGATTTTAATTCCCCCTCCTCATGATCCATTAAAAGGCGGCAGATTGAAAAATTGAAGAGAGAGCCGGCCATTTCAAGAATTGAAAGGGGAAGGGCTTATTGAAAAAAAGAGAGGGAGAGGCTCGGCATTTAAAAAAAAAGGTTCTCACATTATTTTGAAGATAAAGGGAGAGAATTCTCTACTATATTTGGGTTTGGGGTATATTCTTTCTTTTGTATTTATGGTATTGTACATTTTATGGTTTAATGAAATATTAGTTGGTAATCCTTGTTATTTATTTAAATTTCGTTCTTACATGTTTTGTATGTTTATATATGTTGTTCGAATGTGTTTAGTTTAATTTTCAGTTAATGTTTATATTTTATAGTCTCCTTTAAATATATCTAGAAATTTTTTATAGGTATAAGTTTTTTACCTTAATTATTATGTTTTAAGATTAATATGTATGAATGTTTTAGGTTAGTATTTTATTTTTGTTGGAGTCGTTTTCATTTATAAGTTAGATTAATATTTATGTATGTATGTTGTGAATATGTTGCATTGTGGTTTTTGTTTAGGTTTTATTACATGTATATATGTGGTTAATTATTTCTTGAATTATGTTTTTTTCTCCTTTTTCACATGTTCTTTTATGCTTTGTTATTGTGATATATCGTGTTTATGTTTTTTTATTTGTGTTTAATGTCATGATAGTGTTATATGTATATCATGCATTTGTTGCATTTGTATTTTTTCTTATGTGTTTAAGCATGTTATAATTAATTAGTTTATATTTGGAAGCATGTCTTTTTGCATGTTTATATTTATATTTTGTTTTATTATTGTAACATGTCATGTTATTTTCGTTCATGCATTTCATTTAATATTATTTATGTTAGATTAGTTTTTTATTTTGTTAGTGTTTATTTATATGTGTATCGTATTGTATTTATTTATGCTTGCCATGTTTTAAATTACATTTCGGAAATATAAATTGTCAATGCGGTGCCCTTTTTATCTGAGCGTAAATGGGGCCAGTATTAGACGTAGTGATGGTGGTTGGGCGTTTACTCTCGGATAATGGGACTTTTAAAATTTACTCGCACATATAACCAAATTTTAATTTAATCGTCACTTTAATCCGGAAAGTTTAATATTAATAAAGCGGTAATTATTAAAGTATCAATTTTGGGCGGTGTGAGGGTGCTAATCCTTCCCCATCCGTAACCGACTCCCGAACCCGACATTTTAAAATATCTGGTTTTTACGGTGTCGGTCCACCTTGAGTAGCCGGTGGCGACTCTATTTTTAAATAAAACACGGGTTTTATAAAACTCCACGCGGAAGACATTATTTTCAAAATAAAGTAACACAAAAATAAAAACCACATTTTTTAGATCGCTACAGATGGCGACTCATTTAGGGACTTTTTTTTTGGTTTTCAAAAATAAAAGAGAGTCAAGCTTTTTAAATAATTATCGCTTTACTAATATTGGAAATTTCAGATTAAAGTGACTATTAAAGTAACATTCGGTTATAATTGCGTGTTTATTTTGAAACATTTAAAATTTAACATATAAACCCGTCATTTTAAGTGGGGGAAATGCTAATGCTTTTGTGAGGATATCGTTCCTCCCTGTAGGCCTAGCAAGTACCTTCGAGGCTCGAGTACCTTATGCTTTCGTAAGGATATCGTTCCTTCGTGCAGGCATAAGCAAATGGGTCCCCATGAATTGAACCCGGTTGAAAGGAGCCTATAATGGGTGATGACCGGGGGGCCTTGCTACTCTTAGTAGAGGACAACAAGGACAATTCGGGTACCTCTTAGCACCAAAACTGCATATAGTAAGCCGTATGAGCCAACCATTTAGAGCCATGTCGGTACTCTGCCCGTTAGTGGTCACCCTATTTAGGCTCAGGTGCCTTATTTCTTGTTTATGTACAGTTTTTTAATTACTTCATTTTTGTCATATTTATCATTTGTTTTATTTAATCATTTTATTCAGTACTACCTCATTTCATTTTCATTTTCATCACATCAATTTCATTTGCATCATTACACAACATTATCACAATCTTAATTTTGCATTGCATTCACATAAATCATTTTGCATTTAAGACACATTTTGCATATAGATGCATCAATTTTAAAATCGGTCCTCGGGATGTCCCGCGTCATTAATACCAGAGAAAGCTAAGTCGGCCAATTCAGCACCATTACCAAACCTCCACAAAAACTCAGTCTGGGGGCATCTCTCGACAAGTGCCAAATTCTAACACTCACCCTTCACTCTCCATCACCGAAATTAACCCACCACCTTTCATCCTTCAGAAATCATCCACACTCACCATTTCCAACCGAAAACACAATAAAGTTTTTTCCATCTCCACTACCATCACTGCCCATCGACCAAAATACTTGAACAGAGAACCCCTCATTTCACTGCCCGAACCCTTATGTTTGAGTCATTTTGAACTCTCGACTTACCACCACCCAACAACCAAGCCCTTCAACTCTACCATTCTACCCAAAGCCATTCAAAAAACCGAAAGCCGAGCAAGCCTTTGCTGCCCTTCTTTTGGAATCATACCTCGACATCCCAAATGCTAAACACCAATAGCCATCTACAGCGTTCCACCTGTGTTCACGAGAGCACTAAAAGTCATCCAAAAAGGTGACAATGCAACTCAAAGTTGAAACATGCTACAAAGGCATTCCCAGAACAATATGTAAAAGTTTGGGGGCATCCAAACAGGAAAATGAGTCCAAATAAGATGTTCGAAGCTGAAGAAGGTTGGGGCACCGCCATACAAAGAACCAAGTTCCCGACATGACCAGTCGAGAGTCAGAGGCATTCCTTTGAAGACAAAAAAAAAATCAAATCATGTCGCATTCATGCATTTAGTTGCATTCATCTTGCATTGAATCACTCTTGCATATATCATACATTTAGATTAGGTGCATACATTTAAGTTGTCATACATTTAGGATAGACACTTGCATTTAGGCATAAAATTAAATGCATTCATGCATTTTCGCTTGTACATAACAGGTCTACGAAAGGGATCGAAGAGCCTCAGCCATGGGGGCAACAACACGACGGCCAACCTTAGTCTTAGAGGAGGCCAAACACAAAAAGGATGCTAAAACATCAATAAAAGGTAACAATGACAATTGTGAACATTTACTGATTAATGTTTTTTTTTTCATTTTCAGGTCATACCTCTCCGCCAGTAGAGCAGCAGAAGTAGCATTTTTCAGATCTTGCCTTCGTCATTGTTGATAGGCCAACATTTCCAGATTTTGCTTTATCGCTGATGGTGCAGCAATATAGACATCCTGAAGATCTAGTTTCTCCGTTGATGGTGCAACAAATCTGAACCTTTCCCCAAGCAGATTGAATTTCTATTCAGGTCTTGTTTCTCCGCTGACGGTGCAGCCAGACCTAATTTTTTCTCGAGTTTTACTTCTTTGTACAGTTCAAGAAAAAAATCATCAAAAAAAGAGAATTGAAAATTTTTGAAAAAAATAGAAGAATTCAAAGAAAAATTGAAGAAATAAAAAAAGAGAAAAAAATCAAAAATCGAAAAAATCAAAAGAAAATTTATCAACTTTCATCGCTCGATCTAGACCCTATCTCATGATGGAGTGTGACAATGCAACCAAAGTTGAAACATGCTAGATCCTGCATTCCCGCTGATGGTGTAGCCGGTTCCAAACAGTCGTTATTCCAAATAAGATGTTCCGCTGAAGAAGGTTGGGGCACCGCAAAGCTGAACCAAGTCCTCATATCATGCTCTCCGTTAATAGTGCATTCCTTTGAAGACAAAAAAAAATCAAATCATGTCCATTCATGCATTTAGTTGCATTCATCTTGCATTGAATCACTCTTCCTACTTTCCATTTAGGTTAGGTGGTACATTTAAGTTGTCATTATCCGATAGGATAGACACTTGCATTTAGGGCATAAAATTAAATGCATTCATGCATTTTCTCGGCTTGTACATCTTCAGTCTGATGGGGATCAAGAGCCTCAGTCGTCATCATCCAATCCACGTCATCCGCCGATGGAATGGCTAGGCCAAACACAAAAAAGGATGCTAAAACATCAATAAAAGGTAACTTGACAATTGTCCGATGGTGTTTACCGATTAATGTTTTTTTTATCATTTCCAGTCATACCTCTACCAATGGAGTGGCTGGTCCTAGCATTTTTACTATCCTGCTTCTCGTCTTGTGATAGTAACATTTCCAGTTAATGTTCTTTTCTCCGTTGATGTCAAGTAATCTAAAATGTTATTATTCGATCTACCCTCCGTTGATGGTGCAACAAGATCCAACTTTCCCCAAGATTTTTAAGTTCTCTTTATTAATGTTGTTTCTAAAAAAATCAAAGAAAAAGATGAAAAAATCAAAGAAAAATAAAAAAGAAGAAGAAAAAAATTAAAGAAAAAAAAAAAATTTTTTGAAAAAAAATAGAAGAATTCAAAAAAAAAAAATGAAAAATGAAAAAATGAAAAATCAAAAGAAAATTTATCAACTTTCATCTCCGATCTAGTCTCTCTCTGCTGATGGAGTGGCTAGGTACAAGCTATCGTCGTCCTTAGATCTTGCTCTCCGCTGATGGTGTAGCCGCCTCCAGTCGTCATTATCCGATCTAGTCCTCCGCCGATGGAGTGGCTAGGTCAAAGCTGCAGTTGTCCTCTAATCCTCGCTCTCCGCTGATTGTGTAGCCGGTTCAGTCACCATTATCCGATCCAGTCCTCCGCTGATGGGTGGGTTGAATCCATGTTACCAACATTCTCGATCTTACTTCTCCACGATGATGGAGTAGTAGGTTCCAAACATCTATCTTTCGATCCGGTCTTTCGCGATGGAGTGGCCGGGTCATTTTTACTCTCGTATTACTCGATGAAAAATAAGAAAGAAAAGAAAAAATATGAAAAAAACAAAAAAAAAAAAAAAAAAAAATCAAAAGAAGGAAAAAAGTTGTCGTTTTGTCATCTTGCTAATCTTGCTGTCCGTTGATGGTGTAGCCGATTCATCGTCTTTCATTATCCGATCCTGCCTCTCTTCATTAGTGTTGCTAGGATCAAGTTTTGCTACCCCTACTTCTTCGTGATGGTGTTGTAGGGGGTCAAGTTTTTCTTAGGAATCACATCGATGTCAATAATGTAGGGTTGAAAATGTTTTTATTCCCCATCTTACCCTCCGTTTTGAAGGTTTTGCCTCCCCAAAAGTGACAATTAAGATCAATCAAGATAATGAGCTAAAAAAATCAAAGAAAAAAGATGAAAAATCAAAGAAAAAATAAAAAAAGAAGAAGAAAAAAATTAAAGAAAAAAGAAAAAAAGAAGAAAAAATCAGAAGAAGTCAAAAAAATGAAAATGAAAAAATGAAAAAAATGAAAAATCAAAAGAAAATTTATCAACTTTCATCTCCCGATCTAGTCTCTCTGCTGATGGAGTGGCTAGGTACAAGCTATCGTCGTCCTCTGATCTTGCTCTCCGCTGATGGTGTAGCCAGTTCCAGTCGTCATTATCCGATCTAGTCCTCCGCTGATGGAGTGGCTAGGTCCAAGCTGCAGTCGTCCTCTAATCCTGCTCTCCGCTGATTGTGTAGCCGGTTCCAGGTCACCATTATCCGATCCAGTCCCTCCGCTGATGGGGTGGTTGAATCCATGTTACCAACATTCTCCGATCTTACTTCTCCGTTGATGGAGTAGTAGGGTCCAACATCTATCTTTCGACCCGGTCTCTTCGTCGGTGTTGTAGCCAGGTCATTTTTACTCTCGTATTACCATGATGAAAAATAAGAAAGAAAAGAAAAAATATGAAAAAAAACAAAAAAAAAACAAAAAAAAACAAAAAAGACAAAAGAAGGAAAGTTGTCAGTTTTCTGATCTTGCCTCTTCGTCAGAGTTGTAGCTGGATCAGACATCAGAACTTTCGTCCATTGATCCTGCCTCTTCATTAGTGTTGCAGCTGGATCAAGTTTTGTAGACCCTGCATCTTCGTCAGTGTTGCAGCTGGGTCAAGTTTTCTTAGGAATCACATCGTCATCAATAATGTAGCAAGTTGGACTCATTTTTCTTCCCCAACAGACCACCTCCCGTTTTGAAGGTTTTGCCTCCCCAAAAGTGACAATGTGGATCAATCAAGATAAGAAAGAAGATTTGCATCAAAGAGAAATAAGACACGCGCCAAAAGGGGGAGAAGTTCAGCCAGACCGGACAAAGAAAAAGAAAAAAGAAGAAAAATCAGAGGAAGTCAAAAAAATGAAAAAATGAAGAAAAAATGAAAAATCAAAAGAAAATTTATCAACTTTCATTGCCCAATCTAGTCTCTCCACTGATGGAGTGGCTAGGTACTAGCTATCGTCGTCCTCTGATCCTGCTCTCCGCTGATGGTGTAGCCGATTCTAGGTCGTCATTATCTGATCTAGTCCTCCGCTAATGGAGTGGCTAGGTCCAAGCTGCAGTCATCCTCTGATCATGCTCTCCGTTGATGGTGTAGCCGGTTCTAGGTCGCCATTATCCAATTCAGTCCCTCCGCTGATGGGGTGGTTGAATCCATGTTACCGACGTTCTTCGGTCTTACTTCTCCGTTGATGGAGTAATGGGGTCTAATATCTATCTTTCGACCCAATCTTTTCGTCGGTGTTGTAGCCAGGTTATTTTTTACTCTCGTATTACCATGATGAAAAATAAGAAAGAAAAGAAAAAATATGAAAAAAGAAACAAAAAAGCAAAACAAAAAATAAAAAAGAAAAAAAAGAAAAAAAAGAAAAGAAGGAAAAAGTTGTCAGTTTTCTGATCTTGCCTCTTCGTCAGAGTTGTAGCTGGACCAGACATCAGAACTCTCGGCCATCGACCATGCCTCTTCGTCAGTGTTGCAACTAGATCAAGTTTTGTAGACCCTGCATCTTCGTCGGTGTTGCAGCTGGGTCAAGTTTTCTTAGGAATCACATCGTCATCAATAATGTAGCAAGTTGGACTCATTTTTCTTCCCCAACAGACCACCTCCCGTTTTGAAGGTTTTGCTTCCCCAAGAGTGGCAAGGTGGATCAATCAAGATAAGAAAGAAGATCTGCATCAAAGAGAAAGAAGATCTACCGAAGAAAGAAGACACGCGTCAAAAGGGGGAGAAGTTCAGCCAGACCGGACAAAGAAAAAGAAAAAAGAAGAAAAAAATTAGAAGAAGCCAAAAAATGAAGAAAAAAATGAAAAAATGAAAAAAAAGAAAAAAGAAAAATCAAAAGAAAATTTATCAACTTTCATCGCCCGATCTAGTCTCTCCGCTGATGGAGTGGCTAGGTACAAGCTATCGTCGTCCTCTGGTCCTACTCTCCGCTGATGGTGTAGCCGGTTCCAAGTTGTCATTATCCGATCTAGTCCTCTGCTGATGGAGTGGCTAGGTCTAAGCTACAGTCGTCCTCTGATCCTGCTCTCCGCTGATGGCATAGCCGGTTCCAGGTCACCATTATCCGATCCAGTCCATCCGCTGATGGGGTGTTGAATACATGCTACCGACGTTCTCTGATCTTATTTCTCCGTTGATAGAGTAGTAGGGTCCAACATCTATCTTTCGACCCGGTCTCTTCGTCGGTGCTGTAGCCAGGTCATTTTTACTATCGTATTACAATGATGAAAAATAAGAAAGAAGAGAAAAAATATGAAAAAAAAGAAACAAAAAAGTAAAAAAACAAAAAAAACAAAAAAGAGAATAGAAGGAAAAACTTGTCAGTTTTCTGATCTTGCCTCTTCGTCAGAGTTGTAGTTGGATCAGACATCAGAACTTTCGTCTATCAATCCTGCCTCTTCGTCAGTGTTGCAGTTGGATCAAGTTTGTAGACCCTGCCTCTTCGTCGGTGTTACAGCTAGGTCAAGTTTTCTTAGGAATCACATCGTCATCAATAATGTAGCAAGTTGGACTCATTTTCTTCCCCAACAGACCACCTCCAGTTTTAAAGGTTTTGCTTCCCCAAGAGTGACAAGGTGGATCAATCATGACAAGAAAGAAGACATGCATCAAAGAGAAAGAAGATCTACCGAAGAAAGAAGACACGCGTCAAAAGGAGGAGAAGTTCAGCCAGACCGGACAAAAATGGTTATTCTTTTTGTCTTTGCTCTATTTCTGTTACACATCAATGAGCAAAGAGGGGCAACTATAATACCCATTTTTGTCTGAGCCCCAAATTATGTTCGAACCATTTACCCTATTCCAAAAAATATATACCAAATTCAAAAAAATAGCAAATTGACCGAAGCAAGGCATCTCATGCCCTGCAGCCCCATGCCACCTCATGCCCTGCTAAGTTTTCCCCACACTCAACTCAACCATGATTTTAATTCCCCCCCATGATCCATTAAAAGGCGGCAGATTAAAAAATTGAAGAGAGAGCCAGCCATTTCAAGAATTGAAAGGGGAAGGGCATATTGAAAAAAAATAGGGAGAGGCTCGACATTTAAAAAAAATGGGTTCTCACATTATTTTGAAGACAAAGGGAGAGAGTTCTCTACTATATTTGGGTTTTGGGTATATTCTTCCTTTTGTGTTTATGGTATTGTATATTCTATGGTTTAATGAAATATTAGTTGGTAATCCTTGTTATTTATTTAAATTTCGTTCTTACATGTCTTTTTGTATGTTTATATATGTTGTTCGAATGTGTTTAATTTAATTTTCAATTATTGTTAATGTTTATATTTTATAGTATCCTTTAAATATATCTAGATATTTTTTATAGGTATAAGTTTTTTACCTTAATTATTATGTTTTAAGATTAATATGTATGAATGTTTTAGGTTAGTATTTTATTTTTGTTGGAGTCATTTTCATTTATAAGTTAGATTAATATTTATGTATGTATGTTGTGAATATGTTGCATTGTGGTTTTTGTTTAGGTTTTATTACATGTATATATGTGGTTAATTATTTCTTGAAGTATGTTTTTTCTCCTTTTTCACATGTTCTTTTATGCTTTGTTATTGTGATATATCGTGTTTATATTTTTTTATTTGTGTTTAATGTCGTGATAGTGTTATATCTATATCATGCATTTGTTGCATTTGTATTTTTTCTTATGTGTTTAAGCATGTTAGAATTAATTAGTTTAGTTTTGAAAGCATGTCTTTTTTGTATATTTATATTTTGTCTTATTATTGTAACATGTCATGTTATTTTCGTTCATGCATTTCATTTAATATTATTTATGTATTTATGTTAGATTAGTTTTTTATTTTGTTAGTGTTTATTTATATGTGTATCGTATTGTATTTATTTATGCTTGCCATGTTTTAAATTGCATTTCGGAAATATAAATTGTCAATGCGGTGCCCTTTTTATCCGAGCGTAAACGGGGCCAGTATCAGGCGTAGTGATGGTGGTTGGGCGTTTACTCTCGGGTAATGGGGCTTTTGAAATTTACTCGCACATATAACCAAATTTTAATTTAATCCTCACTTTAATCCGGAAAGTTTAATATTAATAAAGCAGTAATTATTAAAGTACCAATTTTGGGATGTGTGGGGGTGTTAATCCTTCCCCATCCGTAACCGGCTCCCGAACCCGACATTTTAAAATCTCTGGTTTTTACGGTGTCCGGTCCACCTTGAGTGGCCGGTGGCGACTCCATTTTTAAATAAAACACGAGTTTTATAAAACTCCACGCGGAAGACATTATTTTCAAAACAAAGTAAAACAAAAATAAAAACCACATTTTTTAGATCGCTACATCAATTGTAAATGCCTAGTGACATCTCTAAACTGTATTCAGCAATGGATACAGAAAGGGGGTGTTACATTTATCGGTATCAAAGCTATAGGTTTAGTCGGTCCTTAGCCAGAATGAAAGTTGTTTTTTGTTGAAAAATGTGTACATACCATTATGATGTCAAAATTTCTGATTTGATGTTTATATTATTTATGAATGTTGTTCCTTACTAATGTAGTAGTTATGTGATTATAGATGTCTGAATCAAGAGGTTCTAGACGAGCGGTGGATCAGGAGGTTTCGGAAGAAGCCGACAGTGGCAATAACGAGGTTAATAATAACCCTTCAACTCAACCGAATTAGGGAAGAGCACCAGCACAGCAGGGAATGCCTGTGCAAGATCAAGGGACTTTTCTTCCGGCTTTGGAAATGGTTCTGACACGTTTTCAGCCACAAGCTCCCCATTCTCCTCGAATGACAATTGCTAAAGAATTAAAAAGTTTGGGAGTGCCTAAATTTAAAGGAGAAGTAGATGAAGGTTCCGTGGATGCCGACATGTGGCTAAATGATCTAAAGATCATGTTAGAGGGATTTCACTGCTCGGAGACGAATAAGTTAGACAGAGCTGTCTCGTTACTTCGAGGTCAAGCCAGATTCTGGTGGACTAATGCTATATGCATGTTCCTCCCAAGTGGGTTACCTGGCAATTTTTCTTGGAAGAATTCAAGAACAAATATATTGGAGATCAGTTTATCCGGGAGATAAAACAATGATTTCTTGGCCTGAAACAAGGAAACCAGACCATCTACGAGTACGAGTGTGAGTTTAACAAGTTGAGCCGATTTGCAACAGAATTGATCCCTGCCGAAAAGGATCGATGTGATTATTTTATTGAAGGCTTGAATAGGAGACCAAAGGAAATGTTGGTGGAATTGAACCTGCCTACTTTTCAAGAGGTGGTGAATCTAGCTAAAGCAATGGAACGTGTATATTCAGATGACACGACAGAGCAGACTCCGCAATCCAATAAAAGACCAGGAACATCTTCAGCTCCTTTCTCATCGAAGAGAAATAAAAGTGGTTCTTGGTATAAGAATAAATCTGGATCTTCTCAGAAATGAGACAATACTAAAGGAAACAAGCAGGCTCAGACTGTTAATTCTGGTGTTGGTTCATCTTTCCAATTTAGAATTCAATCATGTGGTGTTTGTGGTAAACGTCATTCAAGCACTTGCTGGATGGTTACGGGAGCATACTTATATTGTGGAAAGATGGGTCATTTTATCAGAGACTGTCCTCAGAAATTTGGAGAGGAATCTGTACAGACGGAGAGATCTGCTGTAGTTCCACAAAGAGGTAGAGGCAGAAGCGGAACGGGAAGGCCATCCGAGTCTGTTTCACAGTAGGAGATTCGTGCACCAGCCCGAGTCTTTAACATGAGAACAGATAGGGATCGTGATGATCCAAAAGTTGTTACAGGTACATTCTATCTTTAAAATAATCTTGTATTTGTTCTGATTAATCAGGGTTCTATGCATTCGTATATTAGTACTAAGTTGATTGAAGAGAGGAGAATTCCACTAGAGTCTATCTCCAGTGATATAATAGCAACTAATTTATTGGGTCAAAGTGCGAGAGTAAATAGAATATGTAGAAATTGTCCGATAAAGGTGCAAGGAACAGAGTTTCTGGCGAACCTGATGGAGTTACCTTTTGAAGAATTTGAAGTGGTATTAGGTATGGATTGGTTATCTTTCTACCATGACATTGTGGATTGTCGCTTAAAGCGATTAATCTTGGAAAATTTGAAAGGTTAAGAAATAACAGTAGTGGAAAAAATGATGAATCCTTTATCTAATGTGATTTCAGCAGTTTCTGCGAAGAAGCTGCTATTAGAAGGTTGTCAAGCTTTTCTAGCTAATACAGTGGATACTCGAACTGTTGGAATTAAGTTAGAAGATATTTCTACTGTTCGAGAGTATCCAGATGTTTTTCCAGATGAGCTACCAGGATTACCTCCAGATCGGGAAGTAGAATTTAAGATAGAGGTGTTACCTGGTACTGCACCCATATCAATGGCCCTGTATAAAATGGTGCCAGCTGACCTTCGAGAGTTAAAGGCGCAATTGCAAGAATTATTAGATCAGGGTTTTATAAGGCCAAGTGTGTCACCTTGGGGCGCACTAGTGTTATTCGTGAAAAAGAAAGATGGATCTATGCGATTATGCATAGATTATCGTCAGTTAAACTAAGTGACCGTGAAGAATAAGTATCCTCTTCCAAGGATTGATGATCTATTTGATCAGTTAAATGGTGCATCTGTGTTTTCTAAAATTGATCTTCGATCTGGATATCATCAGTTGAAGATTAAGGAAGAAGATATTTTAAAGATGGCTTTCCGAACTCTGTATGGGCACTACGAGTTTGTAGTGACGCCGTTCGGATTGACTAATGCTCTTGCGGCTTTTATGGATTTGATGAATCGAATATTCCAACCATATCTAGATCAATTTTTAGTAGTATTTATTGATGATATTTTGGTGTATTCACAGACAAAGGAGGAACACGATGCTCATCTTTGTGTTGTTCTTCAGATTCTTTGAGAAAAGAAACTATATGCTAAGTTATTGAAATGTGAGTTTTGGTTATCAGAAGTTACTTTTCTCGGTCATGTGGTTTCAACAGAGGGAATAAGAGTAGATCCCAAGAAAATACAAGCCATAGTGGAATGGAAAGCTCCGAAGAATATTTCTGAGGTTTGAAGTTTCTTGGGACTGGCTAGTTCTTATCGAAGATTTGTAAAGAATTTCTTGATCATTGCCTCTCCGCTAACTAAGCTGTTAAGAAAGGATGTGTTATTCGTTTGGACGGATAAGTGTCAAGAAAGCTTTGAAACATTGAAGAAGATTTTAATTGAAGCTCCGATATTAGTGCAGCCTGAATCAAGTAAGGATTTTGTAGTGTACAGTGATGTTTCTCATAATGGATTGGGTTGCGTACTCATACAGAATGGAAAGGTAGTGGCTTATACTTCCCGACAGCTTAAAACGCACGAGAGAAATTATCTTAACCATGATTTAGAGTTGGAAGCAATTGTGTTTACTTTAAAGATTTGGCGTCATTATCTCTATGGTGAACGATGCTACATCTATACAGATCATAAAAGTTTAAAGTCTCTGCTGACTCAAAATGAGTTAAACTTGAGGCAGCGAAGATGGATTGAGCTTTTAAAGGATTATGATGTGGTTATTGACTACCATCCAAGGAAAGCGAATGTGGTAGTTGATGCCCTCAGTAGAAAGACTTTTGTTGCTTTAAGAGCTATGAATGCAGGGTTGGCTTTACAAGAAAATGGTACTTTGATTGCTGAATTGAATATAAGACCTACTTTGGTAGATCAGATAAAAGAGCTTCAGAAAGGGGATATGGAATGTTTGTCTAAAATCAAGCAGGTTGAAAAGAGTGAAACCAAAGATTATGAAATTAAGTCTGATGGAAGCTTGTACTATCGAGGAAGAATTGTTATTCCCGATAATGAAGAATTGGAGAAAGAACTTCTCTCTGAAGCACATTATAATCCTTTGATCATGCATCCAGGTGGAAATAAGATGTATCAAGATCTAAAGAATCGATATTGGTGGTTAGGGATGAAAAGGACTATAACTAAGTTTGTCTCGAAATGTTTAACGTGTCAGCAAGTCAACGCAAAACATCAGGTACCATCTGGGTTGTTGCAACTGATTTTCATTCCTCAATGGAAGTGGAAACGGATAACCATAGATTTTGTAACGGGGTTACCTTTGACTTCAAGCAAAAAGGATTCCATTTGGGTAATTGTTGACAAATTGACCAAGTCAGCACACTTCATCCCGGTGCGAACAGATTACTCTATGGACAAATATGTTGAGTTACATATTAGAGAAATAGTTCAGCTTCATGGAGTACCAGTCTCAAATAGAGATCCAAAGTTTACTTCCAGCTTTTGGAAATCATTTCATGAAGCTTTGGATACTCGACTTAATTTTAGCACAGCTTTTCATCATCAAACCGACAGACAATCAGAGAGAATTATTCAGATTTTTGAGGATATGTTAAGAGCATGTATGATTGAATTCAAAGGATCTTGGGAAACATATTTGCCATTAGCTGAATTTGCTTATAATAATAGCTATCAGGCAAGTATCAGAATGACACCATATTAAGCCTTATATGGAAGAAAGTGTATGACTCATTTGAATTGGTACGAATTAAAGGATCGAGACATAGTTGGTCCTGATATTGTCAGAGAAGTTGAAGACAAAGTGAAGATTATACAAAATAATCTAAAGATAGCTGACGATCGACAAAAATCCCATGCAGATTTAAAGAGGAAAGAAATTGAATTTCAAGTGGGAGATAAAGTGTTTCTTAAAGTATCACCTTGGAAGAAAGTGTTGCGTTTTGGATGAAAAGGAAAGTTGAGTCCGAGATTTATTGGACTATATAAGATTGTAAAAAGAGTTGGTCTGGTGGCTTATCAACTTGCTCTACCCCCGGAAATGGACAAGATTCATAATGTATTTCACGTGTCGATGCTCAGAAAGTATCGATCAGATCCTTCCCATGTCATTGTTCCAGAATAAATAGAGATTCAACTGGATTTGACATACGAGGAAGAACCGGTCAGAATCCTAGCACGTGATGTCAAGAAGCTAAGGAACAAGACGATCCCACTTGTAAAGGTACTTTGTAGGAATCACAAAGCGGAGGAAGCAACGTGGGAAAGAGAATAAGATATGGAAAAGCAGTTTCCTCATCTATTTAAATTAGGTATGTTTTGAAAATTCGAGGAGAATTGTAATACCCAATTTTTGGTTAGTGACTAAATTGCAAAGATTTAAAATTTGGTGGTTTTAATTCAGTGACTAAAACGTAAAAACTCAAAGTTTGGTGGCAAAAGTGAAAAGTTGGGAAAAGTTTAGGGACCAACATGGTAATTTCCCAATAATTATTTTTATGGAAAAAATGCATAGTTTATCCCGGTATAAGATTTTTGGTGGGAATCGAATTTTTGGTACGAGAATTGTGTAAAAGCTATAAAGGGGATAAGTTTCGGAAATTAATTTGGATGATCATTCGAGCTCAGAAAATTATGAAAATTTTATGGGAGTCTTAGATACACTAAAATAAGATGTTGTTAAGTTTTGGGATCGTTTTGATTCGATTTGGGTTCGATTCTATACAATATTTGAGTAAATATGGGTTAATGGCATTTTTAAAAATACCAAGGTTCATTAATGGCATTTTGGTCATTTTACCCTTACTTTTTAATTAAAGATAATTATGGAAAAGTGATAAGGTTAGGTGTCAACACCTAATTGGTCATAATAGAGGGGTAAAATGGTAATTTTATTATTGATAGAGATTTTTAAATTGGATATTAAAGGATTAAAATGCCCTTTGTAATGTAAATTAATGATAGAAAAAGCTAGAGAATTCTCTCTTCTTTCTCCCTTGGCCGAATTCAACATAGCAAAGGTGAGGAAATCTTTGATTCAATTTTTTGCTTGATCTATTTGATTTTTGGTTCAAGACATGAAATAGAAAATTTATCTCAATCAAATTCTCTTTCATTTGGTATAATTTTTTAGTAGTTTCCATGTCTATATGTTGAGTTTGGGAATTAGGGTTTATGAAGAACAAGTTGGATTTTCATGTTTTATGGATTCTTTTGATCTAATAAGATGTTGTGAGGTTGTTCTAAGCTTGCAAATAGTGAAAATTCCATGAATTATGATGTAGGTTGAAATTGGGAAAATTGAAAAATTAGGGGAAACTTTTGCAAAATTTTTATTTGAATTAGAAATGATGTTAGAAGCTTGAATATGATGTTAGGAGGTTGATTTTTTGCTTGAATCAAGTTGGAAAGTTAGGTCAAAGTGACCATTTGTATTCGGCTAAGTGAAGAAATTTGGGGGGAAATTATGGAAAATTTTCCTAAGCTTGGAAATGATGTAAGGATGATTTTGTAAGCTTTGGAAAGTCATTTGGAATAATATGGAAGGTTGTGAGGTAATAAGGAATAAGTTGTAAATTTTGGAAAGTTTAAGGACTTAGTTGTTAAACTTGTTGTTGAAGTGTATTGTGATGGAAAATCAAGTTTAGTGATTAAAAGGTTGACTATGAAGTTTAGATAGAATTTGGGGACCAAATTGTGATTTCAGTAAATTTAAGGATTAACTGTAAATTTTTAAAGATTGGGTCCTCAAGTGTAAAGAATGAAGAATGTAAGGTTTAGAGTTGGAAATAATGGTTGGAAGCTTAAAAAGAGTCTTTAGGATTGGAATGAATATTTTGGGAATTTTAAAGAATTATTAGAATTATTCTTCCTAATGTGTATTAATGTTAGTAAGATACTAACATGTATTTTGAATGGTATGTGTTGTTGTAATGTTGTGTAGATCGTAATCGTGATCAGACTCGTGATTTGAATAAAGCAGTTGATAAGGAAAAAGTTCAAGAATAAGGTCGAAGGTGATTGTACACCTTGCTAAGTTACTAGTGAGTCAAAGGTGAGTGCATTCTACTTACTCTATTTATGAAATGAGAAAGACTGGTGATAAGTTATTCTCGATTATTGAAAGAAAAGGATTTGAATTTTATTTAATGATTTTGAAATGCTTTATGAATGATTTTCAGGTATGAACTGCCCAATGCATATATTTACATATTGAAGTGATTATCTTGATCCATTGATATTATCGAAAATGAATAAAATGTTCATAGTAGTAAATTAATTGAAAGCCCATTGTATAATTATTGAGAGTTTTGGTATATTGGCATGCCAAAGAGGTGGAGTATATTAATATGATATTACTGTCAAGTACAGTAATGAGAGAGTGAGCTGTGTTTTACGGGTATAACTTATTGGTTAATACTGCCGTTAAGTTACGACAATGATATAGTGAGTTGTGTTCTACAACAATGACCTATTATTATTTTTATGTCATTAAGTTACGGTAGTGTTTACAGTGTTACACTGACATTGATACATTGGTATTGATACATTGATATCAATACATCGATACATTGTTTTATTAATGGCACAACTAAATAGTTGTTGTCGGGCACATGTGCATACTCATCATTGACTCGCATTCCATATATTCTCATCCATATTACATTGGGCTATATTGATATGGAAAGTGAAGTATAATGGATCAAATTGATATAACTTGTATTGTATTATTTATAAATATTGAGATTGTTACAGGTTACTAAAAAAAGAATGGTTTTGACAAATTAGTTTTATGATTTTCAAATCTTTTTTTATATTTATAATTTTGCACTCTAATTGTTCTTATCATTATTTTACTATGGAATGTTTTAAATATTGTTACATTGCCTCACTAAGTATATACTTAGCGTGTGATTGTTTCACGTGTAGGTAAGAAGGAAAGTAAGGAGTAAGGAGCAGCTGTAGACTTCATCACATTTTGAGGATTGAGCATCAGTGATCAATATGACATATTTAATGTTATCTTTTGATATTTCTAGTTGGCATGTATAATATAAATGTTTTGGCTGCTCTGATATATAAATATTTAGAAACGAGTTAGATTAATCGTATTTTATTTACTATCTAAATGATTTTTAAATTAGGCAGTTTTAAGCAGTTTTATTATTTAAATAGATACTAAGTAAACTACCTAGTTACTGCTTGAATTTAGGTTTGAATTGAACTTAGAAAAATTAAGTTTTTAAGTTTTACACGATTAGCTAAATGACTAGTTTTAAAATGTTATATTTATGTGATAAAAGAAACAAGTTTATAATTGATTCCATGTATATGGTCAATTGTAAATGCCTAGTGACATCTCTGACCTGTATTTACCAATGGATACAGAAATGGGGTGTTACACCAATAATGCTCACTTGTACCGATACGCCCCTACTCGTATCGGTACGCCATGTTCTATAATGGCAAAATTTATCTGATTTTTAGCAAATTTGGGCATTTAATCGATGGCCAAATTCTATGAAATTTTGCAGACAATATTCTTATGACATGTTCTTTATATATGTCAAATTTCATAACAATCTGAATCCGTTTACTAAGCTTAGTCTATTGTGAGCCAATTTTAACCATTTTAGGCTATAATTCAAGTCACACTTTACCCATATTATGCCTTATAAGTCAACATGACTACATAAGCAACTTTACACAACAAAATAACATTTTAGCTCATGTTCTACTATTATGCCACCATACTAGGAGTTTAGGAACATAGAAAATATTACTTTAGTCTAGCTTGTGACTTGCAAAAACTTGTTCTTCTCCCGATCCTCGACCTTTGTACCTTTTAACCTGATATGTGTAGAATGAGATGTATTAGGCTTATATATCCTAGTGAGGTAGTCAATAACAATGCAATAATAATACAATGGATGTCGATGGTGTCAAATTCAATACTTTAATGTAAATGTATCTCAAATACATGCTATAACAATGATTTCAATAATTTTAACCCTTGGATCGATATGAGATAGTGGATACGCGAATTCCCAACCAACATCACCAATCAATGAACGATCAAATCTTCCAACATCGCCAAATAGAGCCTTAGCTCAAGGACCGTAGTCCATTCCGTACCAATGAGCCCATGAATTCTATTGCATGCCAATTGTATCCAATGTTAACTCGAATCCAAGGTCTGGTGTTTTAAGCCAATACAATAACAATAACCACGTTGTTGGCAATAGCAAGACCAATGACAGTATAATGATTCAATGGTCAATAGTTCAGTGCAATGAACTTATTAGAGTTTACCAATATACCTCCTACGAGGTTTCGATGCAATGATACCTTGTAACATATTAGTAATGCAATAAACAATAAGTAACGAAACCGGGAAAAAACCTAACCATTTTCGAGACTCCGACTACACTCACCGATAATCTCGAAGCTTTGAAGGCTCCTGGATGGTGTCAAATTCAATACTTTAATGTAAATGTATCTTAAATACATGCTATATCAATGATTTCAATAATTTTAACCCTTGGATCGATATGAGATAGTGGATACGCGAATTCCCAACCAACATCACCAATCAATGAACGGTCAAATCTTCCAACATCGCCAAATAGAGCCTTAGCTTAAGGACCGTAGTCCATTCCGTACCAATGAGCTCATGAATTCTATGGCATGCCAATTGTATCCAATGTTAACTCGAATCCAAGGTCTGGTGTTTTAAGCCAATACAATAACAATAACCACGTTGTTGGCAATAGCAAGACCAATGACAGTATAATGATTTAGTGGTCAATAGTTCAGTGCAATGAACTTATTGGAGTTTACCAATATACATCCTACGAGGTTTCAATGCAATGATACCTTGTAACATATTAGTAATGCAATAAACAATAAGTAACGAAACCGGGAAAAAACCTAACCATTTTCGAGACTCTGACTACACTCACCGATAATCTCGAAGCTTTCAAGGCTCCTGGATGGTGATTCCCTTGCCCACTGACGTATTAGCCTTTGATGGAGTAAGTGGTTCTCCACCTTCAATGGTTTGAGCTAACACAAAAAGACATGGATGAAAGGTTACAATAATTTCAATGATTTTCAATAACAATACTTAAGCTCATAGCAAATTTTTAGCTATGAAAACATTAGAGATTTAAACTTGGAATCCATAGATAGACTTCTAAGGTTCAAGATCCTTTAACATAAAATTCATCATGTTTTAACCAAGGAAAACTTTAATAGTTTGAGGGATTTTACTTACCCAATTGTTAACAATAAGATAGAATTAAGAACCCGAAGATATACAAGCTTTGGCAAGGTCTCTAATGGAGGTACTTGCTTGGCTTCCTAAGGTTGAAGATGATGATGGTGTTTTCTTTAGTTAAAGTAACGGGTAAGTTTCTATCCTTTCCACTTCTTTTATTTTTAATTCCCAAAGCAATTCCTTCATATGAAGGAATTAAATTCCCTCATCCCATGTGGTGGATGCTAATGCTTGGGAGGAGTTAATCGCAAGGTTAATCCCTCGACTTATCATTCTTTACACCTTTACCCCAATAGATTTTTTTCTTGCAGTTTAGTCACCAAACTACATTTCAATACTTTCAATATAGTTCTTGGTCAATAACAATGCTAAATTAGGGTTTAATATTTAAATAATTGATCACTTGGTCAAAAGTCAATGTAATAGTTTGACTTTTTGATGTTGGGTTTTCGATGGCCGAAATCCAATTCTAACTCAGCCGGTTTTTAGGGTGTTACATCAGTGGTCATTTTGTAATAAAAACAAAAATTTAATGCCCATTATGTAACTTTTGAAGATTTGATGACCGTTTTGTATTTTTGGAGATAGTTTAATGACCATTTGTATACTTTACCCTTTAAAATTTGCAATTAATATCTATAAGATTCATGCCAAAACGAGTAGAAGTTTTACGTGTTGGAGGCTTAATTCAGCTCTATCCACCGAACCTAAAACGTTAATTTTTTGAATGACAAAAACCACGAATGTAAAGCTAGTCTAACCGACCAACATTAATTTTCTTGTACTATTATTTAATTATAAAAAAATAAAACTGTAAAGCATGTTATTCATTTTTTTATGAAAACTATAAAACATGTTGGTGCATGTTAGAAAGAACCAAATGTACTCGTAAACAAGGACAAAGCTAGGATCGAACATTGGGAGGAGCAAAAGTCTATTAAATATTTAAATCTAAAAATTAAGAGGGACAAAAACCTTATTTGACTATCATTTAAACTAAAAAAAATATCAAATATTATTATACCAAAAAAATTTAAAAAGGGTAAGAACCCTTCCCAACTTATACATACCTCCGTCCCAGCTCATGAATCAAGAACATATACAGTAATGAACTAAAGAATTGAACTAAGAAAGATGGTGAACTGAATTAAGAAAACACAATAATATCTGTAATAGAATTTATGTTTTCATATTTTTCATTTTTTAAATATTTTTAACAAAAATAGTGAAAATATTTTTTTATATTTTCAAAATTTAACTGATTATTATTTTTATTTTTAAAAATTATTTTCAAATTTTACAATCAAACACGTTTTCTTCAACGTTTTCTATTTTTTAAGAAAATGAAAATGACAAATATTTTTTAGAACCAAATGCACATAATTCCATAAAGTTTGTTTTACATCTACCGAATAAAAGGGAACGTTAGTTTAAAAATGTTAATAATATATCAACAACGGTTAGTTTACCAGGATGTCCATTAAAAAAATGATGTTATTTATTTTAGGAGATACGAGTACGAGTAGTTTTGTCTATATGTTGTGTGTGCATTATCAAATGTCAGTAATTTAAATCTTGATATTATAAATGAAGTAAATTGAGTTTAAAAAGTAGTTTTATAATATATATTTTTATGGGTTTTATTTTGATACACTGTCCGTGTAAAATATTTTTATACAACCCTTCTATTAAATTTAAAATCTAAAACCCTAAACTCTAAAATCTAACCTTAAACTTTAAATTCTAAACCCTACAACCTAAAACCCTAAATTTTAAACCCTAAACTAAACATCTAACCCCTAAATTTAAAAAACATGTGTAAACTTTAATTTACACGGATTGTGTATCAAACTTTTCCTCTATTTTTATTACTTGATTCAGATTAGTTAATTGATAGATTGAATACCGATAATTATAAAAAATTTTAATAATATTTTTTTTCAAATAAGCTTAATTTTTTTTTATGAATCCTAACGCACTCACCCTAACGCGAAAATTGTTTAATTGCGGTACAAGTCCAAAACACGTGTCAAGCACTAAATCCCAATAAATTCCTTTAATATTATGGGTATTGAAATTTTGGTGCATTAATATTTATCCAAAAAATAATTTGGTGCATTAAATACCTGCCATTAAATTTGAGTAGAAATTATATGTCCCTTTGGATGCTTCTATTTATATCGTTACATTAAAAGTTTTAGTTTAGGATTTAATGTTAAGGTTTTTAGAGATTTTGGGGTAGAGTATATTTTAGGGTTTAAAATTTAAGGTTAGAATTTAAATTTTAATTTTCTTTTAGTGTTGAAGTATAAAAAGGCACTGAAATGTGCAAAAAAATATTTTTGTCCATTAAACCTACTCACATGCTTCGTACGATGAAATTTGCTTTACATTCACCAAATAAAAGGGAATTTTATTTTAAAATTTTGAATTCAAGTACGTTTTTTGGAAAATGTTCGTGCGTTTTTTTTAACAATTCCGACTTAAGAGAAAGAAGGAAAATTTTGCTCCTACTGAGTCTTGAACCCACAATTTAGGGGAGGAGGAGGATTTCAACTGAGAGTAGAGGTGGCAAACGGGTCATTCGGTTTGGGTCGTTTCAAGTCTGACTATATTCAATTTAAGTTCGGTTCGGGTCTGGTTCAGACATTCGGTTTTAGTTCTAGTCTATGATGATTTTGGTTAGGGTACAAGTCAGGTCGGTTGACTTTCGAGTCGGGTCAATATCGAGTTGATAGGAGATCGATCGGTTTCCGTCGAATTTTCAGGCCTAATTAGGTTTTTACACCCTATATATCACTTTATATCAGGTCGGTTGACTTTCGAGTCGGGTCAATATCGAGTTGATAGGAGATCGATCGGTTTCCGTCGAATTTTCAGGCCTAATTAGGTTTTTACACCCTATATATCACTTTATATAGCATGTATATTTGGCTTTTTGGTGAGTTGTGCGACAGTTCACATCCCCTCTTTCTTTCTTTATTTTAATATCTTTTCTTTATTTCGGATTGCCTTCGGTTTAGGTGAAAATCGGTTCGGGTTCATTCAGTTTGGTTGAAAATTGATTCATGTCTATTTTCGGTTCAATTAAAAGGTTTCAGTTTGTTTCGGGTCATCCTATTCAGGTCGATTTCAGGTCTCGATTCAAGTAAATCGATTTGAGTTTCGAGTTAAGTTTGTCAGGTCTAACCGAGAACTTTAACCATTTACCCTAGAGATTGTTGATTGTACGTGCGTTGTTAATGAATTGATAAAATTTTATTTATATAAGTTCTATATTTTCGATGTGGTTTATTATTGTCATTAATTCACGTCATATACTTTTACTGAACCTGTATTCGATTTTTTTTTGCTAAGCCTATTCGATTTTATTATTATAAATAAAGGATTTAAAAGGGTACAAAATTATAGGATACCTTACATGACTTCATTTACATATGCAAGGAACACCGCTCCCATGTGGCAGCGGCCACCCTCCGTATGCCAACTTAGCAGCATCCATAGAGATATACATTCTTCATATATTATCAGAGAGCTCCCATTTTCTGCATCAAAGGATTAAGATTCAGGAACATATATTTAAAGGATTAGGATTTATAAATAGATATTATTTTATAGTCACACTAGACAACTAAAAAAATGAAAATTGATACATGAAGATGAAAATTAATACTAACTTAATCGTCTTACTATATATCGTACAAATAGATATTCTACCCTGCGGTAACAATAAAACTTAAGTATCATACTAATAGCATTTGTTCTTATCGAATCTTACTCTCTCTTTTTTATTAAACAGAGTTAATTATTTTTCTTAGGCGAGTATAATTAGTGATGCGATGTTCCATGGAGATGTCATATATGTTTTTATTCCGAAGAAGAGGAGTTTATCTGTAGACAATTCGGTTTTGTACGCTATCCAAAAATGGAGGGCGATTAGCAGGTTGAATGGGTTTATTGTGTGGGGAAATCGAATTTCAGTATATTTTGCGAGATCCAGAGATAAGGTAAAAGTATGAGAAGGAAGGTGATGGAATAGGAAATGGAAAGTGTAATGACCGAACAGAAAGGTTGTCTGCTCTGGAACGTGATAGAAAGGAAAAATATTCAGGCCAGGAAAGGGGAGAGTGCAGAGGATGTTCATGGTCACAAAAATTTGGAAGAAGGAGAAAAGAAAGCTCAGATCCACATGGATGTAATAAAGGTAAAAGGACATGTTAAAGAGGAGATGCTACAGAGGTGCCTGGTAACTTAGCCAATATTCCAGGAGAGGGTGTTACTCGAGAAGAACATGAACAGACTGTGATATTAAATGACGTGTTTCAAGGTGAGGTTCAGCAATTCACGTGAAACAGAATATGTAATTAGCAAACGATCCATAGAAGCGAATGAGGGTTCTGAATTCCCTCTTTCGGTAAATCCTGACTGTTTTGAGGGGTTTGAAAATGCACGAGCCATGGAGGACATAGAGCTTGGAGACGTTCATATTTTGGCAAGTGCTTGTGCTCAGATTGAACTGCCACTTTTTCAGGAACCCAACCAGGGAGAAAGCACAGTAGGGCAACCCCTCCCTAGCAAGAAAGGTGACAACCCCTCCCCATCGGTTGCAACTCATGTAATGTATCATGTGCTTTGTTTATTTATAAGAACGGTGGGTGTCATGAAGTTGTATAACTTCGCTGATTAAGATAGTATGGTATAAGGTCTCTTCCAATTGGAATGTCATTATGGGAGGAAGTAGTTTCAGATTGAGTATGTGAGAAAGTATAGTTTTGTTTTCATTGATTTTAAGGGTGTAACAGTTTTAATGGGGCATCGTGCATTGGTGTTTGGTTTCTTGGTGCTGGGTCACGTTTTTATGAGAAGTGGTGAATTATGTCAAGAGGTTTTCAGGAAGAGAGACTCATCCTGCAGAACATTTGTTGATTTGCAATGTAAGCAGCATGGAGTTGGATTTATGAGAGGCTTCTTCTGGTCCTTGTTGAGTTGCTGGTGTAATTTGTAGGGTTATGTCTCCAGATCTACTTCTGGTCCTTGTTGAGTTGGGTTATGCCTATAGATTCTACTCGGGTGCATGGTTTTGACTTTGGCTATTTTGCAACTTGTAAGTGAAATAGTGGATGATGAGTGGCTTATCGGGTGCAGACTGTGTAAATATTTTAACGAGGGTGTTTCAGTTTCTTGTCTTTGTTTGGAATGGTCGTTTGGCTTAAGCTGCAGCAAAATATTCTGGATCTTTTCAAAGCATGGAGTTAGTAGGCATGTGTTGTCTTTCTCGTGGCATTCTTTGCGGCATGTTGTGCTAATTGGGAGTGGTGTTGCTTTGGGCAGCATTTGTTTAATAGTGACCGTGTCAGGTGTCTAAAGTTTTCTCATTTAAGTTGCTTAGTCTATTCTGCTTGGTGATCCTTGTTTCGTTTGCTTTGTTTCTCAGATTAGTGTTGTACTTTCTTGCAGTGAAGGTTATTTCTCGTTGTAACTTTGTGTCTGGTTGTGTGGTATTTTTTTTTTCTCCACTTAGGTTAAAGAGAGTTTTAATAAGGCTCACAATTCAGACTTAAGATGTATTGCTTTCATCATTTTTAATAAAAATTACTCTTGCCGAGTAAAAAAAAATATTTGGACAATTTTTTTCTTCTTTTTTCGATGCCTCTTTCTACGCTTCAATACTAAAAAAAATTAAATTTTAGGCTTAAAGCCTAAATTCTAAACCTTAAACTCTAAAAATATTTCATACCTTAAATTCTCCAAACTTTAATCCTAAACTCTAACCTTAAATCTTAATTTTAAACCATAAACTTAAGTTTTTAGTGTGGTTGCATAAATAGGGGCACCAAAAAAGGCCGGGGATTTTTATTCATAATATTTACCGTAGGTTTAGTTGGTTTCACCTACACACAAGAACTATATATAAATAGGTGGTTTAGGAGGTTATGGTAAGCCAGCACAAGAGTGAAACACAGCAAAAGGTCAAACCAGTTGATTAGAAGAAGATAGAAATGACATCGGCCTTGGTGTTGGCGTCAGATGTGAGAGTGCCAAGTTTTTTCACCCTTGAATTTAGTCAATACGAATCTTAATCCACCTTTATTCGTGACGGTGGAGAGATGGATGGGTGTATCAGATTTGTGGAAACTAATGTTGAGAACCCATATACAAAATTTGAAGCGGAGGCTGCTGACACAGATAGTTTGTTCCACATCAGAAGTTGCGAAAACAACAAATATTGGGAAAGAAACAAAATACAGCACAAGGGTTGGATTACAGCAACCGCCAAGGAGGAAGATCAATCCAAACCGTCATGCACAGTGTTCAAGTTTATCTATGTAGACGCTGTTATGAAAACAGTCCGGATCGTTCATGTCCAATCAGGAAACTATCTATGTTTATCGGTGACGGATCAGCCAACAACTGACCGCTGCGTGTCGGCAGATTACAATGTTCATGACCAGCAAGGCCGTGATATCGTTCAACTTATCGATTGGAGGTCGTTGTTGGTTCTACCTACATACGTGGCATTCATTGGAGGCAACGGAAAGTATCTGTGTCTTCGTTATCAAAACCCAAACTGGCCATATCTGGAGTTTGTGGGTGATGACCTCGGTGACCATACCATGCCATTTGAGGGTTTTTGTTACTAGAGACGGAAACATCCGCATCAAGTCCCTTTCTGCCAACAAATTCTGGAGGCGTAGCCCTAACTGGGAATGGGCAGATTCTGACGACACTGTGTTTCGTCCCGTCCAAGTTGACGATACGACCATAGGTCAATTTGGGCAACAATTATTTCTGCAAAAGTCTCACAGCCGATAAAAAGAAGAACTGCCTTAATGCTCTGCCGTCCCCTCTCGTACCACAGATGCCCGGCTAACTGTGGTAGAGCCCATCTTGACGAGAAAAATCCATGATGTCGAGTATAAACTTGATGATTCCAGGATTTAACAGGATTCAGTCCACATTGTATCCAGGAACTCAGCTACTAACCTTACCCAAGAACCCAGCATTTTTTATGTGAAGCTTTCATATACAGATACCAGGACTAGTAACTGGAAGAGTATTTTTTTTTTTTGTTGAAGTTGGGCATGAAGACCACCACGGACTTTAAAGTTCCACTCATTTTTGAAGGAAAGATTGAGATATCTAATGAACTTCAATCAGGATCCGAGTGGGGAGAGACCACGACAACAACCACCGTTGTGGAAGCCGTGCACAAAGTTACCGTGCCACAATGACTAAGGTGACGGTGAATCTGGTTGCAACCAAAGGTGTTTGTGATGTTCCCTTCACATATATGCAAACGGACACTCTTTATGATGGGAGGATTGTCACATCAGAAATTGAAGGTGGCATGTACACAGCTTCTAATTACTATAACATCGACTTTGTGACCAAATCAGAGAAGCTGGAGTAAGCCAAAGTAATCCAACACACACAAAACTTCATTGAGGCATAAGAAGGATTGTCTTTGTGGTGTGTCGGTATGACTAAATAAAATCATGTTTCCTTGAAGGAAGCATGCCTTTGTGTTTTCTTAGTTAATAAATGCTGCATGTATAGCCTAGTGGCGTATATCTTGTACTTTAACGTGAGAATATATAAATCATGTATGTTGTTTTTGTGGTATTGAGATCAAGATATTTGTACTCATGATTTATGTGGTATGGAGAATACATAATTTATGGTTACAATTACCAACACTCCAACAGTTTCAACTGTCCAAAGATAATACAACAAGCAAGAACCATCACGCCTCATTTAAGCTACTTTCCATGTCCTCATTTAGGCGTCAACCTTTCATCTCAAAGGTATTTAGTTCAAGTCTCTTTGAGGGTAATGTTTTCTTAATTTTTCTCTAACAAAATGACGTCGTTTTGGGTTATTTTAGGCATCAAAGCAATTATATCAAAACGACATCATCACGTCGTTAACTTAGTAACAACCTAGTGGTATAATTAAATCTTTTACTAAAGTTCAGTGATACAATAGTATCGTTTTTTAGTTTAATGGTATAATCGAGTCGGACACTAAAGCTTAGTGGTATTTCGTGTAGTTTACCCAAGAAATAATTATAAAAATGAATTAATTGCATCACATGTCCCCAAACTATGGCCTTCATTCTAAAGTGATCCCCAAACTTTTGAAACTTATAATTCCATCCTTAAATTATCGTTTATGCCACATCATATTATTATCTTGGGCGGATGTAGTATAGAAACTAGGGGTACAATTGACTCCACTTGATTTGTTGAGGTATGAGGTTTTCAATGAGGTAATATAGAATTTTTCATAAGAAATATTAAATTTGACCCCACTTAATTTATTGGGGTATGGGTCAACAATACTTATTGTAGTGGTATGGAATCTTTCATATCTCATACTTCACTCCTAACCCCACTATATGAAAATCATGGCTCTGTCACTGATTATTACATAATACATTACCATTGTTTACATAACAGTTAACAATTTTTATGACAATTTTATTAACATTGGATATGATTAGTATATGTTGAGAATTTGAGGATGGAATTAGAACCTTCAAAAGTTTAGGACTAATTTATAATGAGAGTCGTAGTTTGGGGATGAAATCAGAACATTCAAAAGTTTAGGGACCAATTTACAATGAGGGTCATAGTTTGAGGGTGAAATTGAAATGTTTAATAGTTAGGAGATCAATTTAGAATGAAGATCATAGTTTAGAGACGTGTGGTTCAATTAACTCTAAAAAATAAAAAAAATAAAAAATGGGTTGAGTCACATGCAGGTCCAAAGGTAGACCCTGTCGTGGGTCAAACCTGACTCGACCTATTAGTATACAAGTGAAAGTTCCTTTTTAAATCTTTGGTCTTGTTTGGCAATTAGCAGATTGCATTAGCTGATAGCTGACTTGACTAACAGATTTTTTTTCTAAGTCGATAAATTTTATTAATAAGATAAATGATCCCATAGCCGGGATACAAAATTTATGGCCACAAGGTCAAAATTCACCTCAAGAATAAAATATCCAAGAGAAAACATCACTAGCCAAAAAACCTCCGCCTCCGCGACAACAAAAGAACCACGAAACAATACCATATACTCAAAATTCAACCACGACCACCTCACTTGACTAGCCGATTATATTAGCTTATTGTATTAAAGTGTTTGGTAAAATTAACTGATGGTTGTTTGATTATTTAAACTAGCAAAAAGACATATAAAGACATGATTATATTCCATACTTGTTTGAATATTTGGTATATATATATATATATATATTAGAAGAATATTTAAAGAATGCATGTATTAATTTCTTATTTATGAAATTATCTTTTTAATATAAAGTTATTAATTGTTAAATTTAGATGTTATTTAATTTCTTATTTATGAAATAATATTTTTAATCTAATTTTATTAATAATTAAATTTGAATGTACATATTAATTTTGTATTTATCAAATTATCTTTTTAATTTTATTAATGATTTAAATTTAGATTGTTTGGAGAATATTCTTTGTAATTGTCAAGGACAAAAGAGTCTTTACAACTCTTATATTCAATCCTCTAAGTTTTTCAATTTGAGAGGTTTCACCTCAATCTGTTGTTTTTTTTTTTGCTCAGCAATCGATTTTATTAAAGATAGAAATCGAAAAGGTTAATATGTGCCTCATTAAAAAATCCCTCTACATTGGAAGGGGAAAAAGAGCGCAACATAATAACCCAATACAAAGAACATAAACGCTTATCCGATTCGAAAATAAAACGCCAACCCAAGACATACATAAACCTTCAATCAGCTGTTACAATCATCTGTTTACCGAACATCCAAGTTAACGGATTAGTCAAATCTCTAATTTTAGCCTAAGACACAATTTACCAAACATGACATTTCACTTTTTCATTCTTCTTACAAAAAAGCAAAAAAAACGTGAACATAAACGACCCGAACACACCTCTGGTTGTGTTCGTTTATTTATTAAACGAACATAAAAATTTTATTCATACTCATTTATTTAACTTAATAACCGAATATAAACAAATGGTTCAAAAATAATTCGTCGAACGCTCTGTTCATTTACACCCCTATGCATTCCATCATTTGATGTGAATATGATGCTAATTTATTTACTTACAAGAAAAGGGTTAAGAGTAGGCCAAGATCATGTGGGTTCCCCCATCTGAGTCAGTGGCCATGATTTCGTTGACATGGGCTCAGGGTGATTGCACACCATTAGAGCACAAGTGTGGTGTGGAACCATGATGAAAGGTAAAAGGGAAAGAAAAAGATTTGTCTTTTGATACTTGATCCTTGTTAGGGCAACCCCCACTAATCCCACCCTCTTTGGCTCTTGTTCTTGCACTTTTATCAAATGTCAAATGCGAGCTTTGTTGTGAGGAGACAATCCAATCCATTCGCACACGCTTTTTTAGACAAATTGTGTTTGAGCTTCACAGCTCAATTGCATGTTGCTTTCCATTTGTGTGAATGTGTTTTCCCCTATTTTTTGGGATTTTTTATTGGAATAAAGTGATTAATATTTTAATCACAATTAACAATGGGTGTTTATATACTTTCACAAAACAACCCTAATAAAAATAAACCCTAAACTCTAATTTCTAATGCTTAAACACAAAAGTCAAATACTAAAACTTTACACATATTTTTATATATTTAATACAACAACAAAAAGGAAAAAAACATAGTGGTAAACTTTTGTGAAAAGGAGGGATTTTAAATGAAAGTGGGTAAAGGAGAAAAAGGGAAAACATAACATTATCACATCAAAATAAGTTAAAATAAAAGCATCAAAATCTCAATAATATGTAAAAAGAGAGTTATTGATGATCTTTAAAGATATTAACTATTGCATTTTGATTGAACTTTTTGATCTATTTAGTATAGAATAATCAATGGGCTTCCTATGAATAATATATCACATTCATCCATTGAATTGTTTTTTGGTATAATTATCGGTATTCAATTAATTAGATGATTAATTCGAATCATGTACTACATAGGCTTATTATGGGACAACTCTTTCAACTCAATTTTCTCTGTCCAAAATATTAAAACTTGAATATTTGGTCTTAAGAGACCTAATGTCTCGTCCCATCAAACCAATTAATAGTCAGCTCCTTTTTAATATAAAAGAAATAACATGTATAGAAGAAAAGAAAACATTTATAAATAATGAGATTCACCTTGTCAATAAAATGCTTAAATCAATTAAATGAAGTTATAAGTTGCTCGTTTGCTTATAAAAATATGGTACAAAAAGGTATTAAAATCTTAGATTTATCATATCTATAATTTTTTTGATAAATCATAATTCTAATCATAATCTTATCTAAAAGGGAGGGGAAAGTGAAACTCTAGGAAAAAAAGAAAGGGGTTCATAGCGGGTCTAGAACTCATAATTTAAGAGAATATGAGGGAACAAAAATGAGCAATTTGACCAACCGACCAAATATGTTTGTTCATTATATTTATAATTTTTTAATTAAAAGTAAGATAATTAATGTATATATAAGTAACCATCACAAAAGTTAGGTATTACATGCACAATCATACTAATAGTAAAATATGACAATTATTTGATGTATCGTCAGTGAATTTTTTTCACAAACATACTTCTAAAGTTGAAATATATTGTTTTTAGGGGTCATAAACCCTAACTCCTAAATTCTAAACAATAAACTCTAAACCATAAAATTTATTATTAAACTTTAAAACCTAACCATAAACACTAAAATTCTAACATTAAACCCTAAAGCTCAACCTCTAAACCCTAAAAACTAGGCATTGTTTAATAAAATATATATTTAAATCCATAATTAAATGAAAATCAAATACTAAAATTTTGTTCTCTCATGCGAGTATAAAAGGGATTTAATGCGAGGAAAATTGAAAAGTGTGAAAAAGTAGAATATTTTACTTTTTGTATTCACAGTTGAAAAATAATTACTGGCAGACAAATGAAGCCTTCATGAAAATCACCTCTGACCCATTATAGGACAGAGGGGCAATGAGTAATAATGTGAAAAATATACACACAAAATTACTTTATTGTTAATTCCATCTTGTTTAGATATATAGTACGAAAAATATTTTGATATATAAGTTTGTGTAAATTAAAATTTATATAAATTTTTTTATTTTAAGGTTTAAGATTTTAGGTTAGAGTTTAGGAGTTTAGTGTATATGGTTAAAATTTAGAGTTAGGATTTAGGGTTTAAAGTTTAAGTTTTAAAATGTTAGGGTTTGATATTTATATTTTAAATTTTATAGAAAAATTATGTAAATTTTTTACATAATTTATGTATCAAAATATAATACATATAGCATTGGATAAAGCACGAAAAGTTAAAACTTGACTCCATAAAACATACTATAAATCTTAGAGTTAAAATTTATTTAATTAAATCGACTTTTTTAACTCGGTTATAAAAAAATTAATTCGATTTAAGATGTCTAATCATGTTTTTATTAACAAAACATTTACAGGTTATTTTTTAGGAAAGTAATTCTCGTTTTTCGAATTGTTTTTACTTTATTGTTGTCGGGAAAAAAGAGTTGACATTGGCAATAAATTCCTTTTGTTTTTCAACGTTTATTTTGTCCTAATGCTCTAGATGGCATCTTCACATGTAAAATACGACATCGTACAGTGATGAGCTCTGCTGGCATTCCCCGACCTCCAAAGGAACCTGCAGCTTAAATTAAAAAAAAACCATTATTTATGTATTCATTTTTTAAGGATTTTATGAGTTTAAATAGATTTTTTTTAGAGATCCACTAATTAGTCAGGAATGTTTATATGTTTTATTTTTTATGTAGGTTCGAATTTTGATATTTGTATTAAAAATATTATCGTAATATTACTTAATAAAAAAATATTTTTTTGTAATATGTATGTCCGTCTTATGGTTTATGTTCAGGGTGCGGGGTTGCCCCTCCCAACAATGTCATGTCTAAAATTTTTAAACTCGTGTCCTGTCCTTGAGAGTACAATGTGCTTTACTAATACATCAAACACTTGTAAGTAATAATTTATGTTTTTTATATTGTAAAAAATAATATCATTTAAATTAAAACTTTGTTGATATTATTTATTTACGTATTCATTGAATGAACAAAAATACACTAAAATCTCAAAAAAATGCAATAAATTTCTATAAGATTCATGCCAAAACGAGTAGAAGGGCAATAAAGAAAGGAAAAAGAGATGAATAAATTGATCATATTCAAATAACACAAGGTTTACGTGTTGGAGGCTTAATTCAGTTCTATCCACCAAACCTAAAACAACCTACGTCTAAATTTTAAATGGTCAAATATATAATTAATTTTAAATATTGTTCAAAGAAAATAATAAATTTTTAATAAAAAGAAAACATTATTAATTAAAATAATAATATAATAACCCGGCTTTCTGATAGCATTACTTAATTATGAACTATGTAGCGTTACATGAGACTTGGGACATAAGGTAACAACTAGTGTTCCTACATTGCTACTATTTCCCGGAGCATATTGGACATGTTGAAACTTGTGTGATTCCTAATATTTAAATTGAACGATCGATATGCAAAAGTAGATTGTTTATTGAGCCCTAATCTATCTGCCATAGTAGATTGTTTGGCACATAGTTTTCCTTTGCCTTGCCCAAAAATTCATATAAAATCTCAAACTTGTAAGTGAATGATTAAAAATAAAATAATTGTATTCATATATTTTTTATATAAAAAGTTGTATCGTTAATTAATTAATTAATTATAAATTTCGATTGCTTCACATTAATTTCCATATCATCCTTTTATTTATGTATAAAATAACACCGAATAGAGATCAACTAATTAGTTAAGTGGTCAAGAATATGCTCGTGTTATTTCATTATATATGGGTCTGAAATCGACATTTACCTCTACTTAATAAAAAAGTAATAGTGAGTAATATGAAAACACGAATTAAAAAATATTCGGCTTTAAATGTACAATTAGTTTAATTAGCTCAGATTTTATAATTTGTATTTGATGTACTGATAATACATATATTTAAATATTACTTAAAATTTGATTACATGAGACAAGATAACCAACCCCTATATGATTTTTTAAGGATAAACTACCTGGGTGACCACTTAATTATTGGGTCTGACCTATTTTGACCACTAAATTATAAAATTTAAAATTCAACCACCTAATTATTTAATTGGACTTATTTTAACCACCAGCCGTTAAAATCTAACGGAGAGGTGACGTGACAGTTAAAGAAAATTTGTATAATTACACATTTGATCTCTGTTAGTTGCATATTATATTAATTTAATCATGATTTTAATTTAATCAAATAAAAATTAATCAACCAATCAGATGACGACATGTGTCATCACCTGATTGGATGAATTTATTCTTATTTTTAATTTATTATTTAATATATTTATTTTTCTCTAATCAAGTGGTGGCATGGTGACACATGCCACTGCCGATTAAAGAAAAATTAAAGATATAAGATTGTACCTAGTATGGGTCAAACCTAGGATCACTTGGGTAAAAAACCCAGGCCATTACCACTTCACCAACCTATTCATATTTATACAAATTGCACCCTTTTATATATATGAGCTCATCTTCCTCGCACCAAAGCTGCATCCCATCGGCATTTCCCACAAAACTCTACCTGCACATTTGATCTACCTCTGCAAATTTGATAAAACCATTGTAGAATGTAAAAGAAAATGAAACAAAATCAAAGATGACAATTATACTTATAATTGCAGAAAGCAATTATACATTTCCATTTTTGTGTTAATTTCTTGTTCACAGTTTTTCAGGATGTCTCAACTCATTCACAGACGGCAATTATAATTATAATTGCAGAAAGCAAATATCATTTTATCTAGACATATGGGATCCTTTGTACAAGTTCTTCTTTAACTCTGAATTGCACCTCTCTTTCCCAATCCTCATCTCTCAATTGAAGAAGTAATATGGCAGCCATCTCAGTTATATCATCAATAACCCCTGAAGGAACTGGTAGCAGCGTGTGCGGTCAACATATCAAGCCCACCGGTGATGGCTCTGGTGGACGAGAGGTTGTCCACTGAAGGAATTGAACCTTCCTTCGATTTGAAGAAAATGGTTAATCAAGCTTTGGTGGATGGTTGACACAGCGGTGGAGGAAAAATGAAAAGGGATGCAGCAAATTCAACCCTCTGCAACATGGGATGTTGAATTGCAGAATCTTTAGAATGTGGCGTTTACAGGTACCTAACCTAAATTAGTCGGATTCATTTTATTTTTATGAATAATAAATTTTGATATCCATATTCACTATTCGAATCTACCTTTTAAACCTTTTATTTTACTCATGTAATCGGAGAAAACAATTTAATTTAATAAGATATAGTTAGTAATAACCTAATTTAGTATAAATAATAAATTTAAATTTCAAAATAACTTTACAAATTTAAATTGAAGCTCAATTATGTGATTGACGGTGAAGTTATTTTCCTCCACAAGCGAATTGAGTCTATAATTTACTGTCATGTGTCTTATTTGTTTATTTTAAATTTTACCTAAAGATACATAATGATAGATTAAAATCGTTTGTGGAGAAAAAAACCCTCTAATAATAATGTATCAAATAATAGTTCTTACAAAAGTTATAAGGGTAAATATATATTCTGATACTTAAATTTGGCTTTAAGGTTCAATTTGATATCGGTGCATTTTTAAGTTTGTTTGTATTTCTTAAGAACTTTAAAATTGTATTTGTGTTCGATTATTTAAAAATCATGTGTATTTATGTTCGTGAACATGCTCGCTGAATGATTATGAACAATTTTATTTGTCGTGTTCACAAACACTAAATAAACATGTTCATGAGCATTAAACAAATATATTAACAAATAATTCTATGAACATATAATTTAACATGTTCACGAAAAATTAAAAATCTATTTGTGAATAATAAAAAAGCATAAATAAACGTGATTCTTACTTTTTAGATATAAATAAAAAACATAGATATTAATAATTATATTATAAATAAATATAGATATTTTAAGAATGTTTTATAGGAAAATATTAAACTTAAAAAAACAAATTAGTAAGCAAGCCAACATACAAACTAAAGAACGAGCTGATAAACAAACTAAAAAACGAACTTATAAATGAACTAATAAACGAGTTTACAAACGAGCTTAAAAACAAGTTTGTTGGTCAGCATAAACGAACTGAACACACATTTGTTCAAACCCGTTCACTTAAAAAATAAAATTTTTGTTCATAATCGTTTATTTAGCCTAATAAAAGAACAATATAGGAACGATTTACAAGTAGTTCATCGAACGACCTACTCGTTGACAGCCCTAGGTCTAAAAAGTTAGAATTTTCTCTTTGGTTCAAATTGGTACATAAATTTGTCTTTTTTGTTCAACTTGGGACTTGTGATTGTAACCAATTTGGACCAAAAAGTCGAGCACAAGTATTAGTTTGAATAAAAATTCAAATTCAAGTATCTATTTCGACTAAAAAAAGTTCATGTACCAAATTAAACCTTAAAGCCAAATTCAAATATCTAAATGGAGGAAAAAACTTAATTTCCAAATTGGACACTAGAGCCAAATTCAAATACCAAAAATGTATATTATTAACCCAAATTACAAATATCATGTGTTGCCCCTGCATTGTTAGGGGACTTTGACATAGGAGATGTGGAGGTTGTGGTGGGGGAAGAGGAATAGCCATCATTGCGAAAGAGTAAAAGCTAGCAATGCTACTCACTAGGGATGGGCCACTGTGATGGCTAAAATAAACTGTTGTCTGCAACACACCCTCATCCTTTTTTATCCCACATAGGGACGGAGTCGGATATATGAATAAAACATAAATATTTAAAAATGAGAGATAAATTTATAAATAACTGAATTTTTATATATAAGAACAAAGATATGTATTTTTGTCTCTACTCCCAACCCTGACGAGCCCGACCGAAAGGAGTGAGATCGGTTTAGTTTGATTGAATTTACTATATTTTAAATTGTTTATTTAATCCCGGTTTAGTTTGAGATGATTTGGTATTTTAGTTTTTATATTGATTTTTGTTTTGACTTAATTTAAAAAATATTTTTTATGTTCTTTTAATTTATTTGATATCTTTTCAAAGGTTTTTATATAAATATTTCTAAATAATTTGTTTTTCATAGAAATAAAAACATTTTTTATATAATATTCATAAGTTATTTTCATTATTTAAAATATTAAATACTTATTTTTATTATAAAAAATTATAATTTAAATAAAAAATGAATCGTCCAAATTTGATTTTGGCTCGATCAGAATTTTTTGACAGTCGTACCTGCTGGACCTTTCTCCCCCCCCCCCCCCACCCCAATCCCATGACTAATCATTTGACTTTTATTCTTTTATATTATACATATGATGAGAAAAAGATAAAAACAAGAGAAACAAAAGAAGATTTTAATGCATTGCGATTGGTTCCTTTTTAAAAGTTTGCCGAAATCCTATGTTTGTTTTATTATTTTTATTTGACATAAAATAAGTAATAATAATATACTGTTAAAATTCACTTACATCATGTAAAATTTATTAAGTTTTATCAAAATAAAATAATAAGACCATATCTCTAAAGGTAAATTACGTAAATTCTCACTAAAATTTGTTCTTTGACCTGTTTTAGTCACTGAAGTTTCAAAACGTCCAATTTACTCATTGAACTTTAAACATTGAAATTTTTAGTCACTCTACCGTTTAATAATTAACGGTTTTTTGACATGACAAACCATATCGAAACTACGTCGTTCTAAATATCTCACACCAAAACGATGTCGTTTTAAAATTCATATAAAAATAAAAAATTTCTTTTTTTTTCCTTTCACTCTTTTTCCTTGTTATTTTTTTCTTCCTTTCTTTCTATTTTTGTCTAAATTTTGACCAGTGTTTATCTTGACCAGTTACCACGCTGCTCTTCTACTTCAGCCTCCAACAACAAGAAGAATCGTATCCAAGTCTCCGATACCAAAAAAAAAAAAAAAAAAACCCTTTTCTTCTACGTTAATCTCACCAAGATTCCCTCGCCTTTATTTTTCTTCCTTTTATCATTTTTGAATTTTCCCTCAAATCTTTCTCGTCCTCATATATATTTTTAGTTATTTAAGCCTTTTTTCTTCTCCTTGCTCACTTTTGGCAGAGGTACATGCATCAATACAATGAGGTAAAATTCTCTGCTCTTGGAATGGGTATTTTCTCTTTGCTCTTTCATTCTATTTCACCACGCTGCTTTACTTTTCTGAATCTTTCCCTTTTCCTTTTTCATTTTTTGGGTATTAAAACGATTATTTGTTTTTGATGTTCTATGGATTTTTAGTTAGATGTTTTCCGTTAGCTTTTGAGGGATGAAATTTGTCATTGTATTATCCTTGTGATTGCAATGTTAACAGAAAATAGCTATTTTATTAATTTATCTTGTTAATGTGAGCGACCCATATATTCACCTTCCTTTTCTTTCTTCTTCTTCTTCACTAAATATACCTTTAGTTTTTCCTTTCTTTTGAATTTAGAGATATTGTTAGGGTTAGTGATTTTAATTCCTTAAAATATACTTTTAATCTCAAAATTTAATTTTTATCCGGTCATATTTTTAAATGACTAAATTCCTACGTGGTTGAAAAAACCATTAGAAAATTCTATGTCATCCAATAGTAACAGAGTTAATGTCGAAGTTATTAAAAATGTTCAATGTCTAAAGTTTAGTGAGTAGATTAAATATTTTAAAATTTTATTGACCAAAATAGGTAAGAGAGCAAAGTTCAATGATGATTTACGTATTTTACCCTATCTCTAAAGATGGGAAACAATACTCCATAAATAAGTCTTTCATATTGTAATCACTCATTTTTACTTAAATATATTAATATTGCATGTATATTTATTATATAAATGTTACTAATATAAAGTGTGTGCATGTATAAGCTACGTATACGTATTAGGGGCGTATGTATGTCACGTATGTATCTAGGGTATAAGCGTATGTAGATGTCATGTTAATTATACATATGATTATACGTACGTATACTAGAATATTATTAATTAATGATCGTATAATATAAAGTATATATTTTCGTATGTACATGTACAACTATTATAATTATTATTATTTTTATTGGGCTGACTAAATGAAAAATTAAATATATATATTAAACCCAAGTAAAAATTCCGAGTCCAATTACAAAATCCAATTACAAAGCCCGTTTGGCCCAAATCTGAATCCTATCTAATTACAATGTGCGGGTCACTATGGGCGTTGGATCAAGATCGATCCAACGGCCACGATGCAATGAAGGTCAAAAATATCGCGCCAGCGCGTACTCCACGTATGGACCGTTCGAGTGCCACGCGCGCGTGGTCCACGCTACGACGCTTTATTATCCCACGCGCGCGTAAGATCCACGCCGTTCGACTCCTCATTGCGGTGCTCCACGTGGCGAAATCGGCCGTTTCATCGGATCGAGGCTTCATCCAGCCCGATCGTTCTTCAAGCCATCTCGGCCGTTAGATTAGATCCGATCTAACGGCCGAATTGCGTCGCCTCTGGCGAGAATAGCCACCACCGCACCGCGCCGATATTCATCCCAGCGTTGATTATGCCAAAGACAACAAGCAAATGTCGATCTGGAAAAGAAGATACAAGTTGCAACCAAAATACGAGACAATGATGATATATGAAGCGGGGGCTGTTGTAACGGGATAGTTTTTTGGGAGGAGCAAGCAAGAAAAAAAAAGAGAGAGTAATAACACAAAAAAGCAAAGCTTGTAAAACCGAAACTTGTAACCAGTCAAGATAATCAAAAAGCGATCCAGTGGTAATTTTTGTCTCTTTTTTTTTCTTACATTTTCATTGCATGTACATACGAGAAAAAATAAAAAAAAAGAAAACAAGTAAAGAAGTCTTACTGCTTGTCCGTGGTCTTCCTTCCTCTGTGACAAGCCTTTTTAACTTCTAAAGCGGATCCGTGAACAAAGGGAGGGGAAGACCCCTTGTGGTCTCGTTTTGGTCTAAAGAAAATATATTTTTGGGTTCGTATTTCTTAGATCTAAGGTAAATAAAAGGGGATCCTCTGAATCCAACCGTGGATTCATGTTGAGGACGACAAGAGGAAGGTTTTGGCGTATTTTGGGAGTCCACCGGCGCCGGTTAGCGGCGGTTGGCGGCGGAGAATACGGCGGCCGGCCGCCGGATTCTGGGTTTCTCAAGAACACTTGAGAGAAAAAGATGAACTGGTTATTTGGAAACTGAAGAACAAAACTGAAAATGAAAGAAATGAGGGGGAAAATGGGTTTCGGTCTAAAAATGGCCCTTTTATAGTTATTATTATTTTTGAAATGGGTAAATTACACACTTAATCCCACCGCATTTTCAATATTTTTATTTTTGTCTTGCCGCATGGTATAATCACAGCCCCAGTCCCCCTGGTTTTTCAAAAGATCACAATTTCGTCCCTAAATTACACCGAATCAGTTTCTAAATGGGAAAATTACGCCCTTAACCATCCCGCGTTTTTGAATTTTTCACTTTGGGTCTGCCCCTTGGTCCAATTATAGTTCTGGTCCTTTTAGGTTTTGTTTGTTTCGCAATTTCGTCCCCAAATTATATATTATTGCCCTTTAATTTCTGCCACTAACTTTCGTTTTCCTTTCATTTCAGTCCTGTTTTCTTTGTAAATATTATTGTTCGTATTATAATCGTACATGTTGATATTATTTTATTTTATGTCCCTCGTATATGATTCGTATCTCATGTTTTTATGTATATATGTGTTAAATATGATATTTATGTTTTTATCCGGCTATTCGTACCAAGCATGTTATGTTTTAGTTAATTCGTACAAGGCATATTTAGTATTTTTATATGTGTATGTGCTTTCTTATTTTTTAGGGCTACATGTTAGTATATTCACCCTTTTTGTACAACATGTGGACCCGTATATGTTGAAATATGTTTTATTACCAGTATGCATGTCTCTTTTTTTTATACTTGTTCGTATATATGTACTTATTCCTGCCTTGTTATTTTGACGTATGATAGTTTTTTTTTATATCTACTATTTAGAATAATATGTATATATATACATGCTCTAGTCTAAAATATCATCCATGTTAAATTAGTATTCTGGTATGTCAATCTTTATTATATTTAAATGTTTTGTCATGTTTTACGTTTCTGCCACTAAGATTGCACATCGAGATATAACTTGTTAATGCGGTGTCCTTTTATCCGAGCGTAAACGGGGCCAGTATCAAGCGTAGTGATAGTGGTTGGGCGTTTATTCTCGGATAACGGGACCCTTAAAATATATTCGCAATTACGACCGAAATTTAAGATAATCGTCACTTTAATCCGGAAAATCCAATATTAATAAAGCGGTAATTATTAAAGTACCAGTTTTTGGGTGGTGTGGGGGTGCTAATCCTTCCCCATCCGTAACCGACTCCCGAACCCTGTCTTTTGAATCTCTGGTTTTGTGGTGTCCGGCCTACCTAAGTGGCCGGTGGCGACTCCATTTTATAAGGTTTTTTTGTAAACCCCACGGAATAAATATTTTATATAAAAAAATCACAAATACCTTTCAAAAATCCTTCGAAAACACAATCGTTTTTATTTTAGCGATGAAAATTAAAAGGGACATCGCTACAGATGGCGACTCCGCTGGGGACTTTTTCAAAAAACAAATGAGAGTCAAGCTTTTAAAATAATTACCGCTTTACTAATATTGGAAGTTCCGGATTAAAGTGACTATTAAATTAATATTCGGTCATAATTGCGCGTTTATTTTAACGCATTTAAAATATGGCATATAAATCCGTCTTTTTAAGTGGGGGGAAAACGCTAATGCTTTCGTGGAGATATCGTTCTCCCGTATGGGCCTAGCAAGTACCTTCGGGGCTCGAGTACCTTATGCTTTCGTAAGGATATCGTTCCTTCGTACAGGCATAAGCAAATGGGTCCCCCTGAATTGAACCCGGTTGAAAGGAGCCTATAATGGGTGATGATCGGGGGCCTTGCTACCCTTAGTAGGGGACAGCAAGGACAATTCGGGTACCTCCTAGCACCAACACTGCATGTAGAGAACATAGAAACCTACCCTGTTAGAGCCATGCGGATAACCTTAGGTTTTAGACAGGATAAATAGGGTTGTTTTGTGTTTATTCTGTTTAATTTTGTCATTTTATTTATATATTTATCAATTTTATCTGGTACTGACTTGTTTTCTTTTCACTTTTTGTTCTTTTTCTCATACATCATTGCATTTGCATCGCATAAAGGCACTGGATCAAGTGGTTTGCCTGATCAGAAAGTCTTTCACTATGGAAAAAAGGTGTCTTAGGAAAGAAGAGCTTAATTTGTCAGTCAGACATTGGTCAGAGGTCAATCAGAAAATCCAAGGGGATAGTCTGCCTAACGAACGCGTAATAGCTGGATACACCTATGTGAGTCTCCAACAGAACGACTTGTGGGATCTTCAAAGCATTTGGGAAAGATGGGACCGAAAGCTACAAGACTTATTTAGCGATAGTTATGGCGACATCGCACAGCTATTATATGTTCGTATTAACCAGCCCCTACTCCGAGCTATAGCCCAGTTTTGGAATCCGGCTTTTTGCTGCTTCACCTTCAATGGGCAAGACATGATGCCTACGGTAGAAGAGTACACTGCTTTACTTAACCAGAAAAATATTCAGGAAGATTGGATCTACGCGAAGCCTCCAAGGAATCAGAATTACACTGCGAAACTCAAAGCCTTTGCAGGAATGAGTGATGATTGGGTTAGTGGCCTCCTTCAAATCCGAGGAGATAATACAGTCTTTGCATGGGAAAGTATTCGGGACATCATATCGACACATCCAAACGAGGCAAAGAAAATGGACTTGTTCGCTTTAGGAATATATGGCTTGGTGATCTTTCCCAGAGTACTCGGGAACATTGACATAGCCATTCTGGATTTGTTTGAGCGGGTGAAACGGAGAGCAAACCCGGTACCAGCAATCTTGGTCAAGACTTTCATTTCTTTAAACGCTAGCCGGAAGCATGAAGAAGGACGTTTTCGAGGATGCGCGCAGCTATTACAAGTATGGATCCAGAGTCACATGTGGAAGGCACCGACGCGGGTCCTGCCGGGGATATCCTTCCAAGGTTTTTCGCCTTTACGAGAATACTTAGCAAAGGAATGGCGAGAAGATTTAAAAACAAAAATGTGGACCCGTTTCTTGAGAAACATTCAAGATGAAGACATAGCATGGAGGGTCCCATGGCTCGGTAAAGTCAATTATTTTTATACGATTGTGGTGACTTCAACCGGGCTGATGATGTTAGGATTGCATGGAGGATCGCTTGTGCTCCACTTTTAGTATCTCGACAGTTCGGATCACGACAGTTCATTCCCAATACCGCCGGATTAAGCCAAACTGAATTTCTTTTTCAAAGGAGAGTTTAAAGGAAAAATTCAGACCATCATGAGGGCCTGGGATCATTGTTACCGGATCAGGGTGGAAGGAGATACCGAGCACATGACTACCCCGGATTACGATCTTTGGAGATGTTTGAGGGTTAATAATGTGATTCCCGAATCTAATCAAGGACCAACAAAGTCACTCGAGGAGCTTAAAGGGGGTGGTACCGTCCGAAGCCGATATCTTAAGGAGTGAGCTCGAGGAAGTTAAAAAGAAAATGGACATTCAACAGACCCAACACGCGAGCGAACTCTATAAGGCAAGCCTAGAAGTCGACGAGCGGGAAGGGATCATTAGGCAATCAAGAAATTAAATGCAGATTTGAATGACAAGAATACTCTTTATCAAAAAGATGCCCTCCTATTACAAGCAAAAATACAAAAGGCGGCGAGAGTCGTTCATAGCTGTGGAAAAAGAAAGAATGAACGGCATCCGTTTATTGGAAGAAGAACGAGAAATTAACAAAAGAGCGATCGAGAAAGAGATTGAAAGCTGTCGTGTAGCTATGGAGGAAGAAAAACGGTCCGCCAAGAAGGCCATTGATCAAGAGAGAGAAAGATTGGACAAGAAATCAGCAAAGGAAAACAGTTTTGTTCATCATGAGAGAGAAAGTGTCGCCGTATGGAAAAAAAATCCATGAATAGCCAAAAATGATCGTTAGAAATGCAGAAACTGTACGATGACACTCTTCAAAGTTTGGGGCAAAGCCAAATTCAAAATGATGAATTAAAAGAAAAGATGGCGGAAGCCGAACACTCACTTCGAATGTACTGCCGTAGGAATAATTTCGCTGAGCTGCAAGAAAGAGAACGCGAAGTGGGTGTATTACAAGCACGAATCGGATCCCTCGAAGAAGTTGTGGAGGATTACAAGGAAAGAATTAATGTATTCGAGGAAGCTGCAGCCGGGGGAGACACCTATTGGCAGAAGAGATTACGCGACGCTGCTCGAATGGTACAGGACAGAGACCAGTACTACGCAAATCTAATGATGGACATACAGCGAGTCGCCAGACACGTAAATGATTTAGCTGTCGAGGTTGAGACACTCCGGCCTTTTATAGCCCCGGGAATGGAAGAAGCTCCTAGGTTCCTCAAGCTACTCAAGGCAATTGGAAAGTTAGGGGATAGAGCTAGAGTCTATCTATAGGACTCTGTGTTATAATTAGATCTTTTGTACTAGGGATCTTTACTTTGTAACACGAATTTTGTTGTAATCAAGACCCTTTAATTCCCGTAAAAGTAATTCAAAGGGTGATTACCAAATGAAACCAATACCTTGTCCTGCATGCATTCTTGCATTTGCATCATAACATTTGCATCATCGTACATGCATTTATTTTTTACAACCATATTAACAATATGAATATTGTGGCATTCCAAAGTGTTAACCCGCAATCATTCATCACATATACTTTACCCGGCTACAAAGAAAGCTCATGGAAGAAAGAATAATCAATCTAGAAAGAGGGCGAGAGGGAGCTCGAGTCAAGGCTTGAAGAGGCCCGGAGAAGCCTTAGTGATCAGATTGCACAATCACAAACTTCAATAGTATCTGACATAACGGCATTGCTGGCAAAAAGTCTCGGAAAACGAGTAGAAGGAGAAAATATCCCAGAGCCAGAAGGTACCCCGGCTCACTTCAAGGTTCAACCAACTCTGCGCCAAACCGGGCTAGGAAGGTGTATATTGACCCTACAGGAATGTCTTCCACTTTCAAGTAAGGGCACATGAGACTCAACCCCTTGATACCAAGCACTTGTATGAAGAAGAAGTGTCGACCCTAAACATGGTCGAAAAAAGATCGGGAATGAGGTAGAAAGAAAGTGGGAAGAAAGATTTACGCCTCATGGAAGAAAAATTTAAAAAGCGTTACAATCAAATGAAGAATTAGGAAACAACGCTAGTGATCTAAGTCTAGTGTCCGATCTTGTCTTGCCACCAAAATTCAAAACGCCGGAGTTTGATAAATATGACGGAACCACATGTCCTTCTCGCACATATAACGATGTATTGCGGAAAAATGGCGGCTTACCATAAAGATGAAAAGCTACTTGATCCACTTGTTTCGGGATAGTCTAACTGAGCAGCGACATTACGTTGGTATACTCGATTAAGCAAAGCAAATGTCAAGACATGGAAAGATTTGTCTAAAGCATTTTCCGAGCAATACAAACATGTAATGACATGATCCCTAGCAGAATTATGCTAGAAAATATGGGGCGAAATCCAATGAAAGCTTGCGACAATATGCCCAAAGGTGGAAAAGTGGCCGCCCAAATCCAGCCACCTATCCCGAGCATGAAATCACGCCATTATTTGTCAACACTCTGAAAGGGGCACTCTTCGACCGCCTCATCAATAACACAACACAAGTGTTTTGCCGACTTAATCAGGGACCGGGAGTCTCTCGGCGCAATTAAAAGCGGCGAGAATAGATGGTGAGGAGGGTCTCGAAAGTATAACAAGAGAAATGAAGTAAACACCACCAGCACCTATACCGCCCCAAAGAACTTCACAGTCTCACAACCACAAGCACCTGTGGGAAAAACACAAAATCCGAATCAAAGAGACGAGAGAGTCACCAGAAAGGATAAAGAGATGAGAACTTTCACTCCCCTACGGTTTCATACTCGAGCTTTATTCCCGGTTGTATGAAGCGGACTTGGTCCGACCATACATCGTTAATCTGTCAATCCACCCTTCCCGCCTTGGTATAACCCAAGCGCACATTGCGACTATCACGGCGGTACCCCTGGACATCCCATTGAGAACTGTCTTGCCTTCAAAAAGCTTGTACAAAACTTGATCGATTCTGGGATATTGAAGTTTGAAGAGCCGGCGTAGCCAACAACCCATTTGCCTAATCATGGGAGCAGAGAGGTAAAATGCCATAGAGGAATGCTTTACGGGATGATAAAAGATGACGTGTCGAGGTCAAGTCTCCTTTACGGTGGGTATTTCAACATGATTATGCATGGCTCGTATGATCAACAAAGGCATGATAATAAGGCGAAAAAGAATGTGGAAAGTATTGCGAATTCCATCGATCAAGGGCATGATATCCAAGAATGTGAAGAATTCAAGAAATTGGTGCGAAATTGATGAATGAAAAACAAATTGAATTCTTTGAGAACCCATGGGGAAGGGATCGAGGCGTGCACATGACGGATAGCCCCAAAACCAGATCACGGGAAGGATAGACCTTTTATCATCTCTCCCGGGATAGGGAAGCGGTGTGTCTCCCAAGGGGAAACCAGCAAAATAAATCCCAAGATCGTCATTTCAGCACCATCTCCATTCCCATTCAAAGACATGCGACAAATTCCACGGAATTATGCCGCGAATGTGACCATGCCGAAAAATCGAAACGCGAGCAGGTGAAAGAGTCCACGCCGGAAGACCAGCAAAGTCAAAACAATGTGAACGTTGGTGAAGCAGGCCATTTCACAAGGAGCGGCCGATGTTATTCCTCCGAGGCTTTGAGAGCAGCTGAAAAAGATAGGGGGAAGAGTACAGCAGATTAGCCCACACAGATATTTGGAGAAGAACCTCCCAAAAGATAAATGAACACATGGCGAGGCCCGGGCCAAAGAATTTCTAAAGTTCTTGAGACATAGCGAGTACAACGTAGTGGAACAACTACGAAAACAACCGGCCAGGATCACAGTGCTGGAATTACTCTTGAGTTCAGAGAAGCATCGGGAGACACTATTGAAAGTGCTGAATCAAACTTTTGTGCCCCGGGACATTTAGAACAAACCTGGACATGATAGTGGGGCATATACGCCTATAATTATATCACGTTCGGTGATGATGAGATCCGGAAGGAGGAAGGGGGTCCACTAAAGCCCTTAACATCACTACCCACCGCAAAGGTATGTATTACCAGCGTCTTGATCGACAACGGGTCAGCATTGAATGTCTTGCCTATGGTAACCCTGCAAAAATTACCAATAGATAGTTCGCACCTAAAGCCTTGCTACAACTCGGTAAGAGCTTTGATGGTACGCAAAAAGGAACAATGGGGAAAATTGAGATACCCCTATTGATCGGACCAACCGAATATGTGATCGATTTTGTGGTGATGGACATAAAACCATCTTACAACTGCTTGTTGGGAAGACCGTGGATCCACTCCGCAGAGTTGTCCCATCATCATTGCATCGAAATTAAAATTTGTAGTTGAAGGCAAATTGGTCACGGAGAAGCGAGCATGAATTTGTTGCTTCCGTGACATCGACACACCCCCTACATTCAAAATGATGAAGATCTTTGCCGAGAATGCTCGTTCGAGCATTAGAACTAGTAAATGCCACATTCGTTTGAGAGGAAAACCGGATCCCCTACCCCAGGTTATCTAATTGTACCAAGATAACCATCGTAGAAACTCTGGGCGAGGAGCCAAAATAGGAAAAGGGTTGGGAAGAAATTACAAGAAACACGAGACCCAAGAATATCATTACCAAGAAGGATCGTTTCGGGCTGGGTTACCAACCAAGTGTCCAACAGAAGAAAGAGGAATATAAGAGGAAGGAAGAACAAAGAAAAGCTAGATCTAAAGGAGAAGACATTCCGTGGAGGTCGATGTCCTTTCCTAGTTTAAAAGCCACTTTCATCTCCTGAGGGTTCTACCAAAAAGGTCAAGATATTGGAGAGACAATGAAGAAAAATGATGAACTTAGCCAGGAGAGAAATATTCATAAAGCATTTGAAGGGATGTACATCAACATGATAGCTGAAAAGGACCGAGGTAGCAAAATGTTGACCAACATCCGCCCTTGTCATCCCGGGGAGACACTCGATAACTGGAGCTGCATTGATCTACCTGTAGTTTTTAGGAATAGATCAGAGTAATGCTCCGAATCAACCTTTTGTTTTTGCCCATAGACAATGGGGATCTCTTGTATGGGGAACCTATGTTAACTTTTTGATTGAAATGAAATATCCCCACTTTCTTAAAAATGACCAAAGTCTCATTTATTCCATTCATGCATTCTTCATATTCATTCCCTTCATGTAAAGCCGTCTCTTTCCCAATACAATTCATTCTCATTTAATGCGGTCGCTCATGATTGACGATATATGAATGATCTTGGATCCAATCTCGGAGTAAATTTGAAAGCCACGAGGTCTCGGAGGAAGCGGAGGGAGGATATGATGAATTAGAAATTGAGGTCCCAGAAGAATTAAAGAGAATGGTGGACGACGAAGAAAGGCAGATTATGCCCCACCAAGAAGAAACAGAAATTGTCAACTTAGGGACGAAAGAAGCGAGAAGAGAAATAAAAATAGGAACGACGATTTCCTCAAAACCAAGCATGAACCGATAGCCTGCTTCAAGAATTCAAGGATGTCTTCGCTGGACTTATCAAGATATGCGGGATTAAATACCGACATAGTGGTGCACAAATTGCCAACAAAGTCGGAGTGCAAACCCGTCAGACAAAAACTTGGAGAATGAGGCCGATATGATGTTAAAGATCCGAGAAGAAGTGAAAAAGCAATTTGATCTTTGGATTCTTGGAAGTAGCCAAATACCCAGTGGGTTGCAAACATTGTACCAGTACCAAAAGAAAGACGGGAAAGTTCGTATGTGTGTAGATTATAGGGATCTGAATCGAGCTAGCCCAAAAGACAACTTCCCTTTGCCACATATTGACACGCTGGTTGACAACACCGCAGGACATTCATGGTTTTCCTTTATGGATGGCTTCTCAGGATACAACCAGATAAAGATGGATCCTAAAGACATGGAGAAAACTACATTCATAACCATGTGGGGCACTTTTTGTTATCAAGTGATGCCGTTTGGGCTAAAAACGCAGGGCAACATACCAAAGAGCAATGGTGACTCTTTTCCATGACATGATACACAAAGAAATAGAAGTATCGTGGATGATATGATTGCCAAATCCCGAACAGGAGGAAGAGCACCTCTGAGAACTTAAGGAAACTATTCCAAAGACTACGGAAGTACCAACTGAGGCTCAATCCTGCCAAGTGTACCTTCGCCGTTATTACGGAAAACTCCTAGGGTTCGTAGTAAGTAGAAGAGGGATTGAGATTGATCCCGATAAAGTGAAAGCCATCCAGGACCTTTCACCACCCCGCATACAAAAAAGAAGTTCGTGGTTTCCTAGGGAGGCTGAATTATATCTCTCGTTTCATTTCCCAATTAACCAATCAATGCGACCGGTCTTGGACTTCTTAGAAAGAATAATCTGGCGTGTGGGATGAAGAATGTCAAAAGGCCCTAGAAAAGATCAAAAGTACGACAAATGCTCCAATTTTAGTCGCACGGTGCACGGTCGACCACTAATTCTCTACTTAACAGTCTTGAGAATTCAATGGGATGTCTCTTTGGGGCAACACGATGAGTCAAGAAAAAGAAGCAAGCCATCTATTACCTAAGCGGGAAATTCAACGATTGCGAAACGCGGTACCCGCCAAATCACAAAGGCGTGTTGTGCTCTAGTTTGGGCTACCAAGCGAATCGAGCGAGCATTTGTACCATACTACGGTTAATATCCAAGCTAGACCCATTGAAGTTCTTAATGGAAGCGCCCGCACTAACGAGAATGATGGCCCGATGGCGGATGCTCTTATCCGAATTCGACATCGTATATGTCAATCAAAAAGCCGTAAAGGGGAGTGCCGTGGCGGATTTCCTAGCTAGTCGTGCTTGGATGACTATGAGACATTGAACTTTAGTTTCCCGGACGAAGACTTGATGTGCATCACAACCGAAGAGATTTCAAATGATAAGTCATGGAAACTTTACTTGATGGAGCCTCCAACGCCCCGGACATGGGATAGAGGCGTGCTAATTTCACCGAGGGCGTCTATTATCCTTTCACCAGCAGATTGGAATTCTTCTGCACAAACAATATAGCTGAATCTGAAGCTTGCCTCATGGGACTGAACTCAGCCATCGAAAGAAGGGTTAAGGAACTTGAGTGTTCGGAGATTCGTCCCTAGTCATTTACCAATTCGCGGGGAGTGGGAAACCGAGAGACCGAAGTTGGTCAAATATCACAAATTAATCCAAGAGCTCGTCAAAGAGTTCGAAAAGGTCAGCTTCAATTACCTACCCCGAGAAGAAAATCGGATGGCGGATCGTTGGCAACCTTGGCATCCATGTTTAAAACAAACACACAGGCGGAAATGAAACCCATTGAGATGCGAGACGTTTGAAAAGCCTGCTCATTGTTGTAGTATACAGGGAAGAGATTGACGGAAATCCATGGTACTACGATATCTTGCAATATGTCAAGCTTCAAAAGTATCCAGAAGGGGCAAACGACAATGACAGAAAAGCGCTCAGAAAAATGGCAACAAAATATGTCCTAGATGGGGAGATCCTATATAGGAAAAGTCATGATCAAACATTGCTAAGATGTGTGGATGCCCGGGAGGCGAAGGAAATCTTAGCGAAAGTACATGACGGGATACGTGGAACGCACGCCAACGGGTTGTCTATAGCCCGAAAAATTATGAGATACGGTTATTTCTGGTTGACCATGGAAGGAGATTGCATCGATTACGCCAGGAAATGCCACAAATGCCAAATTTATGCTGACAAAATTCATGCACCCCCATCACCTCTACACACCATGAATTCTCCGTGGCCTTTCGCAGCATGGACGTCATCGGGAAAATCCATCCGAAAGCCTCCAACGGACACCGTTTCATTTTGGTCGCCATAGACTACTTCACTAAGTGGGTAGAGGCAGCGTCTTACGCCAATATCACCAGGACTACAGTTTGTAAGTTCTTAAAGAAGGAAATTATTTGTCGTCGGATTGCGAGAGGATCATCACCGACAATGCTTCCAATCCCGAACAACAAAATGATAAAGGGCGTGTGCACTCAATTCAAGATAACACACCATAATTCCACGATCTATCGTCCTAAAATGAATGGAAGCGATGGAGGCGGCAAACAAAAATATAAAGAAGATCATAGCGAAAACTACGGATACCTACAAGGATTGGCATGAGAAGTTGCCTTTTGCCCTTTTTCGCCTATAGGACGTCCATTCGCACATCAACGGGGCAACGCCTATTCCTTGGTGTATGGTATCGACGATACTCCCAATTGAGGTAGAGATTACGTCCTCAGAGTCTTAAACGAAGTAAAACTGGAAGAAGCTGAATGGGTGCAGGCCAGACTCGACCAGCTAAATCTCATTGACGAAAAAGACTAAAGCCATTTGTGGCTTTTAGTCTTTTTTCGTCAATGAGATTTAGCTGGTCGAGTCTGGCCTGCACCCATTCAGCTTCTTCCAGTTTTACTTCGTTTAAGACTCGGAGGGACGGAATCTCTACCTCAATTGGGAGTACTGCTTCGATACCATACACCAAGGAATAGGGCGTTGCCCCCGTTGATGTGCGAATGGACGTCCTATAGGCGAAAAGGGCAAAAGGCAACTTCTCATGCCAATCCTTGTAGGTATCCGTAGTTTTCGCTATGATCTTCTTTATATTTTTGTTTGCCGCTTCCACTGCTCCATTCATTTTAGGACGATAGACTGTGGAATTATGGTGTGTTATCTTGAATTGGGTGCACACGTCCTTTATCATTCTGTTGTTCAGATTGGAAGCATTGTCGGTGATGATCCTCTCTGGCAATCCGTATCGACAAATAATTTCCTTCTTTAAGAACTTACAAACTGTAGTCCTGGTGATATTGGCGTAAGACGCTGCCTCTACCCACTTAGTGTAAGTAGTCTATGGCGACCAAAATGAAACGGTGTCCGTTGGAGGCTTTTCGGATGGATTTGCCCGATGACGTCCATGCCCCATGCTGCGAAAGGCCACGGAGAATTCATGGTGTGTAGAGGCGATGGGGGTGCATGAATTTTATCAGCATAAATTTGGCATTTGTGGCATTTCCTGGCGTAATCGATGCAATCTCCTTCCATGGTCAACCAGAAATAACCGTATCTCATAATTTTTCGGGCTATAGACAACCCGTTGGCGTGCGTTCCACAGATCCCGTCATGTACTTCGGCTAAGATTTCCTTCGCCTCCCGGGCATCCACACATCTTAGCAATGTTTGATCATGACTTTTCCTATATAGGATCTCCCCATCTAGGACATATTTTGTTGCCATTTTTCTGAGCGCTTTTCTGTCATTGTCGTTTGCCCCTTCTGGATACTTTTGAAGCTTGACATATTGCAGGATATCGTAGTACCATGGATTTCCGTCAATCTCTTCCTGTATACTACAACAATGAGCAGGCTTTTCAAACGTCTGCATCTCAATGGGTTTCATTTCCGCCCAGGTGTTTGTTTTAAACATGGATGCCAAGGTTGCCAACGCATCCGCCATCTGATTTTCTTCTCGGGGTAGGTAATTGAAGCTGACCTTTTCGAACTCTTTGACGAGCTCTTGGATTAATTTGTGATATTTGACCAACTTCGGTCTCGGTTTCCCACTCCCGCGCAATTGGTAAATGACTAGGGACGAATCTCGAACACTCGAAGTTCCTTAACCTTTCTTTCGATGGTGAGTTCAGGTCCCATGAGGCAAGCCGTATTCAGCTATATTGTTTGTGCAGAAGAATTCCAATCTGCTGGTGAAAGGATAATAGACGTCCTCAGGTGAAATTAGCACTGCCCCTATCCCATGTCCGAGGGCGTTGGAGGCTCCATCGAAGTAAAGTTTCCATGACTTATCATTTGAAATCTCTTCTTCGGTTGTGATGCACATCAAGTCTTCGTCTGGGAAACTAAAGTTCAATGTCTCATAGTCATCCGAAGCACGACTAGCTAGGAAATCCGCCACGGCACTCCCCTTTACGGCTTTTTGATTGACATATACGATGTCGAATTCGGATAAGAGCATCTGCCATCGGGCCATCCTTCCCGTTAGTGCTGGCGCTTCCATTAGGAACTTCAATGGGTCTAGCTTGGATATTAACCAGGTAGTATGGTACAACAAGTACTGCCTGAGTCGCTTGGTAGCCCAAACTAGAGCGCAACACAGCTTCTGCACTGGCGGGTACCACGTTTCGCAATCGTTGAATTTCCTACTTAGGTAATAGATGGCCTGCTCCTTCTTTCTTGACTCATCGTGTTGCCCCAGTACACATCCCATTGAATTCTCGAAGACTGTTAAGTAGAGAATTAGTGGTCGACCGGCATCTGCGTGCGACTAAAATTGGAGCATTTGTCAGGTACTTTTTGATCTTTTCTAGGGCCTTTTGACATTCTTCATCCCACACGCCAGGATTATTCTTTCTCAGAAGTCTGAAGACCGGGTCGCATTGATTGGTTAATTGGGAAATGAAACGAGAGATATAATTCAGCCTCCCTAGGAAACCGCGAACTTCCTTTTGTGTGCGGGGTGGTGAAAGGTCCTGGATGGCTTTCACTTTATCGGGATCAATCTCAATCCCTCTTCTACTTACTACGAACCTAGGAGTTTTCGAAGTAGCGGTGAAGGTACACTTGGCGGGATTGAGCCTCAGTTGGTACTTCCGTAGTCTTTGGAATAGTTTCCTTAAGTTCTGTAGGTGCTCTTCCTCTGTTCGGGATTTGGCAATCATATCATCCATGTATACTTCTATTTCTTTGTGCATCATGTCATGGAAAAGAGTCACCATTGCTCTTTGGTATGTTGCCCCTGCGTTCTTTAGCCCAAACGGCATCACTTGATAACAAAAAGTGCCCCACATGGTTATGAATGTAGTTTTCTCCATGTCTTTAGGATCCATCTTTATCTGGTTGTATCCTGAGAAGCCATCCATAAAGGAAAACCATAAATGTCCTGCGGTGTTGTCAACCAGCGTGTCAATATGTGGCAAAGGGAAGTTGTCTTTTTTAGCTAGCTCGACTCAGATCCCTATAATCTACACACATACGAACTTTCCCATCTTTCTTTGGTACTGGTACAATGTTTGCAACCCACTCGGGGTATTTGGCTACTTCCAAGAATCTAGCATCAAATTGCTTTTTCACTTCTTCTCGGATCTTTAACAAAGATATCCGGCCTCATTCTCCGAAGTTTTTCTTTGTGGGGTTTGCATTCCGACTTTGTTGGCAATTTGTGCACCACTATGTCGGTATTTAATCCTGGCATATCTTGATAAGTCCAGGCGAAGACATCCTTGAATTCTTGAAGCAGGGCTATCAGTTCATCCTATTTTTATTTCTCTTCTCGCTTCTTCCGTCCCTAAGTTGACAATTTCTGTTTCTTCTTGGTGGGGCATAATCTGCCTTTCTTCGTCGTCCACCATTCTCTTTAATTCTTCTGGGACCTCAATTTCTATTTCATCATATCCTCCCTCCGTTTCCTCTGAGACCTCAGGGCTTTCGAAATTTACTCCAGGATTGGATCCAGTATCATTCATATCGTCAATCATGAGCGACCTGCATTAAATGAGAATGAATTGTATTGGGAAAGAGACGGCTTTACATGAAGGGAATGAATATGAAGAATGCATGAATGGAATAAATGAGACTTTGGTCATTTTTAAGAAAGTGGGGATATTTCATTTCAATCAAAAAGTTAACATAGGTGCCCCATACAAGAGATCCCCATTGTCTATGGGCAAAAACAAAAGGTTGATTCGGAGCATTACTCTGATCTATTCCTAAAAACTACAGGTAGATCAATGCAACTCCAGTTATCGAGTGTCTCCCCGGGATGACAAGGGCGGATGTTGGTCAACATTTTGCTACCTCGGTCCTTTTCAGCTATCATGTTGATGTACATCCCTTCAAATGCTTTACTGAATATTTCCTCCTGGCTAAGTTCATCATTTTTCTTCATTGTCTCTCCAATATCTTGACCTGGCCGGTAGAACCCTCCGGAGATGAAAGTGGCTTTTAAACTAGGAAAGGACATCGACCTCCACGGAATGTCTTCCCCTTTAGATCTAGCTTTTCTTTGTTCTTCCTTCCTCTTATATTCCTCTTTCTTCTGTTGGACACTTGGTTGGTAACCCAGCCCGAAACGATCCTTCTTGGTAATGATATTCTTGGGTCTCGGGTTTCCTTGTAATTTCTTCCCCAACCCTTTTCCTATTTTGGCTCCTCGGCCCGAGTTTACTGCGATGGTCATCTTGGTACAATTAGATAACCTGGGGTAGGGGATCCGGTTTCCTCTCAAACGAATGTGGCATTTACTAGTTCTAATGCTCGGAACGAGCATTCTGCAGATCTTCATCATTTTGAATGTAGGGGGTGTCGATGTCACGGAAGCAACAAATTCATGCTCTGCCTCTCATGTGACCAATTTGCCTTCAACTACAAATTTTAATTTACGATGCAATGATGATGGGACAACTCTGCGAGTGGATCCACGGTCTTCCCAACAAGCGGTTGTAAGATGGTTTTATGTCCATCACCACAAAATCGATCACATATTCGGTTGGTCCGATCAATAGGGGTATCTCAATTTTCCCCATTGTTCCTTTTTTTGCGTACCATCAAAGCTCTTACCGAGAGTTGTAGCAAGGCTTTAGGTGCGAACTATCTATTGGTAATTTTTGCGGGGTTACCATAGGCAAGACATTCAATGCTGACCCGTTGTCGATCAAGATGCGCTGTAATACATACCCTTTGCGGTGGGTAGTGATGTTAAGGGCTTTAGTGGACCCCTTCCTCCTTCCGGGATCTCATCATCACTTTGAACGTGATATGATTATAAGCGATAATATGCCCCACTATCATGTCGAGGTTTGTTCTGAAATGTCCTGGGCACAAAAGTTTGATTCAGCACTTTCAATAGTGTCTCCCGATGCTTCTCTGAACTCAAGAGTAATTCCAGCACTGTGATCCTGGCCGGTTGTTTCCGTAGTTGTTCAACTACGCTGTACTCGCTATGTCTCAAGAACTTTAGAAATTCTTTGGCCTGGGCCTCAGTTACCGGTTTATTTATCTTTTGGGGAGGTTCTTCTCCAAATATCTGTGCAGGGCTAACTGTTGTACTCTTCCCCCTATCTTTTTCAGCTGCTCTCAAAGCCTCGGAGGAATAACATCGGCCGCTCCTTGTGAAATGGCCTGCTTCACCAACGTTCACATTGTTTTGACTTTGCTGGTCTTCCGGCGTGGACTCTTTCACCTGTTCGCGTTCTGATTTTTCTGGCATGGTCACATTCGCGGCATAATTCCAGGGAATTTGTCGCATGTCTTTGAATGGGAATGGAGATGGTGCTGAAATGACGATCTTGGGATTTATTTTGCTGGTTTCCCCTTGGGAGACACCTGCTTTCCCTATCTTGGGAGAGATGATAAAAGGTCTATCCTTCCCGTATCTGGTTTTGGGGCTATCTGTCATGTGCACGTCTGATCCCTTCCCCATGGGTTCCTCAAAGAATTCAATTTGTTTTTCATTCATCAATTTCTGCACCAATTTCTTGAATTCTTCACATTCTTGGATATCATGCCCTTCAGTCTGATGGAATTCGCAATACTTTCCACATTCTTTCTGCCTTATTATCATGCCTTTGTTGATCATACGAGCCATGCATAACTGTTGAAATACCCACCGTAAAGGAGACTTGACCTCTGACACGTCATCTTTTATCATCCTGGTAAAGCATTCCTCTATGGCATTTACCCCTCTGCTCCCATGATTAGGCAGCGGGTTGTTGGCTACGCTCGGCTCTTCAAACTTCAATATCCCAGAATCGATCAAGTTTTGTACAAGCTTTTTGAAGGTAAGACAGTTCTCAGTGGGATGTCCAGGGGTACCGCCGTGATAGTCGCAATGTGCGCTTGGGTTATACCAAGGCGGGAAGGGTGGATTGACAGGATTAACGATGTATGGTCGGACCAAGTCTGCTTCATACAACTGGGAATAAAGCTCTGAGTATGAAACCGGTAGGGGAGTGAAAGTTCTCCTCTCTTTATCCTTTCTGGTGACTCTCTCGTCTCTTTGATTCGGATTTTGTGTTTTTCCCACAGGTGCTTGTGGTTGTGAGACTGTGAAGTTCTTCGGGGCGGTATAGGTGCTGGTGGTGTTTACTTCATTTCTCTTGTTATACTTTCGAGACCCCTCCCCACCATCTATTCTGCGCTTTTAATTGCGATTCGAGAGACTCCCGGTCTGATTAAGTCGGAAAAACACATGTTTGTGTTATTGATGAGGCGGTCGAAGAGTGCCCTTTCGTGAGTGTTGACAAATAATGGCGTGATTTCATGCTCCGGGATAGGTGGCTGGATTTGGGCGGCCACTTCTCTCCACCTTTGGGCATATTGTCGCAAGCTTTCATTGGATTTCCGCCCCATATTTTCTAGCATAATTCTGCTAGGGATCATGTTTGTTACATGTTTGTATTGCTCGGAAAATGCTTTAGACAAATCTTTCCATGTCTTGACATTTGCTTTGCTTAACCGAGTATACCAACGTAATGCTGCTCGATTAGACTATCCCGAAACAAGGGATCAGTAGCTTTTCATCTTTATGGTAAGCGCCATTTTTCTGCGCAATACATCGTTATGTGTGCAGAAGGACATGTGGTTCCGTCATATTTATCAAACTCCGGCGTTTTGAATTTTGGTGGCAAGACAAGATCAGACACTAGACTTAGATCACTAGCGTTGTTTCCTGATTCTTCATTTGATTGTAACGCTTTAAATTTTTCTTCCATGAGGCGAAATCTTTCTTCCCACTTTCTTTCTACCTCATTCCCGATCTTTTCGACCATGTTTAGGTCCGCACTTCTTCTTCATACAAATTGCTTGGTATCAAGGGGTTGAGTCTCAGGTGCCCCTACTTGAAAGCTGGAAGACATTCCTGTAGGGTCAATATACACCTTCCTAGCCTGGTTTGACGCAATATTCATACTGTTAATATGGTTGTAAAAAATAAATGCATGTACGATGATGCAAATGTTATGATGCAAATGCAAGAATGCATGCAGACAAGGTACTGGTTCCGCTGGTAATCACCCTTTTGAATTACTTTTACGGGAATTAAAGGGTCTTGATTACAACAAAATTCGTGTTACAAAGTAAAGATCCCTAGTACAAAAGATCTAATTATAACACAGAGTCCTATAGATAGACTCTAGCTCTATCCCCTAACTTTCCAATTGCCTTGAGTAGCTTGAGGAACCTAGGAGCTTCTTCCATTCCCGGGGCTATAAAAGGTCGGAGTGTCTCAGCCTCGACAGCTAAATCATTTACGTGTCTGGCGACTCGCTGTATGTCCATCATTAGATTTGCGTAGTACTGGTCTCTGTCCTGTACCATTCGAGCAGCGTCGCGTAATCTCTTCTGCCAATAGGTGTCTCCCCCGGCTGCAGCTTCCTCGAATACATTAATTCTTTCCTTGTAATCCTCCACAACTGCTTCGAGGGATCCGATTCGTGCTTGTAATACACCCACTTCACGTTCTCTTTCTTGCAGCTCAGCGAAATTATTCCTACGGCAGTACATTCGAAGTGAGTGTTCGGCTTCCGCCATCTTTTCTTTTAATTCATCATTTTGACTTTGGCTTTGCCCCAAACTTTGAAGAGTGTCATCGTACAGTTTCTGCATTTCTAACAGTCTGTTTCGGCTATTCATGGATTTTCTTTTCCATACGGCGACACTTTCTCTCTCATGATGAACAGCCTGTTTTCCTTTGCTGATTTCTTGTCTGAATCTTTCTCTCTCTTGATCAATGGCCTTCTTGGCGGACCGTTTTTCTTCCTCCATAGCTACACGACAGCTTTCAATCTCTTTCTCGATCGCTCTTTTGTTAATTTCTCGTTCTTCTTCCAATAAACGGATGCCGTTCATTCTTTCTTTTTCCACAGCTATGAACTGACTCCGGCCGGCCTTTTGTATTTTTGCCTGTAATAGGAGGGCATCTTTTTGATAAAGAGTATTCTTGTCATTCAAATCTGCATTTAATTTCTTCAGTTGCCTAATGATCCCTTCCCGCTCGTCGACTTCTAGGCTTGCCTTATAGAGTTCGCTCGCGTGTTGGGTCTGTTGAATGTCCATTTTCTTTTTAACTTCCTCGAGCTCACTCCTTAAGATATCGGCTTCGGACGGTACCACCCTTGTAAGCTCCTCGAGTGACACTGTTGGTCCTTGATTAGATTCGGGAATCACATTATTAACCCTCAAAGGTCTCCAAAGATCGTAATCCGGGGTAGTCATGTGCTCGGTATCTCCTTCCACCCTGATCCGGTAACAATGATCCCAGGCCCTCATGATGGTCTGAATTTTTCCTTTGAACTCTCCTTTGAAAAGAAATTCAGTTTGGCTTAATCCGGCGGTATTGGGAATGAACTGTCGTGATCCGAACTGTCGAGATACTAAAAGTGGAGCACAAGCGATCCCTCCATGCAATCCTAACATCATCAGCCAGTTGAAGTCACCACAACTGTATAAAAAATAATTGACTTTACCGAGCCATGAGACCCTCCATGCTATGTCTTCATCTTGAATGTTCCTGAAGAAACTGGTCCACATTTTTGTTTTTAAATCTTCTCGCCATTCCTTTGCTAAGTATTCTCGTAAAGGCGAAAAACCTTGGAAGGATATCCCCGGCAGGACCCGCGTCGGTGCCTTCCACATGTGACTCTGGATCCATACTTGTAATAGCTGCGCGCATCCTCGAAAACGTCCTTCTTCATGCTTCCGGCTAGCGTTTAAAGAAATGAAAGTCTCGACCAAGATTGCTGGTACCGGGTTTGCTCTCCGTTTCACCCGCTCAAACAAATCCAGAATGGCTATGTCAATGTTCCCGAGTACTCTGGGAAAGATCACCAAGCCATATATTCCTAAAGCGAACAAGTCCATTTTCTTTGCCTCGTCTGGATGTGTCGATATGATGTCCCGAATACTCTCCCATGCAAAGACTGTATTATCTCCTCGGATTTGAAGGACGCCACTAACCCAATCACCACTCATTCCTGCAAAGGCTTTGAGTTTCGCAGTGTAATTCTGATTCCTTGGAGGCTTCGCGTAGATCCAATCTTCCTGAATATTTTTCTGGTTAAGTAAAGCAGTGTACTCTTCTACCGTAGGCATCATGTCTTGCCTATTGAAGGTGAAGCAGCAAAAAGCCGGATTCCAAAACTGGGCTATAGCTCGGAGTAGGGGCTGGTTAATCCGAACATATAATAGCTGTGCGATGTAGCCATAACTATCGCTAAATAAGTCTTGTAGCTTTCGGTCCCATCTTTCCCAAATGCTTTGAAGATCCCACAAGTCGTTCTGTTGGAGACTCACATAGGTGTATCCAGCTATTACGCGTTCGTTAGGCAGACTGTCCCCTTGGATTTTCTGATTGACCTCTGACCAATGTCTGATTGACAAATTAAGCTCTTCTTTCCTAAGACACCTTTTTTCCATAGTGAAAGACTTTCTGATCAGGCAAACCACTTGATCCAGTACCTTTATGCGATGCAAATGCAATGATGTATGAGAAAAAGAACAAAAAGTGAAAAGAAAACAAGTCAAGATTACAGATAAAATTGATAAATATATAAATAAAATGACAAAATTAAATGTAATAAACACAAAACAACCCTATTTATCCCGTCTAAAACCTAAGGTTATCCGCATGGCTCTAACAGGGTAGGTTTCTATGTTCTCTACATGCGGTGTTGGTGCTAGGAGGTACCCGAATTGTCCTTGCTGTCCCCTACTAAGGGTAGCAAGGCCCCCGATCATCACCCATTATAGGCTCCTTTCAACCGGGTTCAATTCAGGGGGACCCATTCGCTTATGCCCGTACGAAGGAACGATATCCTTACGAAAGCATAAGGTACTCGAGCCCCAAGGTACTTGCTAGGCCCATACGGAGAACGATATCTCCACGAAAGCATTAGCGTTTTCCCCACTTAAAAAGACGGATTTATATGCCATATTTTAAATGCGTTAAAATAAACGCGCAATTATGACCGAATATTAATTTAATAGTCACTTTAATCCGAACTTCAATATTAGTAAAGCGGTAATTATTTTAAAAGCTTGACTCTCATTTGTTTTTTGAAAAAGTCCCCAGCGGAGTCGCCATCTGTAGCGATGTCCCTTTTAATTTTCATCGCTAAAATAAAAACGATTGTGCTTTCGAAGGATTTTTGAAAGGTATTTGTGATTTTTTTTATATAAAATATTTATTCCGTGGGGTTTACAAAAAAACCTTATAAAATGGAGTCGCCACCGGCCACTTAGGTAGGCCGGACACCACAAAACCAGAGATTCAAAAGACAGGGGTTCGAGAGTCGATTCACGGATGGGGAAGGATTAGCACCCCACACCGCCCAAAAAACGGTACTTTAATAATTACCGCTTTATTAATATTGGATTTTCCGGATTAAAGTGACGATTATCTTAAATTTTGGTCGTAATTGCGAATATATTTTAAGGGTCCCGTTATCCGAGAATAAACGCCCAACCACTATCACTACGCTTGATACTGGCCCCGTTTACGCTCGGATAAAAGGACACCGCATTAACAAGTTACATCTCGATGTGCAATCTTAGTGGCAAAAACGTAAAACATGACAAAACATTTAAATATAATAAAGATTGACATACCAGAATACTAATTTAACATGGATGATATTTTAGACTAGAGCATGTATATATATACATATTATTCTAAATAGTAGATATAAAAAAAACTATCATACATCAAAATAACAAGGCAGGAATAAGTACATATATACGAACAAGTATAAAAAAAGAGACATGCATACTGGTAATAAAACATATTTCAACATATACGGGTCCACATGTTGTACAAAAAGGGTGAATATACTAACATGTAGCCCTAAAAAATAAGAAAGCACATACACATATAAAAATACTAAATATGCCATGTACGAATTAACTAAAACATAACATGCTTGATACGAATAGCCGGATAAAAACATAAATATCATATTTAACACATATATACATAAAAACATGAAATACTGAAATCATATACGAGGACATAAAATAAAATAATATCAACATGTACGATTATAATACGAACAATAATATTTACAAAGAAAACAAGACTGAAATGAAAAGAAAACGAAAGTTAGTGGCAGAAATTAAAGGGCAATAATATGTAATTTGGGGACGAAATTGCGAAACAAACAAAACCTAAAAGGACCAGAATCAGAATTGGACCAAGGGCGGACCCAAAATGAAAAATTCAAAAACGCGGGATGGTTAAGGCGTAATTTTCCCATTTAGAAACTGATTCGGTGTAATTTAGGGACGAAATTGTAATCTTTTGAAAAACCCGGGGGGATGGGGCTGTGATTATACCATGCGGCAAGACAAAAATGAAAATATTGAAAACGCGTGGGATTAAGTGTGTAATTTACCCATTTCAAAAATAATAATAACTATAAAAGGGCCATTTTTAGACCGAAACCCATTTTCCCCTCATTTCTTTCATTTTCAGATTTTGTTCTTGATTTCAAATAACTAGTTCATCTTTTTCTCTCAAGTGTTCTTGAGAAACCCGAATTCGGCCGGCCGGCCGCCGTATTCTCCGCCGCCGGCCGCCGCTAACCGTCGCCGGTGGACTCCCAAAATACACCAAAACCTTCCTCTTGTCGTCCTCAACATGAATCCACGGTTGGATTCAGAGGATCCCCTTTTATTTACCTTAGATCTAAGAAATACGAACCCAAAAATATATTTTCTTTAGACCAAAACGAGACCACAAGGGGTCTTCCCCTCCCTTTGTTCACGAGATCTGGCTTGTAGAAGCCGAAAGGCTTGTCACAGAGGAAGGGAAGACCCACGGACAAAGCCGGTAAGACTTCTTTACTTGTTTTCTTTTTATTTTATTTTCTCGTATGTACATGCAATGAAAACATGTAAGAAAAAAAGAGACAAAAAAATTACCACCGGATCGCTTTTTGATTATCTTGACTGTTACAAGTTTACGGTTTTACAAGCTTTACATTTTTTTGTGTTATTACTCTCTCTTTTTTTCTTGCTTGCTCCTCCCAAAAAACTATCCGTTACAAAATGACCCGTTTCATATATATCATTGTCTCGTATTTTGGTTGCAACTTGTATCTTCTTTTCCGGATCGACATTTGCTTGTTGTCTTTGGCATAATCAACGCTGGGGGACTGAATATTGGCGCGGTGGCGGTGTGGCCGATACGCGAGGCGGACGCAATTCGGCCGTTAGATCGGATCGATCTAACGGTCGAGATGGCTTGAAGAACGATCGGCTGGATGAAGCCTCGATCGATGAAACGGCTTCGATTTCGCCACGTGGAGCACCGCGATCGAGGAGTCGAACGCGGCGTGGATCTTACGCGCGTGGGATAATAAAGCGTCCGCGGCGTGGACCACACGCGCGCGTGCACTCGAACGGTCCATACGTGAAGAGTACGCGCGCTGGCGGATATTTTTGACCTTCATTGCATCGTGGCGTTGGATCGGATCTTGATCCAACGGCCCATAGTGACCGCACATTGTAATTAGATAGGATTCAGATTTGGGCCAAACGGGCTTTGTAATTGGATTTTGTAATTGGACTCGAACTTTTTACTTGGGTTTAATATATATATTTAATTTTTCATTTAGTCAGCCCAATAATAATAATAATAATTATAATAGCTGTACATGTACATACGAAAATATATACTTTATATTATACGATCATTAATTAATAATATTCTAGTATACGTACGTATAATCATATGTATAATTAACATGACATCTACATACGCTTATACCCTAGATACATACGTGACATACATACCCCCTAATACGTATACGTAGCTTATACATGCACACACTTTATATTAGTAACATTTATATAATAAATATACATGCAATATTAATATATTTAAGTAAAAATGAGTGATTACACTAACCAACAACTCTATCAGTGGGGAAATTCCTTCTAATTTATCTGCTTGTCCTAGGCTTACAGCTGTTGGTTTGAGAAGCAACCGGCTAACAGGAGAAATACCTGCTTCTCTAGGTCTCTTATCAAACCTGAAGGTCTTGACTTTTGCCAACAACAGTTTAAGAAGGAGTATCCCGCCTTCACTGGGAAACTTATCATCCTTGGAGGTGCTTGCTTTGGCGATTAATGGATTAACTGGAACTATATCTGAAGCTTTGGGGCGACTAACAAATCTTGCAGAATTCGCAATATACAGAAATGCAATTTCTGGTATCATTCCTGTCACAATGTTCAATCTCTCCAATATTAGATACTTTGACATCGGTGTAAACAAGATTCAAGGTACTCTTCCTTCTGACTTAGCTATCACTATGCCATATGTTTTGTTCTTCTCTGTATCACAAAACTAAATCTCTGGCCACATCCCTATTTCAATTTCCAATGCCTCAAATCTGAATGTACTTCAATTTGATAATAACGGACTCGGTGGAGACGTGCCTTCATTAGAAAAGTTTGATAAAGTGTATAATCTTATCCTAGGTACAAATCATTTGGGACATGGCAGAGAAGGAGACTTGCAATTTCTCTGTAATTTAGTCAATAATACCATGCTAGAGTTTCTAGATATAAGGGAAAATAATTTTGGAGGGGTACTTACCGAATGCATTAGCAACTTTTCTAGCACCCTTTTGCAATTAACAATGCAAGATAATAAAATATTGGGAAGAATCCCAGATGGAATCGAAAATCTTGTCTAGTTGGAGATTCTAGCAGCGTCCCAAAACCAACTATCAGGTCCCATTCCTTTTAATATTGGGAGGCTTCAGCAGCTAAAGATATTTTTTGCTACTAATAATTTTCTCTCTGGGACTATTCCCCGTTCTATTGGAAATTTAACAATGTTAACCAATCTTGCTTTAGATTTTAACGATCTTCAAGGAAGCATTCCATCAAGTCTAGCTAACTGCCAAAATTTGCTTGGAATGAGTTTTTCTCATAACAATCTTAGTGGACCAATACCCCCTTATGTACTTGGAGTCCCATCCATGTCCATTATATTAGACTTATCATCAAACCTTTTGACGGGTGAACTTCCTGTTGAAGTTGAAAACATGAGAAATCTAGGCCAATTCTATGTTTCTCAAAATAGATTATCCGGTGTTCTTCCAAACAACCTTGGTAGCTGTGTAAGTCTAGAGAAGTTGTTCTTGGGTGGCAGTTTGTTTGAAGGGCCCATTCCTTCATCTTTTAGTTCACTGAGAGGCCTTGTGGCATTGGACATATCTGACAATAATCTTTCAGGTCAGGTTCCAGAATTTCTTGTGAGCTTTGGGGCATTGAAGTTTTTAAATCTTTCTTTCAATAATTTCGAGGGAGTGGTACCGAGTGTAGGAGTCTTCAAGAATGCAAGTGCTACATTTGTGGAGGCATTACTGAGTTACACTTGTCGAGATGTAACTCGAAAACATCATCAAACATTTCTCTTAGATTCAAAATTGCAATTGTTGTTCTTATTTTAGGAGTAGGAGTGATTTCAATATTTTCTTTTCTCCTCGTCAAGCGGTTTGGAAGGAAGAAAAAACAGCAGCCAACAACTTGTGCAGGAAATTGGCTTTTACGGTCTCAATGCAGAATTTGATTGGTTCTGGAAGTTTCGGTTCTGAATACAAAGGAATTCTTGAAGAAAGTGGAACAATTATTGCAGTAAAAGTGCTTAATCTTCTTAATCGTGGAACTTAGAAGAGCTTCTTGATTGAATGTGAAGTCTTGAAGAACATTCAACATCGGAATCTTGTGAAGGTATTAACAGCAATTTCAGGTCTCGATTATCATGGCAATGATTTTAAGGCCTTGGTTTATGAATTCATGGCAAATGGAAGCTTAGATGACTGGCTATATCCATCTGCTGACATGAGTGAATCAGAGACGACAAGAAATCTGAGCTTCTTCCAAAGAGTTACTGTGGCCATAGATGTTGCTCATGCACTAGAGTATTTGCACTATGGTTGCGAGACATCGATCATTCATTGTGACCTGAAGCCAAGCAATATTCTACTCTATCAAGAAATGGTTGCCCATCTAAGCGACTTTGGCTTAGCAAAAATACTTTCTGGAAACGAACTTAATTATTCTGCTAAAACCAGTCAAGCTCATTTGGATTAAGAGGAATTATTGGTTATGCTCCACCGGGTAAGTTCACTTTATTTGTTTCTTCCGTTATATAAGAGTAAACATACAACCGAAAAGTTATTTTTCATATATTTAGATTGTTTTGTCTGCAATTATTTTTATATTTAATTTGTGAAGAATTAATTGTAAAATATGGAGTGGGAAGCGAGTTATCAACAAAAGGTGATGTGTATAGCTATGGAATACTCTTGCTAGAGATGTTTACAGGGAAAAGGTCAACTGATGAAAGGTTCAAAGAAGGTTTCAGTATTCACAACTTTGTCAAGGCAACTTTGCCCATTCAAGTTATTGAGATTGCAGATCCCACTCTTCTTCAAGAAAGTGTCAAACGAGGAACTCTCAACAGATATAGCCTGGGAACTGAAAGACATCTTGAATGCTTGGATTCGATATTTGAAATAGGTCTCACTTGTTCTACCGAATCACCGAGTGAGCGAATTAACATGAGTGATGTTGTCACCAAACTATGTTGCATTAGAGACGAGCTTCATCCAACTCGTTTACGTTGACAGGTACTTAAGATGCATTTCCACAACCTTTGAGATAATTGTTATGTCTCTATGATATGTAGTAAAAGCGATTTCCTTGTTTTCATGTTGCAGGTATTTGAGGTGGCATATCGATGAGCTTGAGAGGCTTAGGTCAGGCTAGGTGCTCACTCGTCTCGTTTGTTCACATTCTATTTGGTATTAGCAAGTTTTCTCATTTAAAAAAAAGTATGTATTTACAGTGTTACTGTTCCACCCATAATTTGTCTGTAATTTGTTTTAAGGTTGCGTTTGTCTTTGTAATTTTCACTACTTTTGGAGCTTGTATTTATCCATGTTTGGCGTAATCATTTAATAAAGTGTTCACCGAATATGTGGCACACTAATATTCCCTCGTTTTTATGATAGATAAATTATATAAATCATCATTGAACTTTACTCTTAAATTTATTTTAGTCATTAAAGTTTCAAAACGTTCAATTTACTCACTTAAGTTTAGACATTGAATGTTTTTTGTCGCTTAGACATTGAAAGTTTTTGTCACTCTTAAACCCCAAATGATTGTAGATGGTGGTTGTTTGGCCCCAAATTTCACCAGTCACTTCGACTCAACCCCTCTAAGTCTGAATTAGACCTCCGTTTTGCCGAAAAGTGCTCCTATGTTTACGAACCGGTCAAAAACCTTTTGGTTTCTCTCTCGCCGATTTCCCTTCTCTGTCTTCGGATGAAGCTCGTTTCTCAATATGTTGCTTCTCTCATGTCGATGAAGTTTTCCACCGTTCAGATCTTGAAATTTTTTTTCGTTTGCCAGTAAATAGATGTCATCAAAAAATTAACGAATGAGTGACAATAAACGTTCAATGTATAAACTTCGGTGAGTAAATTGAACGTTTTAAAACTTTAGTTACCAAAATAGGTTTGAGAGTAAAGTTTAGTGGTAATTTACGTAATTAACCCTTTTATGTTTACTCTTTGCAATGTTTTTGATTTAGAAAGTTTTTGTAATCTTAAGGTAGTTTCTCCAAATGGTCAAGCAACACGTAAACAAAACAAAATATCAATTCGGAAACAGACACAATAAAATGTTAAATTAACCCAAAACAATGGGATTAGTTCACCATTGAAGTTTCATTGATAAACAACCCTGATTATAGAACAAGTGTATGAAATTGTTGTGTAAATAATTGTGGTTGTGTCATTTGTGTGATAAGAGCCAAGTGGTTTGATGAAATTTTGGTTTTCAACAGTTTGGAAGGGGAATGAGCTGTTTTGGGAGGTCCAGGGAAGTTCTTAGGTGTGCCCATAGCATTAGTTTGGCGAACAAAAATCCTATGTTCTTTTTTATGCCCTTTCGATGCTCAACAGAAAAAAATTAAATTATAAGGCTTAACCCTAAATTTTTAAAAATACATTTTATTCCTAATTTCTTAAACCCTAATTCTAAATATCATCCTTATATCCTAAACTTAATATTTTAGTGCGAGACATAAATAAGAACCTAAAAAAAGTAGATGATTTCTATTCGAGTTTGGTCCGCTTATACCTCATCAATGTATGGCATCAATTGAATCTGTTCAAGGATTAGGTTATTAGTCGAGCGATCTAGATAAAGAAATTTTACTATCATTTGATTTTTGGGTAAAATACACCACATGTCACTTAATTATGAGTTTATTAACAAACATATCACTTTTCTTCTAAAAGTAATAATTAGTCACTCAATTATAGGTTTGATAACAAACATACTACATTTCTTCCATAAGCAACAATTTAGTCACTCAATTAAAATTTTGTGACAATCGAGTCACTTAATTACAAGTAACATAATTATAGGTTTGGTAATAAACATGTCACTTTTCTTCCAAAAGTAATAATTTAGTCACTCAATTAAATTTTGAACAATTAGGCCACTATGCCATTAAAATTAAAACAAACGACTTGATATAGTAACAATTTTAGTCCTCAAAGCATACACATTCCATTAATTTGGTCCTAATTCAATAAATGTAACCTTACAGGGAAACCCATCCGCCACTAGTGCTTGTTGAACCATCTCAATGTTGTACGTAGATTTCACCTTCCCAGCTAGGCAACGACGAACCCATGTCATCTCATCCACTGGGATAGCAACTTTAAAATCTGAGTCCACTAGAACCTGAACGTTCGAAGCACCTTGGAGTCGTCGCGATCATCCCCACCTTCACACGTCTGGCTTTGGATGGGACCCCCAACAAGAGCATCTTTGTATGAGAAGTTCTCCCTACGCATAGACCCGTTGTAGGGGAACTGGCCATAGGGCATGGAAACATTACTTGCAGACAATTGGAAATATGAAATTTCAGAAGTTCTGAAGAATTCTTGAACAATCCAAGAGAATGATTTATCTGTCATAAGAGATGCCAATGCAGCTTAAAAGTCTCATGGTCCGAACAAACAAACACTGTTTACCTGAACCGTGCAAAGAATTCAATCAATCATAAAAAGTCATATTTGTTGTCATAGGTGTAATTATTGAATTTCCCTCAGCTTAGATTGCCATCGAATATGTTGGACGTCTCTACGAAAGAAATGAAATTGTGAGATACAATAAAACTGAGATTAAATGGTCAATGAATACAGACACCCAGTCTTACAACTAGAAATTTTTGAATGAGCTATTGCAAAACTCAAAATCAAGGCTGGAATAGTTCAGTTGGTTAGGGAGTGTGGCTGTTAACCATAAGATCGGAGCCCTCCTAGTGTTTAAAAGTGTAAACATCTTTCATTCTTCTATTTTTCCTTAATTTTCTTTCTTTTTTCAGATATTTAGTTAGTTAATGGTTTTTCTTGCTATTGTTACTTGGGGCCTTCGAGTCTATGCAGCTTTGATTCGCAGAACTTAAACACGCTCGGACAGTATTCAGTTATATCATGTGTGCTTGCTATCTTGAGAAGAGGGAAGAGGAATGAGGGTTCTCATTCACATTAGGAGACTTCATAGGCTATTATTCAAGACTGCCATATCTCATTTCTGCTAGGGGCTTATATGGTTACTCAAAAAGGGAAATCATTCTGAATGTTGATGTTAAGAAGCACCGACTTCTTTCTCCATGCTTCTAGAATTGTCTCCACCTTTTTTAGAATTGTCCTCCGCTATATACTTTTTATAATAATAATTAATGTAAACCAACATAGTACACCGACTTAGGAACACTATAAATAGGTGATGTAAGTAAGTGCAGTTTGTGCAAGATGAGAGAGTGAGTGTGGGAGTGAGTGACGAGCGTGTGCAAGTGAAAAGTGCAGTGTGCGTGCAAGTGTGAGGGAAAGAAAACACATTGAGAAATTTGTAGTGAGGTAAGTGTTGTAATATTTTCTGTATTAATAAAGGTGTTAATTTTCCTTGTGATTAGAAGTTTTTCGGTTGAGCCTTAGTTTATGTGTTTCTTAGTGCACTTGAATTGGTTATTATATGGTCGGTTATGCCGCCTAAATGTTATATGGTCGGCACTGTCGCCTGAATAGTATATGGTCGGCATTGCCGCCTAAGGTATTGTGCACTAAGAAATTAGAAGATAGAAAGTCTAACTGACTCAGGGAGTTAGTATAGCACTAGTGGCCAGTCTTAGGTCTTCTATAGTGGGTGTATTGGGTCCGTCAAGTTTCCAACAATTTGTATCAGAGCGAGCGGTCCAGGACCGTTACCAGTGGAGAACGCTTTGGTAAGCATTGGACACTTACATTGGTGGGCATTGCATCAATGTGCTAAGGGGAGACTCTGCTAGAATACAGTTAGGGACTATAAAGCTTTTGGTTTGGAACCACGCTTAGTTGAGGTCAGGTGTCAGTCAGCATGGTAGACTTTGGAAGCACAAGCAATGAGATTAGGAAGCTCAATGGCCACAACTACGGTTATTGGGAGACATACATAGAGTCTTACCTACAAAGTCAGGGTTTGTGGAAATAGTAGCTGGCACCGACACAACTCCTCCACCGAGGGAGAATGCCGAAGCCTTGAGAAAATGGAAGATCAAGGCTGGGAAGACTTTATATATATTGAAGACCACAATCGAGGAGGACCTATTAGAGCATATTCGTGATGACAAGACACTAAAGGCATCTTGAGAAACTTTGGCGTAGTTATTTTCAAAGAAGAATAAAGCACGCCTCAAACTCTTAGAAAATGAGCTTGCAAGTATTTCACAAGGAAACTTATCTATTGCTAAGTATTTCACTAAGGTGAAATTTATTTGTCATGAGATATCTCAACTTGCACCAGAGGAGAAGGTAAGTGAGGCAAGGATGAAAAGGATTCTCATCTATGGCCTAAGACCCAAGTACAATGCATTTATTGCTGCTGTAAGGGGATGGCCAACTCAACCATCCTTAGTGGAGCTAGAGAACTTGTTGGCTAATCATGAGGCATTAGCCAAACAGTGTTGGGTCACACCGGTACACCCCATGGCGCAATGGAAAAATTATCCGACAATTACCACCAGAGATCCATGTACGAGGAACGAATCGGGGTGAATAAGGGTGAAGAATTACCTGTTTAAAATCTGGAATTCTGAGTTTGGAGGAGATAGATATTCAATCACGATTCCACGATGTCGATTCTTAAGCCGCAACAATAACGCTCCGACCTCTACGTAGTTCACCCAGTTGAAATGAGTATATAAAAACTCTCTAAATCATTTAGAAGGGAACGGGCATATAAAAACTCTCTAAACTATTTAGAGGGCTTTCCCCAAAAAGCATTAATGACTGCTAGATCTCTCATGCCTTTATATAGTCTTTGTAATCCTAATTCGACTTAGATTAGGAATTCAATATATATATTAAATATATATAATCCCAATTTAACTTTAATTAGGATTTTAATATATATATTAAATATATAATCCTAATTCAACTTAATTAGGATTTCAATATATATATATATATATATATTAAATATATAATCCCAATTCAACTTTAATTAGGATTTCAATATATATATATATATTAAATATATATAATCCCAATTCAACTTAACTAGGATTTCAATATATATATATTGATTTAAATTGAATTATATTATTTATATATTAAAAGAGTCATAATTACAATAATTATTTTTCTTTTAATATTTACCCAATAGTTAAATTATATATCAAATATATATTAATTTAACTAAATCCGTGTACAACAAATTTGTACATACATAATTCGTTTAATATATGCTCATTGCAACTGTAGGTGTGACCCTGTAGGTTCATGTAACGTTAGTAGTAAATATTAGAACATTTCTAATATTACAAACAATGAGTGACATCTAGCAACATGTCATTGTCACCTAAGTTACAAGAAATCATGATTCGACATAACCTTTTCGTGATTAACTCTATTTATGTATTACATCATTTTGTCCTTTATATCTAAATTAGACACAAGTCATGGAACAATCACACTTGTATAGTCCATCTAATGTTTCTTGATATCTTGAGTAGACTATTATAAACAAATAACTATGATATCTCATATCAACTTATTCGAACATGGCCATGCATTTCTAGTCTCATTCAATCAAGTGGCCTACGTAATTACTCCTATTATATAGGAGGGACAAATCCTATCTTGATCAACCATATTCCACTACATAGATTGTTACATATCCAATATCAGTCTTTATTTGTAGTCAGTTACGACACACATTTGATCGTATCAAAATATGTCATTCACGATGTTGAAATAATGATGATCTCAAGTCTGAGGATCATACATGTAGTTATCACTATGAGCAATGTTGTGACTGTCACATAATGATCCAAGAAACATGCTCATAGCGGGTCAGTCCAGTATGTTGTTCTCTAACACATACTTATGTATTGATTTTGACATCTCCATGTCAATGACAACACTTTGTCATCAATCAACTACATATTAGTCTTAATTCATTATTGTTGTCCATGCTCACAATAATACTCGACTAAGGACATTTTAGAATAACCATATTATTCTAAGGACTTTATTATAATTCAATTTATTTATGCATACAAAATTGTAATTGAAAATAATAATGGCAATGCCTCTTTATGAATGAACAAGGTAAAACAAATGCCATTTACAATCATTTTATGATTGGTCTTTGGGCACACTCTAACAATCTCCCACTAGCACTAAGACCAATCACTCATGTATCTAATACCAAGTCACGATCATGCTTCTGCTGCGTCAGAGACTTTGTTAGTGGATCGACAATGTTACCATTTGTTGGTACCCTACATATTTCCACATCTCCTCGATCTATGATTTCTCGAATGAGATGGTAACACCTAAGTATGTGTTTGGATCGTTGGTGAGATCTGGATTCCTTTGCTTGTGTGATGGCTCCGTTGTTATCACAACGTAGATATATAACATTCAAAATGCTTGACACAACCCCTAGTTCAGATATGAACTTCTTGATCCCAACACCTTTTTTTGCAGCATCGCATTCTACATTATACTCAGCTTTTGTTGTAGAATCAGCTACTGTATCTTGCTTTGAACCTTTCCAGCTCATAGCACATCCATTAAGGCATAACAAAAAAACTCGATTGGGATCGTGAATCATCCTTATCAGTTTGAAAGCTGACATCAGTATAACCTTTTATGTTTAGCCCTTCCTCACCTCCGCATATAAGAAATGTATCATTAGTTCTTCTTAAGTACTTAAGGATGTTTTTAACTACGACCCAGTGACCTTCACCGGGATCTACTTGGTATCGACTTGTCATACTTAAAGCGTATGATACATTTAGACAAGTACATAACATGGCATACATGATAGATCCAATTGCTGAAGCATATAGAATCTTACTTATTTGCTCTCTTTCTTAAGATATTGAAGGACACATTTCCTTCGAGAGTGAAATTTAATGTCTCATAGGTAAGAACCCTTTTCTTTTGGATTCTTCCATACTGAATCTTTTTAGTACTTCTTCTATGTATGTATTTTGACTCAGTCTTAGAAGTCATCTTGATCTATCTCTATAGATCTTGACTCCTAATATGTATGTTGCCTCACCCAAGTCTTTCATGGAAAAACATTTTCCTAACCAAGTTTTCACAGACTATAAGCTAGATATGTCATTTCCTATTATTAGTATGTCATCCACATACATTACCAAGAATATGACAGTGCTCCCATTGATTTTCTTGAAAACACATGGCTCATCTTCATTTTTGATAAAATCAAACTCTTTGATTGCATCGTTAAAATGAAGATTCGAACTTCAAGAAGCTTGCTTCAATCCATAAATGGACCTTTGTAGCTTGCATATTTTTTCGCCACCTTTTGGATCGACAAAACCTTCAGGTTGTGTCATGTACACATCCTCATCTAGTTTTCTATTAAGGAAATCGGTTTTACCATTCATTTGCCATATCACATAATCATAAGATGCAGCTATCACAAGTAAGATCCAGATGGATTTAAACATAGCAACAGGTGAAAAGGTTTCATTATAGTCTATACCATGAATTTGACCAAAACCCTTACCGACTAATCGCACTTTGTATGTTTGTACATTACCATCCATGTCGATTTTCTTTTTGAAAACCCATTTGCACCTTATGGGCTTAACCCCTAGAGGTGGGTCTACCAAGGTCCAAACTTGATTTTCTAATATGGAATCCATCTCGAATTTCATGGCCTCTAGCCATTTCTCAGAGTCTGGGCCCGCCATTGCTTCTTGATAAGTCCTAGGCTCATCTTGATCCATGAAGAGAACATCACTATGCAATGTGACAAGAAATCCATATTTCTCAGGCGTACTGCATTCTCTCAAAGATCTTAGCAGTGGTTGTGTTTCCAAAACTGTTGAATGTTCCTCAACAACTTGTGGAACTTATTGTCGTTCAATTTCTTGTTCAATGATATGTGGTTGATCTCGAATTTTATTGAGTTCAATATTTCTCCCACTTCCTTTTCGGAAAATAAATTATCTTTCTAGGAAGATTCATGTTTGAGCAACAAACACTTTGTTCTCGGTAGGATTGTAGAAATAATATCCTTTAGTCTCTTTAGGATAACCTACAAAATTACATTTATTAGATTTGAGTTTGATCTTTGTAGACATCTTATGTTTAACATAAGTTTCACATCCCCAAATTTTCATAACAGACATACTAGGATGTTTCCCAATCCATATCTCATATTGTGTCTTTTGAACTAATTTAGTTTGAACACGATTTAGTGTGAAAGTAGATATTTTTTAGTGTATGTCCCCAAAAAGAAACTGGAAGATTAGCGTGACTCATCATTGATCGAACCATGTCTAACAGTGTTCGGTTTCTTCTTTTTAGAAACTCTATTCTATTGTGGAGTACTAGGAGGTGTGAGACATTCCCACATTCCTTAAGAAGGTCACCAAACTCTAAGCTTAAGTATTCTTCCCCTCGATCTGATCGAAGAGCCTTAATGTTTTTTCCTAGTTGGTTTTATACTTTATTTTTAAATTCCTTGAACTTTTCAAGGGCTTTAGATTATGATGCATTAGGTAAATGTACCCATATCTACTGAAGTCATCTGTGAAAGTAATATAGTATTGAAAAGCTTTTTCTGGCTTGTGTATTCATTGGTCCACATACATCACTATGTATTAATCTCAATAAATCACTTGCTCGCTTACTTTTACCATTAAAAGGAGCTTTGGTCATCTTTCCTAATAAGCAAGGCTCGCATACATCAAGTTGTTCGAAAACAAATGAATCCAAAAATTCATCTTTATGAAGTTTTGAAATGCGTTTTTCACTTATGTGACCCAAGTGACAATGCCAAAGATGAGTTTGATTAGAGTCATTTGTTTTGATCTTTTCGTATTTATGTTGTAAATGGAATTCTCTTGATTCAAAATATAGAGGCCATTTATTATTTGTGTCACACCATAGAAAATATTATCGAGATAAAAGAACAACAATTATTCTTAATAATTATCTCAAAACCAATCTTGTCTAAACAAGAAATCGAAATGATATTTTTTTAGTCAAACTAGACACAAAATAATAATCCTATAAACATAAATTAAGTCAACTAGGCAACGATAAAGTATATGTTCCTATAACTAATGCAACAACTCTTGCTCCATTACCAAACCATAGGTCCACCTCTTCCTTTCTCAGATTTCTACTCTTTTGTAGTCCTTATAAAAATGTACAAATATGAGAACCACAACCGGTATCCAATACCCAAGAAGTAGGTGTTGATAAATTAATATCAATAACATAAATATTCGAGGCGGACGCTCCGCTTTCATTTACCTTCTTGACTTTTCAAGATAAATGGGGCAATTCCTTTTACAATGACATGTCTTATTACTAATGGAAACATTTTTCCTTCCAGTGACTAGTCAAGGTAGTTTACGCCGTTCAACTTGTCCTTCTCAAGGACCGATCACAATGTTAACAAATTTGTATAATAAGTCTACAACAATAAAATATGTTTTATAAGTACCTATTTATCATGTTTATAAAGTAATAACATTCCCACTATTAAAAACCCTCAAAGAACCAATCCTAGACATGCACTTTTGTATTGTTTTATAAGTACCTATTTATCATGTTTATAAAGTAATAACATTCCCACTATTAAAAACTTGCTAAAAGTATTTCTAGTGGGTAAAGATCCATATTTCATTTCATTCTAAGACAGCTTTGGCTTTACTCATAGAATTCAATTATTTAGGTAAGCAAACTTGCTAATTACATCTCATGTAATTCCTATATTTGGTGAACAACTATTTGTCTAAAAAAAGTTCATATGGTCTAATAGAAAGAACAATAATGAACAATGCACCAAGTAGGTAACTTATGAAAAGATAGGTGGTGTACTGGGCACACTTAAATACCAAGTCTTTCAAAGAACCAATCCTAGACATGCACTTTCGTATTGTTTTTCAATCACCAAAGTTCTTGAACAATCATTAGTCTTTAGGTTTCTAATCTTATTAGAACAACCTAGTTTAACCAATATTACTACCATTGAATATCACTTGCTTATTCTTCACGTTTAACCAAGATAGATCTAAGTATTTTTCTTTGGCAAAACCTACATAGTACCGATCGAGGTTTTAACGATGACTAATATTGGATGACTAATTTTCATTAAATATGAAGGGTTTTTGTGAATATTATCTCACCATTTAACATTTGATCTTAGCAAAATTAACTAACATGCATCTCATAAATTCATTTTATCATATACATGAAAAGCAGTAAATATGAATGTAATAGTTGTAACCCATATCCTAAGGTGGCCCGTCCCAAGCCAATGCGAGAACCAAATTATTCTAAGGATAAAAACAATTCTCAAGCATCATTCTATCGGCCCACACTTTTGTTCCTCTGGTCTATGCTTCTTCATATAGATTACAATTTTAAAAACTCGTTTTGCATACGAGAGGGTAAGATGAGAAGAGAATTACAATAAAAGTCGAGAAAGACACGACACGCAAGCCGTATTTATAAATCAAAAATAACATGTATCTCATACAATTACATCACCCAAGTAATTAAAACCCGAATCCGTATCGTACAAGTGGCTCTGATACAACTTTTGGATCACACCTGAGTAGTGGAGCTAGAGAACTTGTTGGCAAATCAGGAGGCATTAGCAAAATAGCGTGGGGTCATGCCGGTACACCCCATGGCACAACAGAAAAATTATCCGGTGATTACCACCAGAGATCCATGTACGAGGAACGAATCAGGGTGAATAAGGGTGAAGAATTACCTGTTTAAAATCTAGAATTATGAGTTTGGAGGAGATAGATATTCAATCACAATTCCACAATGTCGATTCTTAAGCCGCAACAATAACGCTCTAACCTCTACGTAGTTCACCCAATTGAAATGAGTATATAAAAACTATCTAAATAACTTAGAAGGGAACGAGCATATAAAAACTCTCTAAACTATTTAGAGGGTTTTCCTAGATCTCTCACGCCTTTATATAGCCTTTGTAATCCTAATTTGATTAGATTAGGATTTCAATATATATATTAAATATATATATAATCCCAATTTAGATATCTCATACAATTACTGTAAATAGGTGATGTAAGTAAGTGCAGTTTGTGCAAGATGAGAGAGTGAGTGTGGGTGTGAGTGACGAGCGTGTACAAGTGAGAAGTGGAGTGTGCGTGCAAGTGTGAGGGAAAAAAGCACATTTGAGAAATTTGAAGTGAGGTAAGTGTTGTAATATTTTCTGTATTAATAAAGGTGTTAATTTTCCTTGAAGTTAGAAGTTTTTCGATTGAGCCATAGTTTATGTGTTTCTTAGTGCACTTGAATTGGTCATTATATGGTCGGTTATGCCGCATGAATGTTATATGGTCGGCACTGTCGCCTGAATAGTATATGGCTGGCTATACCGCCTAATTGATAAATGGTCGGCACTGCAGCCTAAGGTATTGTGCACTAAGAAATTAGAAGATAAAAAGGCTAACTGACTCAGGGAGTTAGTGTTGCACTAGTGGTCAGTCTTAGGTCTTCTATAGTGGGTGTATTGGGTCCGTCAAGTTTCCAACAATTTGTATCAAAGCGAGAGGTCCAGGACCGTTACCAGTGGAGAAAGCTTTGATAAGCGTTGGATGCTTACATTGGTGGGCATTGCATCAAGGTGCTAAGGGGAGGCTCTGCTAGAATACAGTTAGGGACTATAAAGCTTTTGGTTTGGAACCACGCTTAGTTGAGGTCGGGTGTCAGTCAGCATGGTAGACTTTGGAAGCACAAAAAATGATATTAGGAAGCTTAATGGCCACAACTACGGTTATTGGGAGACATACATAGAGTCCTACCTACAAGGTCAGGATTTGTGGAAATAGTCACCAGCACCGACACAACTCTTCTATCGAGGGAGAATGCCGAAGCCTTGAGAAAATGGAAGATCAAGGCTGGGAAAACTTTATATATATTGAAGACCACAATCGAGGAGGACCTATTAGAGCATATTCGTGATGACAAGATACCAAAAACATCTTGAGAAACTTTGGCGAAGTTATTTTCAAAGAAGAATAAAGCATGCCTCAAACTCTTAGAAAATGATCTTGTGAGTATTTCACAAGGAAACTTATCTATTGCTCAGTATTTCACTAAGGTGAAATCTATTTGTCATGAAATATCTCAACTTGCACTAGAGGAGAAGGTAAGTGAGGCAAGGATGAAAATGATTCTCATCTATGGCCTAAGGCCCAAGTACAATGCATTTATTGCCGTTGTAAGGGGATGGCCTACTCAACCATCCTTAGTGGAGCTAGAGAACTTGTTGGCTAATTAGGAGGCATTAGCCAAATAGTGTTGGGTCACGCCGGTACACCCCATAGCGCAACGGAAAAATTATCCGGCGATTACCACCAGAGATCCATGTACGAGGAACGAATCGGGTGAATAAGGGTGAAGAATTACCTGTTTAAAATATGGAATTCTGAGTTTGGAGGAGATAGATATTCAATCACGATTCGACGATGTCGATTCTTAAGCCGCAACAATAACGCCCCGACCTCTACGTAGCTCACCCAGTTGAAATGAGTATATAAAAACTCTCTAAATCATTTATAAGGGAACGAGCATATAAAAACTCTCTAAACTATTTAGAGGGTTTTTCCCATAAAGCATTAATGAATGCTTTATATAGCCTTTGTAATCCTAATTCGACTCAAATTAGGATTTCAATATATGTATTAAATATATATAATCCCAATTTAACTTTAATTAGGATTTTAATATATATATTAAATATATATAATCCTAATTCAACTTAATTAGGATTTCAATATATATATATATATTAAATATATAATCCCAATTCAACTTAATTAGGATTTCAATATATATATATTAAATATATATAATCCCAATTCAAATTTAATTAGGATTTCAATATATATATATATATATATATTAAATATATATAATCCCAATTCAACTTAACTAGGATTTCAATATATATATTTATTGATTTAAATTGAATTATATTATTTATATATTAAAGGAGCAATAATTACAATAATTATTACAAACAATGAGTGACATTAGTAGTAAATATTAGTATGACATCTAATATTAGTAGTATATGCTCATTTCAACTGTGGGTGTGACCTTGTAAGTTCAAGTAACATTAGTAGTAAATATTAGAACATTTCTAATATTACAAACATTGAGTGACATCTAGCAATATGTCATTGTCACCTAAGTTACAAGAAATCATGATTCGACATAACCTTTTCGTGATTAACTCTATTTATGTATTACATCATTTTATCCTTTATATCTAAATTGGACACAAGTCATGGAACAATCACACTTGTATAGTCCATCTAATGTTTCTTGATATCTTGATTAGATTATTATAAACGAATAACTATGATATCTCATATCAACTTATTCGAGCATGGCCATGCATTTCTAGTCTCACTCAATCAAGTGGCCTACGATATTACTCCTATTATGTAGGTGGGACAAATCCTATCTTGATCAACCATATTCCACTACATAGATTATGACATATCCTATATTTAGTCTTTATTTGTAGTCAGTTACGACACATGTTTGACCGTATCAAAATATGTCATTCACGATGTTGAAATAATGATGATCTCATGTCTGAGGATCATACATGTAGTTACCACTATGAGCAATGTTGTGACTGTCACATAATAATCCAAGAAACATGCTCATAGCGGGTCAGTCCAGTATGTCATTCTCTAACACATATTAATGTATTGATTTTGGCATCTCCATGTCAATGACAACACTTTGTCATCAATCAACTACATATTAGTCTTAATGCATTATTGTTGTCCATGCTCACAATAATACTCGACTAAGGACATTTTAGAATAACCATATTATTGTAAGGACTTTATTATAATTCAGTTTATTTATGCAACCAGAATTGTAACTGAAAATAATAATGGCAATGCCTCTTTATGAATGAACGAGGTAAAACAAATGTCATTTACAATCATCTTATGATTGGTCTTTGGGCATACTCTAACAAACAGATGAGCGAAGTAATCATAAAAGATGAAGAAGAAGTACTCTTCACCAGCAAGAAGAAATGTGTGCCACAAAGACAAGACGTGGCGAAGGAAATGAAAATGCAAGGAGACAAGTTTCATCAGAGAAATAGAAGTAACATTTTAAGGGGAGCCCGATATGGAAATGAAGACTATCACTAATAGTACGAGGGGAAGGATAGAAGACAAAGTGGTGAATACTTCAATTGTAGTAAGAAGGGCCACTTTGCTTGAGAATGCATATTACCCAAGAGACGAATTTTCCAAGGAAATATGGCCACCATAAAAGAGGATGAGAATGAGGTCATGTTCGATTGATGGAACAATGGGTTCTAGAAGATAGACTTTTTGTTGAAAAATATTTATAGAAGACATGGGGAATCATCCTTTATAGCAACCACAGACTCAAAGATAGACTAAAAGGATGAAGAAGAGTTCGAAGAAGACATGGAGGAACCAGCTCTTGCAGCAACCATGGAGTCAACTATTGACATGTTCAAGGAGATGAATTCTCATTTAGTAGAGCTTGATGGAAGGGCCGCCGAGTTTCGCAAGGAAATGTTGAGAGTTGATGAGTGTTTTAAATTGAATATATTTTTTTGTTAATTATCCCTTGTTGTCAAATATTACTACAATTTTAGAGGCTGCGAAAAATATGTTCAATTTAAAACACTCATCACATTCCCGAATAGAGATAAGCATACCTCTTCTTAAGGTAATTTGAAAAGTACCAAGATACGCCAGTTTTTTGAAAGACCTTTGCACAACAAAAATGAGACTTACCGGCAATAAAAAGGTAAATTTGGGTGAAAACGTATCAACAGTTTTTCAACGTAAGCTTCCACCTAAGCTAATGGACCAAGGTATGTTTGCTATTCCTTGTAAAATTGGTAAGGTAGGAATTAAACGTGCTTTGTGTGTTTTTGGTGCTACTATAAATGTTATGCCGCTTTCTGACTTACAATTCACTTAGTGTAGAACCTTTGAAGGAAACAAGAGTGACAATCTAGCTCGCCGATAGATTCTTTATCTGTCCTTAATGACTCCTAGAGAATGTGCTGGTTAAGGTAAATGATTTAATATTTCCAGTAGATTTCTATGTGATTAACATGGAAAATGACCAATCCAATACCTCATCTGAAATTCTTCTTGGTCGCCCCTTCCTAAGCACGGCACATGCCAAAATTGACGTTAGAAGTGGCGTTCTTACCATGGAATTTGATGGTGAGGTTGTGAAATTTGATGTTTACAAGGAAATGAAGTACACAGATAATGTTGCAAATATTAGTTTCATTGACATTTATGAGCCTTTGGTAGATGAGTTTGTTGAAACTAACTTATCCGATGATACGTGCAAGGAATTTGAGAAATACGATGGAGAAATCAAGGAGTTAGAAAATATTTTTTCTGTTCATTCTAATTTGCGCTTAACTCCATCCAAATCTAAACACCTACCTTCTATTTTGCAAGCAGCACAAATTGAACTAAAGCAATTACCGAATCATCTCAAATATGCGTTTTTGGGAGACGGTTCCACCTTACCAAGTATCATCTCGAGTAAACTTTCAAATGAGGAGGAAGAAGACTTAGTGACAGTTTTCCGCGCTTACAAAGAGGCAATTAGATGGACTATATCCGACATCAAAGGGCTTAGTCCATCAACTTGTATGCATAAGATCGAGATTGAAGAAGACGCAAAACCATAGCGAGAAGGCTAGAGGCGGCTTAATCCTCCAATGATGGACCTGGTGAAGAAAGAGATTCAAAAGCTCCTTGACGCTGACATTATTTACCCGATATTCGACAGTAATTGGGTAAGTTCGGTCCATGTGGTTCCTAAGAAAATTGGAGTAACGATGATTGAAAATTCTATAGGTGAACTAGTCCCTACGCATGCCCAAAATGGATGGTGAGTTTGCATCGATTACAGAAAGTTGAACTAACTAACTCGAAAAGACCATTTTCTACTTCCTTTTATTGACCAGATGATAGAGAGTTTAGCTGGTAAATCTCACTACTGTTGTCTCGATGGATTTTCAGGTTTCCTTTAGATCACAGTGGCACCAGAAGACCAAGAAAAAAATGATGTTTACATGTCCCTTCGGCACCTTCGCTTATCGACGGATGCCCTTCGGCCTTTGTAACGCCCTCGCTACGTTCTAGAGATGTATGCTCAGTATATTTTCTGACTACATAGTGAAGGGAATTGATGTCTTCATTGACAATTTCACAGAACATGGTAATTCCTTTGGCGAATGTCTCTTAAATTTAACGAATGTGTTGAAGCGATGCCTTGAATATAACCTTGTTCTTAATTATGAAAAATGCCACTTTATAGTCGATAAAGGTTTGATTCTTGGTCACATTGTTTCTTCTGATGGTATTGCGGTCGATATGGCCAAAACTGATATTATTCGCTCACTTCCATACCCCATAACTGTGAGGAAGTTTGCTATTTTCTTGTTCATGCAGGTTTCTATCACAGATTTATTAAAAAAATTTCCTGAATAGCGCATCTGCTTTACAATTTGCTACAGAAAGATAAGGTTTTCGACTTTGACGTTGAATGCAGAGAAGCCTTCGACATCCTTAGAGAAGAGCTAACTTTGGCACCTATAGTGCAGCCACCTAATTGGGATTATCCCTTTGAAATCATGTGTGATGCGAGCGATTCAAGTGTTGGAGCCGTGCTTGGGCAGAAAATTGGCAAAGAGCCTTATGTGATAGCCCACGCGTCTAGGACACTAGATGCGGCTCAACAAAATTACTCGACTACTAAAAATGAGCTTTTTGCTATTATTTTTGCCTTAGATGAACTTCACTCTTACCTTCTCAGTACTAATATTGTTGTTTATTCTGATCATGCAACACTAAAATACTTGCTAAACAAGAAGGAGGAGAAATCGCGTCTGATTCGATGGATTTTACTCTTACAAGAGTTTAATCTTCAAATAAAAGATAATAAGGGGTGTGAAAATCTAGTCGCAGATCATCTAAGCTGCATTCTTATATCTCAATTTGATGTGCCAGTTAAAGAAAAATTCCCTGAGGAACATTTGTTTTTGGCGCAAGCAATGGTTCCATGGTATGCCGACATGGTTAATTATTTAGCCACGGGGGTACTTCAATCTGATTTACCATGATCCGCGGTAAGTCAAATCAAGTGAGAGTCCTAGTTTTACATTTGGGATGATCCATATCTATGGAAACATTGCTCAGATCAGGTAATTAGGAGATGTGTTGACGAAAGCGAGGTAAATTCTATCCTTAGTTTTGCCACTCTTATTCTTGCATAGGTCATTTTGGACCAAAGCGAACTACAATAAAATTATTAAATGTGGATTTTATTGGCCTAATATTTTTTCGTGATTTATACCTATTTTGTAAATCTCGTGAAAAATGTCAGCGCGCCAACAATCTAAGCCGTCAAAATAAGATGCTTCTTAATCCGATTCACGTTTGTGAAATATTTGATGTATGGGGTATTGACTACATGGGTCCATTTGTTTCATCTTTTTGTAATTGTTATATAATTCTAGCTGTTGACTATGTATCAGAATAGGTAGAAGCTAAAGCTACTCATAATAATGATGCTAGAACTACTGCAGAGTTTTTTAAAACTTTTATTTTTTTCTAGGTTTGGCACTCTAAAGGCGATAATTAGTAATCAAGGAAAACACTTTATTAACCGAATCGTCAATGCACTTATAAAGAAGTATGGTGTAACACAACGACTCGCCACGGCCTATCATCCACAAACTAATGGCCAAGCAGAAGTTTCAAATCGAGAAATCAAATCGATTCTCGACAAGATTGTGAAGCCAAATAGAAAAGATTGGAGTACGAAAATAAACGACGCCTTATGGGCATATCATACCACTTACAAAAGTCCTATCGGCATGTCCCCATATCGCCTAATCTTTGGCAAGCTGTGTCATTTGCCGGTTGAATTAGAACATAAAGCTTACTAGGTAGTAAAGGCATGTAATATGGAGATAGAAGCAATTGGCGAAACTCGAAAACTACACATTAAAGAGCTTAAAGAAATCTATTGCAATGCTTACGGTAGTGCATCAGGATAAAACTAAAGATTTTCACGATCGTCGTATTTCATCTAGTGGAGCTTGATGGAAGGGTCGATGAGTTTCACAAGGAAATGTTGGGAGCCCTAAACGAAGTTACTGGTAAGTGTTCACAATAGTGTGAGACTTTTCTAGTGAAATCCTTACCCTCAAAGAAGAGAACAAAGCTCTAAGGGAAGAGCTTAAGATGGTACGTGGGGAATTAGAATATATGAAGGAGGAGATGGTGCTCCGTAGGAAGGTACTTGCTCATGATGAGAAAGCTACCTCATTCGTCTGAATTCCAACTTCGAGGGTGGAGGTTTCTAAACCCAAATCTTATAAAGGGGCTAAGAACACAAATGATGTAGATAACGTCCTGTGGAGTTTGGAACAATACATCCAAGCAACAAATGTCATGGAGGATGCTAAGAAGATCGACCATGCCAGGAAGATCAACCATGCCTTACTTTATTTAGAAGATATTGCACTACTATGGTTGTGGCGTAAGCATAGCAAAATGAAATGGGGAGTTTTCACCATTGTTATTCTTGAATCCCTCATCAAATTTAAGAAATACGAGAGCTCCAAGCAAAAGGGGAACAAAGGCCATGGTGTGGGAAGAAATAAATCAAACATAAAGCAAAGATTGAAGCTAGCTTATAAAGAAGAAGCCTTCAAGGGAAAAATAGATGACAACGGGGAAAAAGAGAAAGTTACTCAACAACAAAGAGATATGAGTATGCAATATATTCATATCCTCAACTCTATCAAGGCCAATGACGAGGTACCTATGTTCGAAAAGAAAGGATTGTTGTTTGAGCAAGTGAAGATTAGAGGATAACTAATACGTGCCTTAGTCGATAATGGAGCAACAATCAAGTTCATCAAGGAGATCCTTGAAAGAGAGATCAAGACGATGCCAAAAAAGATAGATGAACAAGTTGCAGACCAATTCACGAAGGTTCTGAGTAGACTAAAGATTGAGAAGTTTAAAGAAGCACTCAAATAATCTGCAAATTATCTATAGAAAGAAGTTCTTGAGGGGGAGTGTTAAGAAGCACCGACTTCTTTCTCCATGCTTCAAGAATTGTCTCTGTAATGCCCTGATTTTGGGCCTAGCAGTTTTTGGGCTTATTAGACGGTCTGGTGGACCGGGATTAGAGATTCAAGTCAAATTTGGGATTTAAATTAGAATAAATATTTTTGAGTGAGAAAATATTTGGGAAAAATATCTAAAAATCATTATTTAATGTATAGATATTTTTGGTAAAGCCAATTTTGAAAATAGGTTTTTAAAATTGGACATTTTGGCTAGTGACCAAAATGTAAAGATTGAAAAATGTTTTGTAAAAGAGTCAAAACTTTGAATTTTTAAGGAGCTATTTGCCCAAATTCTAATATCATACTTTTCTCCTTAATTGACTATTTTAATAAGGTTTGGGAAAATATAAATAGTTTTGGGGAATTAATTTTATAATCAATTCCTAAAAACAAATTTGACGTAACTATATTTTCTCTAAAAGATTTTCTCTCAAATTCTCTTTATCCAAACACTTTTCTCTTCTTCAAAATCTTCAGGTAACTTCTTGATTTCATAAATCTTTTGATTTCAAACGAGTTCTAATTGGTTTCTATCAAAACCTTAATTTTTTAATCTTGTTTTCACATGTAATCAATCCAATTAAGGGAGAAAGTCAACATTAGAGGCGAGGTTCATCCTTCTCCTCTAATGTATGGTTATTTACTGAAATTCCTAAGTTATTGATACTTTATATATGTTCTCTAATGAGTTTTGATGATTTAATTATGGAAAATTGGTTTAATCAATGTTTAATTGATGAGATTATATGATTTTCAAATTAGATCTATTTTGATGAGATCTTAATTGATTTCAATCATAATTTTGATGTTATATAATGTTAATAGGTTGATTTTAACATTGTAATCCTGAAGTGAGATGAATCTCTAATTTTCTAGGTTAATATTAATGAGTTTTTTAGGAGATTTTGAGGTTTAATGTATGCTAGAGGTATAAGGTTGTTGTTAGGTTGTTTTTTAATGTCAATTGAAGGTAATTGATGGGTTAAACCTTTAGGTTTTGGCCAGGTTAAGTTTGGGAGATGTTTGATGTTGATTTTGGTAATTTCGAAAGGTTTCCGCTAGAGTTTGAAAATGATTGTTGTTAATTTGTTGTGGCTGGTTTATGAATGCATTTTAATGCATTGAATCCCATGTTTTGTGTGGTAAATCAGGGGAGGTTGATCCTCAAGCTTCAAGCGTCGCTTCGGAAGCTTTAGAGGGGTGTTTCGTATCAGTAAGCGAGGCTTTGCGTTATCAGTGAGTGAGAACGTGGATTTTAGCTTTGAAATGGTTTAAAGATTATTTTGAGAGTTTAAACTTAGCTTGAAATGCTGGTTTAAACTCGAAAGTAAGTATGGCGATAATTCTCTCTCAGTCGTGCTTTAATGGAATTGATTTTATGCACTTATTTTAAATTAAATGGTACCTACTGTTGAGCATGTTTTTGAGTATGATATATACTATTTTTTATCATATTTTGATGATGGATGCATTGTTAAATGATCCATGTAAGTATGAGAAATACTTGTGAAAGCATGGTTTAAATCTTTGGAAATGGTTTTGGTTTGATGCATAAAAAACAGTAAGGTACATTGTTAATAATGAATTATATTGGCAAGTGATGTGGTTTAAAATGTTACAAGATATAGTTGGCCGGCCATAGGATTGAGTGCACTGTAAGTAAGTCGCCTCGGATATTGAGGGGTTTGTGTGTATCGAATACTCCACCACGAGTACCCTAATGGTCGAGGGGTTATATGGTACCAAAAACTCCCGTTAGTGGATTATGAGTCTAACCAATGATTGAGGTTGGTGTCCCCAGGTTGTGAATGTACCTTAATTTCGAGATGGCATGAAGTGTTGAGAGGAAACTTGTTGAATCCGTGTATCTGATGTAATATTTCGTAAAGTGGAACTTGGTTTATGATCACTTGAAAGCCAATATAATTGTTAATGTATCATGTTGATGGATGTTGATGTATAATGTTGGTTTATACATGTTTGCTCTTTAAGCTTTGCTTATAGATTGTTATGTATGGGAAGACTTAAATTGAGGGTTAACAAGTGGGACTTGTTGTTGATCCATTATACATGTTGCATATGGTTTTAATATGCTGTTTTTGAAAGTGTTAAGTGCATGGTTTTCAAGGCATGATGTTTTATAAGACTATTGAAATGGTGATTTCAATGTGGTTTTAGAAAATGGTTTTAAATGCATTGATGGTGTTGTGTTTTTGAGCGCTCCTCACGAAGCCTTGTATGCTTATGATCTCTTTGTCCATCAATGCAGAGAAATAAAGGTTAGAGGCAGTGAGCAAGCGAAGGAAATCCAAGGACTTGAAAATGCGAAAGCATGATGTCGAACTAGACTTGTAGTAATAAAGGCAATTTGTTGTCTTGGGAGATGTTTTGCTAAACTCCCTATTTGAGCAAGTTTGTGTTGCTGATTTTAGTTTGTAAATGGCCTTCTATGTTTGTTTCTGCCTCGAATTTATGATTCATGCTTTGGATGGCTTGGTTTTAGGAAATATGCCTCTAGAATTTCAATTGAAGTGTGATGCCATGTTTTGGATGTAATTCTGTGATGTTTTGATATGGTTTAATCCTTAGAATAGTGGTGTTTATGTTTGAAGCATGTTGAGGCTTGTTCGAATCCTTAAAAGTATGTTAAACCAACAATTTGGGACATTTTAGGTCCAAGCGTTTAGATACATGGAACCTTGTATCGGAACGGGTATGCACAAAATGAATAGGCGTTTCGGTACGTGAGTTAGTGTTTCAGCACGAGCCTATGTGTAATGGTTGGTTGTTTCGGTTCTCGAAGAAGTGTTTCAGTACGGGTTTAAGCTAATAGAATATAGAATTTTGAAATGGTGCAAGTGTTCCTATACACTAGCTTGTGTACCAATACGGGTAACGATTTTGGTAGTTAAAGTGAAATATAAGTTTTATATTCTTTCATTTTGGTCCTTGATTGTTATGTATGCTATTTAATGAGTTTGGATGGTCGTTTTAAGCTGAAAGTCGACATGAGAGCATGAAACCTGAATAATTAATGATTGGTAACTTCAAAAGGGAATGAGTCCCTCTTTTTTCAGAATTGCAATTTGGTCCCTAAATTGTAATTGAATGCAATTGGATGTTGATTCGACACCCGATCGAGTTGAGTTTTCACCCGCTACTTGTTCACTCACCATTGATTATAATACTACATCTAGATAAGATAAAATATAAAAATGGATGTAATTCGAGTTTAATCTTTACGGGTTTGTTTTGGCAAACCCAATGTAACTCGCTCGATTCAGTCTTGCAATTAGCCTGGGTCATGGGGGTTACATTTAGTGGTATCAGAGCCAGGTTTGCAATAAGTGGGATGAGGTTATGATTGTTGGAAAGTTGTTATTGATTGATTACTATTGTTTCCTAATCATTGTGTTTGTTATTTGTCTATTGGATGACATATGTTGTGTTAGGGTATATTTGTAGGACACATTGCCTTATTACTACAGTATGAAATGTTTTATATGGAATGTAATTTCTTGGATCCTCGGTTGAAGCTGGCCTGATTGTTTTTGTTTTGGTGTAATTATCATGTCTTAAAAATAGTGTTATGTTATGACCGATGAGAGAATTGTGGGCTAGCTTGAATGTTGTTGTCGTGGGTAAGGGGTTGAGGAGAATGTTATATCTCCTAGAGGTTTGCTACCCTGGAGTAAGTACCACCTGCTTATCTGTTCAAGCGTAAGGAGAATGGATCTCGTTGGGATAATAAAACCCGTTTATCCGTTCAATCGTAAGGAGAATGGGACCCGCTTATCCATTTAAGCGTAAGGAAAATGGAACATGTCTATCCGTTCAGACGTAAGGAGAATGGAACCTGCTTATCTATTCAAGCGTAAGGAGAATGGAACCCGCTTATCTATTAAAGCGTAAGGAGAATGGAACCTGCCTATCTATTCAGGCGTAAGGAGAATGGAACCCGCCTATCCGTTCAGGCGTAAAGAGAATAGAACCCGCCTATCCATTCAGGCGTAAGAAGAATGGAACCCGCCTATCCGTTCAGGCATAAAGAGAATGGAACCCGTCTATCTGTTCAGGAGTAAGGAGAATGAAACTCGTCTATCCGTTCAGACGTAAGAAAAATAGAACCCGTCTATCCGTTCAGACGTAAGGGGAATGGAACCCATCTATCTATTCATACGTAAGGAGAATGAAACCCATCTATCCATTCAGACGTAAGGGGAATGGATCTCGTCTATCCGTTCAGACGCAATGAGAATGGAACCCGCCTATCTGTTCGGGCGAAAGGAGAATTGAACCTTTAAGTGAATTGGTGATTAGCAAAAATTAGTGCATGTCATTCTTTGCTTTATCCCTGTGTAGTGATGTTTTCGTATTTTTAAAGATTTGAAGGTACGGGGGTATCCCCATCATTTCTTGGAATTTCAGTTTAAAGGGAATTTCTTTTAAGAATTATTAATTCTGTTTGAAATCAATGAAAAATTGGAGTCGCCACCGGCCACTTGGGTAAGGTAGGCCGGACACCATGAGAAACCATAGATTCGTTTTGAAAGGGTCCAGAAATTGGTTATGAGTGGGAAAGGATTAGCACCCCCATCATGCCTGGAAATCAGTACCAAAATATTTGTTGCTTTTAAATTGATGGAATTTAATTGGAATTTTAATTGAATTTAATTTGGCGTACTTAATTGAAAATTGACCTTAATTGCACGGGCTTTATCAAATTGGTGGGTTTAAATTAATTGGACATTTAATTAATAAGGTTGACGATACATCAGACCATAGATTAAAACTACATCACATAAGCCTGATTGTCGTGTTAATTTATGGTTCGATTCTCGTACGTCACCTTTATGCATGGCGCAAATAGTTAAAATATGATGTAATTATTTTTTCAATTTTTAATTTTGCCTTGGGATGGTAATGATTAATTCAAGTATTTGGTCAACATCCTTTAAGCTCGGACTGTTACGATGCAAATATCAGAATTGATAAATACCTCATTTTTATGATTTAAATTAATTAATGCAAAATAAAATGTCACATAAATGGAAATATAATGCGGATGTCAAACAAAGGCTCGAAAAAGCACACAAAAGCCCACTTAAGGCTCTAGCCTAAAAGGCTCAAATTATGGAAGATCAATTAGTGATCTAATTAATGGCTAAGTGAATCTAATATTAATCCTAAATCAATTAATCCTAAAAAAGTAGGAAGACCTAACAAATTATGAGTTATCTTACATCATGATAATTAAATCGATCGGTTTTAAACTAGTATTCCAATAAGCCAATGATACTATTTAAAACAAATCACTTTAACTAATTATGGTTTTAAAATTAAGTGACAATCTAATATCCATATTAATTTTATCTTAAAGGTATTTAGGAAGTGCTCAATCGGTTTAATGAATTTAACACTTATCCCAATAAGCCAAGGGTAAGTTTAAATTTACTAAATCAATTTGAACCCTAATCTAACCAAGGCTCTAAAAGGACCTAAATTAATCTAATTAATTTATAGATCGTGCCCCTATGAGATGAGCACATGATCTAAATTAATTAAATTAATTTTCCTAATTCTAACCTAAGACTAGTCTAACAAGCCCAAAGCCCAACAAACAAAACAAGGCCTAGCCCACCTAAATCAATCAAGGCCTAAACTACTTAAACTAAACATCATAAGCCCAAAACAAAGCAAGGCGCAAACTAACCAAACATATATATTATAAAATATATTATATACATTTAAAAACCATATTATGTATATTAAAAGAAAATATATATTACACAAATATTATAGAAAAGCTTTATATCACACACACATATATATTTATATGTGTAAAAAATCTATACATTAAAAAAATATATAAAAACATATATTATATATCAAGGTAAACTATATATTATATTTTATACAAATTATATGTTATACATCTTATAAAATCTATATTATACTTAAAAACTATATTATATACTTTATATAAAAAACTATATTATATATACTATATATTATACATATTATGAAAAACATATATTACATAAAAAACATATACCATATAATATTTATATAAAACCACATTAGCATGCAGATCTACAACATGATAAAGCAAGAACAACAATATCAACATAATAAAAGACTAGAAATTAAATATGCGTGAACAACCAAGGGGCAAGAGAACAATGAAATCTGGACCAAATTGAAAATAAAAGAAATTAAGGTGCCAAATTAAAAAAAGAAGAAACTCAGTCGAAACAAGGACCGAATTAAAAAGTTTTGAAAACTTTTGAGGACCTAGGGAGGAATTTGAAAAGTTAGAATCGCTTGGATAGAGTGATTAACCTATGCGGTGGGACCAAAGGGTGTATTTAAAAACGCAGAAGCCTTTCCGCGTGTAATTAAACTAAGGCGGAGGTCCTTAAAAAGTAATTTACCCAATTTTAAAATGCTAACCACTATAAAAAAAAACCCCACCGACCGAGAGTTAGCCTATTTTGGCCATTTCTCTTTGAAAACCACTTAAAAACGCCTACTTTTTCTCTGAACGAAAACCCACCGGATGCAACACAAACCCAAAACCCGATGGCTAACCACCGCGAGCCACCACGCCGGTTGCCGCTCACCGGCGTCGACGGACCAAAACCCAGACTCAAAAGCATCCTCACCTTCCTCTGAAACCAAAACGAAGCCTATTTTTAGGAAAACGACCGAAAATCCTTTCTTTTTTAAAAAACCGAGAGTAAAAGGAAATAACCAACCCCCTTTTTTGAACGGTCTCTTTACTATTTCACCACTACCAGCCTCAAGGAGACCGAATTCGAGCTTATCAATGGTGGGGGAAAGCAAAAAAAAATGAGAAGATGAAACGGCGAAGGTAAAAAAACCCTAATCTATTTATGATGCTTGAAATTGAAAAGAGAAGAAGAAGAGGTATACCTCAAAAACTTGAGGATTTTTTGATTTTATGCTCTATTGCCTCTTTTCGAATACCAGAATGCTTACAAAGTTTCTAGGGCATTGCATTTATATACCCTGTCGAATTATATGTATTAAAAAATGAAAAAGAAATTATCTATTTATCTATTGGTTGCCTTTTTTTGTTTTGGCCAGATTCATATTATCTCTTATGAATGTCGGTTAATTCCCTAAAAAACCCTAGTGTCGTTGCTTGTTTTTGCCTTCTCTGACATTTTTTCTGGTTTGTTTGCATGTGTTGGTTGGCTGGTGAGAGAAGGGGGACCAGAGAGAGAGCCAACGTGGGGGTAATCGATGATGTGGCCGCTAGCGTGGCGAGGCGACGGTGAGATGGCGTCGATGTGGAGCTCGGTCATTGGTTATTCTTGCTAGAGTGGAGGCAAATCGGAAGAGCCACAAACGCGCATGAAGGCAAAGCTAGAAGATGAAGAGGCGTGCACGCGCGTGTATGGAAATCGGAGAGGTGCACGTGGTTTCTACGCACGATGAGGGCGATCTGAGCCGTCTGATGTGGTTTGGATCCAACGTCTGTAGGTGCACGGGAGCTGAACCGGCGCTCTTATGATGATCTGGACCATTACATCAGCAGCTAGATCTGACGGCTGTGATGTAGTTGCGCAAGACCAAAGAGGGTTATCAGATTAGGTCTCTAGGGTTTTAAGCTTAGGCCCTTATCGGGCTAAAATTTATATGCAATATATATTTTAATTTTTGGGCTTATAATGTAAATGGACTGAATTTATAAACTTGGGGCTTTATTTATTTAATAGTTTATTATTTTTTTATTTTTCAGTTTAGCTTTATAATAATAATAATATAACCATAATAGCATTAATAATAACACTAATAATACTATAATAATCATAACATACTAATAATATTTTGGGTTTTCAATTGGATAATAACATAGCAACACACACACACACATATATATATATAATACTAGTATAATATTAGACTGTTAATACTTAATAAATAATAATAGTAGTTTCCTTTTTTATATGTTTTGGTTTTAATTAAAAAGTAAACAAAGCCCATAATTTTAGATAGTAGTAATATATATATATATATAAAAGCTCATTATTGTAAAAAAAAACAAAAATAAAAAGGGTCTACTCGGAAAAAATTAGTGATTACACCATGTTTTACAGGGATAAGCAAAGAGAGGCAACTGTTGTCACTTAATTTTTACTGTCTTTTATTTTTTTTTGTTTTTGTTTTTGTTTATATTTTATTTATCTATTTATTTTATTCTATATTTTTATTATTATATATTTATGATACAACCTTATTATAAAACACAAAAGAAAATAAAGGGGTTCATTTCAAATAAATAAAAACCCATGTACATAATAACCTACTAGGCCCAAAACAAAACTCAAGCTAACCCCATTTTTATCCCATGTGCAGGTTTTAATCTCAACCGTTAGATCTAGGGTTAAAAATCCAACGGTAGATCTAGGGTTAAAGATCCAACGGTCCACATTGAACCGAAAAAGAGAGAGGGATCAACCCACTCGCGCAGCCAAGCGTGGCTATTCCGAGCGCGTGTGTGCCCTGTGCACACTCCCTAGGCCATTCGGCCTCTACTGTAATGATGTTGTGTCGCTGCGGCATGTTGCTAGGTCACTTCGGATGGCCCTCTGCGATCGTCCTGCTCTCGTCCATGCCTTGTTGTTCCGCCGTCGCCTCTTTCGCGCTTGCAAAGCTCCAGGCGCGACATCTCGCCCTTGCGCCGCCCTCTAACATCGCCGCCACAATGCTAACGGCCACAGCCGGACGTCCCCCATCAAGGCTCGAGCTGTGCTGTCGCTGCTGTCCACTCCATCTCTGGCCTTAACCCCTACAGCAGACAAGAAAGAGTTAGGGTTAGGGTTTTTTTGGTTCTAATATGGAAAGAGGCAGATCTGATTCGAATCAAAACTAAAATCAAATCTTCTCCAAACTGTATCTAAACCTGTATTGAATGAAAAAGGGAAAGAATCAGCCGAAATTTGCCCAAAGTTCGAATCAAATCTGCTCTAAGTCGTATCTGAATCTGCATTAAATGGGAAAAGTGAAAAATCACCCAAAAATAGGATTTTTAATTGCGAAAGTATTTTTAGGTCAAAAAATACCTATATAAAGGGGTTCAAGCCTTTGTAATTTTACACACACACAGAGTTTATTCTTGAGAAACACACAATTCACTGAAGAGAAAACATAGTTGAGTTAAGAGAGTTTTGAGTTTTTTTGGGAGAATTCTACGCAGTTTATGCTCCACCTTTTAGATTTGGATTCGAAGTTGGAATAAAAGTTTGAAGCATCTTTCGAGGTATTTGATTACTTTTTTATGTGTTCTTCTTGTTCGAATGTATGTATGCAAAGATTTTTCAATTTGGTTTCTTCGTTCTTGTTTTAAGAATAAAAGTGGATGTTCAATCTAGATTTGGAAAGAATTTTCTAGTTTAGTTATTCACATTCGATTCACCATCTCTATTGATCCTTTAATTCTCAAGTTTTTTAACCATTCTTTTAAATTTAGTTTCGGCTTCAATCTTTTTAATTCGGTTAATATCTTGTTTTTTTAAAATTTAATACTCTTCTTTTTAAATCTTTATTTTTTTTAACCATTTGTAAATTAAATTTTAGTTTTCCACGTTTTTACCCTTCTTTAAAAGCAAATTTGATTAATAAATTGTGTTGACCCATTTTAGGGAAGGATAAACTTGCCTTTTAAAAAGATTTTCTTTGTTCATGTTTTTTACTAATGCGTTTTATTTTTTTTTACATTATTTTAAAGCTTGTAAATATGATAATTTAATTTTGATTTATTTTTTAAATCTAGAACCTTTCTTAAAAAACTTAAGAATTAAAAGTTATCTTAATTAAATTATTAGATTAATTAAAGCCTTTAGGGTTAGGTACTAAATTACCTTAGTTAGAGCCTTTAAAGAGAAAAATAAGATTCTTCATCACATTTAATATTCATAAGATACACTTAACCATATTTTAACCCTAATAGGTAAAATTTACTTAGACAATATTTTAGGATAATAATCACTAATTTAGAATAATTAAAAGTCTCAACACACTAATTCTTTCCTTGTTTGTTTGATTTAACAAGTGAAACTTAATTAGTGCAGTGTTCTATTGAAGGAAAGTGACGGGTTAGCGCCAGAAATGTTGGAGGTGATTGCAGTTCACTTTCTGGATATTACGACCGTTAAAACGAGATCATATTCATTAATGGACAATAAGTTGAATTCTATAAGAACTTGAAAATTCCGACGTTAAAACATTTTGTAGTCGGCTAGGTACCAATTTTTTAGGGGCTGTGGGGGTGCTAATCCTTTCCCACGCGTAACTGACTCCGAACATGTTTTTTTTTTGTTTTTTGTAGACCAAAATGTTGTTTTGATAAAATAAAATGATTTTATTAAAATGACTCGTTTTTAGGTAATCCAATCACATCGTTTTTAAAGATTGGTGGCGACTCCGTTGTTGTTTTTGTTTTTAAAACGTCGAGCCTGAAAAAGGGTTGCGACACATATATTTTGGTTTCTGACTACACTGATTTCTCCATGTTGGTTACACGGGCGGAGGTTATTGAGTAGAACTTGGGTTTATCGGTTTGTGTGGGAGATTCTGGTTCTCGCAAGGGAGTTGTGAACTCTGGTTTCGGTGGTGGTCAGTTTAAGAAACTTCGTGATAAAAGGTACCGCCTTGAGATGAGACGAGGTGGAGTCAGGGTACCCGGGCTAGAGTAGCACATACTACCTATTGGGTTTGTGGATCGTGTGATCACATGAGGCGAGATTGTCCATGTTTAGTTTGTAAGGGATAGGCTCTTGTTCCAGTTGTTTCTAACGCTTGTTAGAGTTTTGGATCGAGCAATAGTTTTAGAAGTGTTAGATGTGGAAATACAAATAACTAGTTCTTTTGGAGAAACGTTAGTTACGAGAAGGTTGTTTAGGAGATGTCCCTTGATTGTTCAAGGTCATGTGTTTGAGGCTAATTTGATGGAGTTGTCGTTTTACGATTTTGATGTAATCCTAGGTATGGATTAGTTGACCAAGCATAGAGCTGTGGTTGGTTTTGAAACCAAGTGAGTTTCATTGAAACTTGCTGACGGTTACGAGGTAGTAATCGTGGGTGAGAATGCTAAGTTCTTGTCCAATGTAGTTTTGGCTTTGGGAGCAAGTCGAATGATGGATTCTTGTTGTCAGGCATTCTTAGCCTATGTTATGAATCCAGGATCGAAGGAGGTGCATGTTCATGTCATCCGTACGGTATATAAGTTTCCAGGTGTTTTTCCAGAGCAGTTGCCTGGGTTGCCATCAGATAGAGAGGTTGAGTTTGGCATTGAGTTGTATGCAAATACAGCTCTGACGTCTATTGCTGCCTATCGTTTGGCACTGAAGGACTTGAAGGAGTTAAAGAAAAAACTTTAGGAGTTGCTTGATCGAGGGTTTAGTAGGCTTGGTGTTTCACCGTGGGGTGCACCGGTGTTGTTTGAGAAAAAGAAGGATGGCACGATGCGGATAAGCATTGATTATCGGCAACTGAACAAGTTGAAAATTATAAATAAGTATCATTTACTGCAAATTAATGATTTGTTCGATCAGTTTAGATGTGCTTTGGTGTTTTCTAAGTTTGATTTGAGGTTCAGGTATTATCAGTTGAAGGTAAAGGATGTGGATGTGCCTAAGACTACTTTTCGTACGAGGTACGGTCATTGAGAGTTTTGGTAACGTCGTTTGGTTTGATCAATACGGCGGTTGTGCTCATGAATATGATGAATCGGGTGTTCCATGAGTTTTTGGATTAGTTTGATGTTATGTTTATTGATGATATTCTCGTGTACAAAGGTACTGAGAAGGATCTTGATCGAAAAGTATGAATGGTTTAACAAGCTTATATGGTAAAGTGAATGGTTGTTGTTTATTTGGGGAAGTGCGAGTTTTGGTATGTTGGAAGGAATTTTGGTATTGAGAAAGTTATTAGTAAGTGTGAACAGTTAAACAAGCACAGTGCAAAAACATTTATATGTATATATTTAAATATGCCAGTACATGCATACATTTGGGCATGACATTAAAGGTTTTGCATATATACACATAGACATCTATGAGGGAATATAAGTAATCATGCATACATATGTTCACACTTACTGATGACTTTTCGGGGGCTGATGGAGCGGTGATGTAAGCAAGGTAGCTTATGTAAGTAGCTTTGGTAATGTGGTTCTTTGGAGTTCTCAAAGGTTATAGGGGGTGTTAAAGGTTGGTTCTTGGAAGTTTGAATTGTGCTAGTTTTGAAGCAACCAAGGTTGGTGTTTGAAGTTTGTGGGTTTCTAGATTCAGTGGATTAATATCAAGGTTTGTTGAGGAATCTTCTAAGATTTATGTATTGCTAGCGAAGTTGTGGCTTATGTATCTAGACGGTTGAAGGTGAACGAGTGTAATTATCTTAAGCATGGTTTTTGAGCTCGCCGCGGTCAGATTACTTTAAAATTTTGGAGGTTTTATCTCTATGGTGAGAAGTGTATTGTGTACACGGATCATAAGAATTTGAAATGTTTGATGACTCAAAAGGATATGAATCTTAAGCAGCAGAGATGGTTGGAGTTGCTTAAGAATTATGATTTGTCAATTGAGTATCATCCGGGTAAGGTTAATGTTGTAGCCGATGCTTTGAGTAGGAAAGTTGTGGCGGGGTTGAGAATGATGTTTGAGCGGTTGAGTGTGAAGCATGATGGAGGCTTGTTAGCAGAGTTGGAAGTAAAGCTATCTTTGTCACAGTTGATTAAGGAAAAGCAACCTTATGATGATGCGTTGTTATTGCATGTTAAGGATGGCATGGATGGAAATCCAATGGATTTTTACTTTAATGATGATGGGGTGATGTGTTTTAAAGATCGGATAGTGGTGCCTAATGATGATGAGTTGAGGCGTATCATTTTGGTCGAGGCACATACTAGTCCTTTCGCTATGCATCCTGGTAATACTAAGATGTATCAAGGCTTGAAATGAGAGTACTATTGGGTTGGTTTAAAGAAAGATGTGGCTGATTTTGTTGCTAGATGCATGGTGTGTCAACGTATTAAGGCTGAGCATCAATTTCCTTTTGAGTTGTTGCAACTGTTGAGGGTACCAGAGTGGAAGTGGAAGAGAATCACCATGGATTTTGTGACTGGGTTACCATTGATGCCCACTAAAAGGATTCCATTTGGGTGGTTTTTGACCAGTTTACGAAGTGTGCACAATTTGTGCTAGTGCATACAATGTATACTTTGTATAAGTTGGCGAAGTTGTATATTGTTGAGATTGTGCATTTGCATGGGGTGCCTAAGTCCATAGTTTCAAATAGAGATCCGCGGTTTACAGCGAGGTTTTGGGAGTGTTTGCATCAAGCTTTGGGTACACGGTTGAGTTTCAGTACTTCGTATCATCCTCAGACGGATGGTCAGTCTGAACGTGTGATCTAGATTTTGGAGGATTCGTTAAGGTGTTGTGTCGTTGAGTTCCAAGGAACCTGGGAGAGGCAGTTTCCTTTGGTGGGGTTTTCCTATAATAATAGTTATCAGGCTAGTATATGAATGGCATCGTATGAGACTTTGTATGGTAGGAAGTGTTGTACGCCTTTTGTGTTGGGTTGAGGTTAGTAAAAAGCATATTTCTATGCCGGATGTGTTGAAGGATACACATGAGAAAGTGAGGCTTGGTTTTGCTCATTTGGAAGCAGCCTTGGATCGTTAGAAATCCTACGTGGATTTGAGGCGTGGGGAGTTTGAGGACGCTATTGGTGATCGTGTGTTCTTGTAGGTGTCACCCTGGAAGAAGGTGATGCGGTTCGGACGTAAACAAAAGCTTAGCCTGATGTTCAGTGGACCATATAGGGTTGTGGAGCATGTGGGTCTTGTGGTTTATCGTTTGAGTTTACCTCATGAGTGGGAGAAGATTCATGATGCATTTCATGTGTCGGTGTTGCAAAGGTATCGGTTGGATCCATCGAATGTTATGGCGGTGGATGATATTTAGTTTCAATCGGATTTGTCTTTTGGTAAAAAACCTGTTGAGATCCTTGATTCTAGAGGTAAGTTTCTTCGTGGCAAAACGATTGAACTTGTGAAGGTGTTGTGGTAACACTGGGAAGTTGAGGAGGCTACTTGGGAAGGTAAGGCGGGCATGAGAAAACAGTTTCCGCATTTGTTTCCTTTGGGGGAAAATTTTGAGGACGAAATTTCTTAAGTGGGGGAGAGTTGTAACACCCCGGTTTTGGGGCTAGCGGTTTTTGGGCTTATTAGACGGTTCGGTAGACCGGAATTAGATATTCGAGTCGGATTCAAGATTTAAATTAGAATAAATATTTTTGAGTGAGAAAATATTTGAGAAAAATATCTAAAAATCATTATTTAATGTATAGATATTTTTGGTAAAGCCAATTTTGAAAAATGGTTTTGGAAATTGGACAGTTTGGTCACTAGCCAAAATGTAAAGATTGAAAACTATTTTAGTGGTTGTTTTGTAAAAGGGTCAAAACTTTAAATCTTTAAGGAGCTATTTTCCCAAAGTCTAATATTAGACTTCTCCTTAATTGTCTATTTTAAAGAGGTTTAGGAAAATATAAATAGATTTGGGGAATTAATTTTATAATTATTTCCTAAAACAAATTTGGCGTAACTATTTTTTCTCTAAAAGATTTTCTCTCAAATTCTCTTTAGCCAAACACTTTTCTCTTCTTCAAAATCTTCAGGTAATTTCTTGATTTCATAAATCTTTTGATTTCAGACGAGTTCTTAATTGGTTTCTATCAAAACTTTATTGTTTTAATCTTGTCTTCATATGTAATCAATCCAATTAAGGAGGAAAGTCAACATTAAAGGCAAGGTTCATCCTTCTCCTCTAATGTATGGTTCTTTACTGAAATTCCCAAGTTATTGATACTTTATATATGTTTTCTACTGAGTTCTGATGATTTAATTATGGAAAATTGGTTTAATTAATGTTTAATTGATGAGATTATATGATTTTCAAATTAGATCTATTTTGATGAGTTCTTAATTGATTTCAGTCAAGATTTTGATGTTATATAATGTTAATAGGTTGATTTTAACATTGTAATCCCGAAGTGAGATGAATCTCTAATTTTCTAGGTTGATAGTAATGAGTTTTTGAGGAGTTGTTGAGGTTTAATGTATGCTAGAGGTATAAGGTTGTTGTTAGGTTGTTTTTGAATGTCAATTGAAGGTAATTGATGGGTTAAACCTTTAGGTTTTGGCCAGGTTAAGTTTGGGAGATGTTTGATGTTGATTTTGGTAATTTCGGAAGGTTTCCGCTAGAGTTTGAAAAGGATTGTTGTTAATTTGTTGTGGCTGGTTTATGAATGCATTTTGATGCATTGAATCCCCTGTTTTGTGTGGTAAATCAGAGGAGGCTAATCCTCAAGCTTCAAGTGTCACTTCGGAAGCTTTGGAGGGGTGTTTCGCATCGGCATGCGAGGTTTTGCGTTGTCGGTGAGTGAGAACGTGGATTTCAGCTTTAAAATGGTTTAAGATTGCTTTGAGAGTTTAAACTTAGCTTGAAACGCTGGTTTAAACTCGAAAGTAAGTATGGCGATAATTCTCTCTCTCGGTCGTGCTTTAATGGAATTGATTTTATGCACTTGTTTTGAATTACATGGTACCTACTGCTGAGCATGTTTTTGAGTATGATATATACTTTTTTATCATATTTTGATGATGGATGCATTGTTAAATGATCCATGTAAGTATGAGAAATACTTGTGAAAGCATGGTTTAAATCTTTGGAAATGGTTTTGGTTTGATGCATATAAAAACAATGAGGTACATTGTTAATAATGAATTATATTGGCAAATGATGTGGTTTAAAATGTTACCGGATATAGTTGGCCGGCCATAGGATTGAGTGCACTGTAAATAAGTAACCTCGGGTATTGAGGGGTTTATGTGTATTGAATACTCCACCATGAGTACCCTAACGGTCGAGGGGTTATATGGTACCGAAAACTCCCGTTAGTGGATTATGCGTCTAACCGATGATTGGGATTGGTGTCCACAGGTTGTGAATGTATCTTAATTCCGGTTGAGATGGCATGAAGTGTTGAGAGGACACTTGTTGAATCCGTGTATCCGATATAATATTTCGTAAAGTGGAACTTGGTTTATGATCACTTGAAAGCCAATATAATTGTTAATGTATCATGTTGATGGATGTTGATGTATAATGTTGGTTTATACATGTTTACTCTTTAAGCTTTGCATATGTATTGTTGTGCATGAGAAGGCTTAAATTGAGGGTTAGCAAGTGGGACTTGCTGTTGATCCATGATACATTTTGTATATGGTTTAATATGCTGGTTTTTGAAAGTGTTAAGTACATGGTTTTCAAGGCATGATGTTTTATAAGATGATTGAAATGGTGATTTCAATGTGGTTTTAGAAAATGGTTTTAAATGCATTGATGGTGTTGTGTTTTTTAGCGCTCCTCACTAAGCCTTATATGCTTACACTTTCTTTGTCCATCAATGCAGAGAATTAAATGTTGGAGGTAGCGAGCAAGTAAAGGAAATTCAAGGACTTGAAAAACGCGAAAGTATGATTTTCGAGCTAGACTTGTAGTAATAAAGGCAGTGAGGTTCAATGTGTTATCTCGAGAGATGTTTTGCTAAACTCCATGTTTGAGCAAGTTTGTGTTACTGATTTGAGTTTGTAAATGGCCTTATTTGTTTTGTTCTGCCTCGAATTTATGAGTCATGCTTTGGATGGCTTGGTTTTAGGAAGTACGCCTCTAGAATTTCAATTGAAGTGTGATGCCATGTTTTGGATGTAATCTTGTGATGTTTTGATATGGTTTAATCCTTAGAATAATGGTGTTTATGTTTAAAGCATGTTGAGGTTTGTTCGAATCCTTAAAAGTATGTTAAACCAGCAATTTGGGACATTTTAGGTCCAGGAATTTAGATACGCGGACCCCTGTACCGAAACGGGTATGCACAAAATGAATAGGCATTTCAGTATGCGGGTTAGTATTTCGGTACGAGCCTATGTGTAATGGTTGGTCGTTTAGGTACTCGAAGAAGTGTTTCAGTATGGGTTTAAGCTAATGGAATCTAGAATTTTGAAATGGTGTGAGCGTACTGATACACTAACTTGTGTACCGATACGGGTAGTGATTTTGGTAGTTAAAGTGAAATCTAAGTTTTATATTCTTTCGTTTTGGTTCCTGATTGTTATGTATGCTATTGAATGAGTTTAGATGGTCGTTTTAAGTTGAAATTTGACATGAGAGCATAAAACCTGACTAATTAATGATTGATAACTTCAAAAGGGAATAAGTCCCTCTGTTTTTTTCCATAATTGCAATTTGGCCCCTTAATTTCAATTGAATGCAATTGGATGTCGATTCGACACCCGATCGAGTTGATTTTTCACCCGTTGATTGTTCACTCACCATAGATTATAATACTACATCTAGATAAGATAAAAAATAAAAATGGATGTAATTCGAGTTTAATCTTTACGGATTTGTTTCGATAAACCCAATATAGCTCGCTCGATTCGGTCTTGCGACTAGGCTGGGTCAAAGGGGTTACAGTCTCCACCCTTTTAGAATTGTCCTCCTTTATATACTTTTTATAATAATAATTAATGTAAACCGACATAGTACACCGACTTAAGAACAATATAAATAGGTGATGTAAGTAAGTTCAATGTGTACAAGTTGAGAGAGTGAGTGTGGGTGTGAGGGACGAGTGTGTGCAAGTGAAAAGTGGACTGTGCGTGCAAGTGTGAGGGAAAGAAAAAACATTTGAGAAATTTGTAGTGAGGTAAGTGTTGTAATATTTTATGTATTAATAAAGGTGTTAATTTCCCTTGTAATTAGAAGCTTTTCGGTTAAGCCTTAGTTTATGTGTTTCTTAGTGTACTTGAATTGGTTATTATATGGTCGGCTATACAGCCTGAATGCTATATGGTCGGCACTGCCGCCTGAATAGTATATGGCTGGCATTACCGCCTAATTGATATATGGTCGGCATTGCCGCCTAAGGTATTATGCACTAAGAAATTAGAAAATAGAAATGCTAGTTGACTCAGGGAGTTGGTGTAGCACTAATGGTCAGTCTTAGGTCTTCTATAGTGGGTGTGTTAGGTCCGTCAAGTTTCCAACAGTTGAGACAGGGTGAATTGGAAGAAAATATGAGTAACTGGCCCAAAACTTAAGGATGGTTTGTAGTTTGTGGGATTTATATTCAACTTAAGATAATAAACCATTTTCTTTTCTTTTTCCTACAATTGATTAGAACGGGAGGAATAGTTTTTGATTGCTTATATACTCTTAAATCTTATTCTTCCATTTCTCTGCATGTGTTCTTTTGTGCTTTTCACAGCTGATGACGAATTATGTTGAAGTTGGCTAGGAAAGATGGATAACCTCGCAAATGGATAGGTAGAACTGGGAAATGCTTTCTGTCATTTGTCTCAGATATCGCTCTCATAACCGGGAAGGACTTGTCTTCTTGGTGCTCATGGGATAATGGGGTTAGGGTAGGGGAAATAAGAGCTGATGTTCTTTCTCCTACAGTTTTTGGAGCACTTGAGCAAATACCTTCCAGGTTTGTGGCAGCCATAACCTTATTTTCAGCTACTGTTGAGACAAAAACAACCAGTTCTGTTCCTGTGTTCCATCTGCTATGTCTTGACTAGGATATTCCCGCATAATCTATGTGTTGGACAAAAAGGGTTAAATTTGAAATAATTTAATATTAAGTAGGAAAAAGAAAATCAGAAATTGTACGAATTCAAATAATATTCGAAATAACATAAAAGAAGTTCGAAATAACTGAAAATATGGTTGCTGAGGCTTGCACGAACACAGTTTCCTTAAGAAAGATTCGACCGCTTTTCGGTGCTAGAGTTCATCGGTCTCCTAGGATACAACAGCGGATGATTATCTTCAGCAGCACCATTGAGAAATCACGAACGTACTGGAGCCTTCGACTATCACCAGGAAAAAGAACTATACAAGTTTGGGAGAGAAAACGTTTTGAATTGTGTAAAACCTAGAAGGCTTACAAGCTATTTATAGCTATTTATAGGGGTAGGAGTTTTATCGGAAATAAAACTTGTGAATTATTTGAATTTTATTTAAAATAAAATTCATTTATCAAATTGCATTATCACAATAATATTTGAATTAAAAGATAATATCTTATCAAATATTTATCCTTTTAATTTCAAAATATTCAAAAAATAATATTCAAATTTAAGGATAACCTCAATCATTTATCCTTTTATTTGAGATATTAAAATGCTATATTTAAGGAAAATTATCTCATAATGGGTTAAAATATCCGCAAGCCCACGTAGGGTCTGACTGGTCCGGACATTCACGTTATCCATATCATTTAAGCTTAAGTTATTCAATGACCCCCAAGTAGAGTCTTGTATATAAACATCTCCCACACTTGGTAACCCATCAATATGGGATATAAGCTTTTCCCTTTTCCTTAACTCAATTCACAAGCCCTCTTTGAGCATTAATTTCTCATACATTACTCAACCATTTTGAGCATATGAGATATCGTTGTAAAGGTCTCATGGAGTAGAATAAGACCCAACTGAATCCTTATTCAAAACTCCACCTTTACCCATTCGAAATATGGCTCAAAGTAACCAATTTCCTCATATTTTCCAATAATCCCCCACATGAATGAAATTGATGCATTTTATCAAAAACATTTTGACTCGATGTGGTGATAGTTTCTACGATTGATAGTTGCATAGGATAGGTAGGTTTCCACCCTTGAACCTTCCCTTGTGAAAGTATATTTACTTTACTGGCTACCCAGTAGACGTGATGCCCTTGAACTGTTCTGCCGTTTTTATAAACGATGATATACTCCACACAACTACCTTTCTAGCTTGAGTTTAGTTCTCATGGTTATGTCCATATGGCTGTGGACATCGCCTGGCTCTATGAGATTTTGAGAGAACTATGCCCCAATAGTCTCTTCGAAGCGGCCCCACTTCACTCTTACATAGGTGACTTATGTTGCTCGGCTTCACCGATGCATACAATGGTCATTAAAAGCATTGCTTAGTCTGTTCTGTTTTTAGTCACTATTTACATTATAGGAATGGACTTGGGAGAGTAACCCCCCACAACGACCGCACAAGGTCTATGTGATTAGGTTGTCCCTTTGAACCTAGATCTTGGGATCTCCAATCAACTAGGAAGGGTTTTCCTTCTTATAGCGCCTTAAATTTCCATGGGCTAATGTCTTATTCCTTTCGATGTTTTCTCGACTTGATCTCAGTTTAACCCTTTGGTTAGCGGATCCGCGATGTTATCCTTTGATTTGACATAATCAATAGAGATAACCCCATTTGAGATCAGTCTCTAATTAAGTTCTGGCTATACCAGAATCATCCTTGTCAAATTCTTCAAGAATTTGTCCACATAGTGTGATTGAGTCAATATGAGACCTTCAGATAACCATTTGATTTGGATGCCCAAAATCAATTGTTTCATTCTCATATTTTTCATGTCAAATCTTGAATTTAACATGTCATTTGTACGTTTACCATTTCATTGTCACACATAACAATGAGCGTGTCATCAATATAGGATCATGTGTCCTAATGCACACTTTTGTCACACTTTTATTTGTCATCATGACAATGTTTTCGTTTCAACCTTTTGTTGAACGTATGGACTAATTTCCATTGATAGTCTCCAAGGTTCGTTTCATTGAAATTGGACCAACTTCCCTAGATATATAGGAAATTTATTTCAAAGAATGAGACATTCTTTGTTTTCATTATCACATTCTTGTGAATCTATTTTTACACAAGAATTTGATATCCGTTACATAATCAATGAAAATATAGTCTACTTATTTTCATTTACTTCGGTAACGGGAATATTACCTTTGCAAGACACCCCCACATTTTTATGTAGTTGTAGGAATGTCTTATTTCCTTCCATAACTCATATGGTGTCTAATTAGTTGATAGAACAAATCCCCCATCATGTTAGGCACATTTTGAAGTTTCAATTCTTATCTTCAAATTCATTGTACCCTTTGATGTTGCAACGTTACTCACAGAGTTTTCTCCCCAAATTAATCAAATTATTAAAATTGGGTTGAGCATCCTACTTATAGAGAATAATTTCTCTACAACATTTTTGCTTTTAAGCAAATCACAAGTTTGTTCTATCATGAAGGTAATTTCCTTCGAACAACAATTTGCCATGTCAATTGTTACGCCACTAACATTGACCTTGTTTGGAAGTCTATAGTTCGAGGACTTGTTCCTCATCTTATGGTAATTGAAGCATTTCCCATGAAATTTTGCTTCTTGAACATACCGCCTAATTTGCGATTTGAAGTCCTTTTTGACTTGCGATTTGAAGTTCTTTTTGACTCCCACTACGTTTGTCATGGTAATATTTGTCTTAGCAATATTTACCTTAGTAACATTTGAAGGTGGTAACAATATTTACCTTATCCTCTCTAAGCATAGGAGGATCATCCTTCAGATATTTGATCAGGTTTATCATGGTCAAATATGCAACATCTTTTGTTGCCACGTTTTGAAATTCTTTCCAATGAATTTCACTTTTTCCATTGTGTCACATAGTCAGAAACCAAAACAAAATATTATGAATTTAGTCAAAGACTAAAACCCCACACAGTCTTAATAGAAAAAACAATAATGAACAATGCACCAGGTAGTAACTTATGAAAGGGAGGTTGTGCACTAGGCACGCTTAAATACCAAGTATTTCAAAGAACCAATCCTAGATATGCACTTTCATATTGTTGCCACGTTTTGAAATTCTCTAATCATAGGAGGATCATCCTTCAGATATTTGACCAAGTTTATCATGGTCAAATATGCAACATCTTTTGTTGCCACGTTTTGAAATTCTTTCCAATGAATTTCACTTTTTCCATTGTGTCACATAGTCACAAACCAAAACAAAATATTATGAATTTATTCAAAGACTAAAACCCCACGCAATCTCAATAGAAAGAACAACAATGAACAATGTACCAGGTAGGTAACTTATGAAAGTGAGGTTGTGCACTAGGCACGCTTAAATACCAAGTATTTCAAAGAACCAATCCTAGACATGCACTTTCATATTGTTTTTCAATTACCGTTTATGGGTTCCATTCTCCTATGCTTAAGGAAGTTCTTGAAGTCGTTCCAAACAGGGGTTAGCTTTTCAAATGACTAACGCCTGAACAGATTCACTTCCAACCATTCCTTTTGCGAGAATACCGTAAGTGATCAGTTAAAATTACTACCTTTGATTCACAATAATTTGGGATCAATCATCACAAATTAAGAATTTGATAACTAAGAATTTTCTTAGCACCGACACTTCTATTTGTATTTATGGTCCAACGACCCTCAATTCTTTAGCCATTTTTTTAAAAATTGTACACTTCATAGCATGCATCAAAATAGGCTTTAAAAATTTAATTTTGACCAAATAAATCCACCGATTTATCTCCAAAAATTGAATCATTCTAGATTTCCACGAATATAACCTCAATGGTTTATTTCCTTTGTTATATCTTCTGTTCAAAGTTGGGATTAGTGGCACTAAAACCCAAACAGAGATATCAAGGCAACCCGATCGAAAGGAAATAATCCTTCGATTTAAATTTCGTTGATACTTGTTTGGAAGATCAAGTAAATTCATTAAAATGGCAGGAATTAATTCCCGAATTGAATTATTTACAAGATCTTTGTTTCCAAAATAAATTTAAGAATTTCTCATGGTTATCCTACACTTTCTCATGGAAAATTATTGGTTGAAACAATAATCCAAAGTGTTTCCAAACACAGATAACCTTGCCTTAAACCTTTTACACACATGATTAAGGTTTTACAATACATGCAAACATGTATTTTACATATGATTTTAATACTTGCTATAAGCGAAGATATTAAATCAAACATGTATCCTCATGATACATACCAATAAATCGAGATTTAAATTTCCTTTATTCCATTTTGATTTTTCACAAAATCCGTAACCTCGGTTACTCTCGACGACAATTTCTATAACACAGATTTATCCCGTTTATTTCTGAGATCTAAGCAAACCCGTTAAAACGGCAGGATAATTCCTGAAACCAATTTATTTGCTTGACTCGCACACTTATCTCGAATCGCCTTTTGAAAATATAGAATTTGTCTTAAGACTGTTGGACAAAAAGGGTTAAATTTGAAATAATTTAATATTAAACAAGAAAAAGAAAATCAGAAATTGTACGAATTTAAATAATATTCGAAATAACATAAAAGAAGTTCGAAATAACCGAAAATATGGTTGTTGAGGCCTGCACGAACACAGTTTCCTTAAGACAGATTCGACCGCTCTTCGGTGCTAGAGTTTGTCGGTCGTCGGTCTTCCAGGATACAACAAGCGGATGATTATTTCAGCAGCACCATTGAGAAATCACGAACATACTGGAGCCTTCGACTATCACCAGGAAAAAGAACTATGCAAGTTTGGGAGAGAAAACGTTTTGAATTGTGTAAAACCTAGAAGGTTTACAAGCTATTTATAAGGGTAGAAGTTTCATCAGAAATAATATTTGAATTAAAAGATAATATCTTATCAAATATTTATCCTTTTAATTCCAAAATATTCAGAAAATAATATTCAAATTTAAGAAAATTATCTTGTAATGGGTTATAAAATATGTATGAGAGCACTTAGGACCCAATCAATTCAAACATTTATATTACTTATATCATTTAAGCTTAAGTCATTCAATAATCACTTAGTAGAGTCTTGTATATAAACATCTCCCACGCTTGGTAACTCATCAATATGGGACATAAACTTTTCCCTTTCCCTTAACTCAATTCACAAGCCCACTTTGAGCATCAATTTTTCATTCATTACTCAACCATTTTGAGCATATGAGATACCGTTGTAAAGGTCTCATAGAATAGAATAAGACCCAACCGAATCCTTATTCAAAACTCCACCTTTACCCATTCGATATATGGCTCAAAGTCACCAATTTCTTCACATTTTCCAACACTATTTAATGACACAAGCAGTAATTCCAGTCGGAGCCTATTGTTAACTGCCAAGTGAATCATGGTGTAAAACCATGAGGTATGGCTATACATTATTGTTTTTAAATCTATGATATTTGGCACATAGTAGAGAACTATTTTCCAGGAAACGGCATTTTTTTTTTAACTAAATGGCTTCCAGCTCTGGTTTAGTATTAGAATTTCACAGTAAAAAAAAAAACAAGTCCTGAAATGGTGTAAAACGTGTTTGCATGGATGATAAATATTTAATTAGTTGTTTTCTGGTTTTTGAACGTCTTGAAATAAATTAGTATGAAGTGCTTTTCAGTGTTTCTGTATTGGACTTTTCTTCCAAAATATATATAATATCTGTCAACCTCTTCTGGATTATAATTTATATATGATTTTAATATATTTCAAAACCTTAAATAACAAGATAAATATTAATTTTTTCTGTAAGACAAGGACGGAGCCAGAACATTGCCTGGGGTTAAAATATTAAATTTAAAAAATACAAGAGCTTATTAAGTATTTAAATTCAAAATTCATGGGATAAAATATATTTTGTCTAATATTTAAACTTATAAGGACCTAATTGTTATATGACCAAAAAATTTGAAGATACATACTCGTTCTTTTTTAGTCCAGCCCCTATTTAATTATATATTTTAATAAATTCTTGTATTTTTTTAATTTTAATATTTGTTTTTACAAGAAATCAAATTATTATTTGACCAAAACCTATCAAATATATTAAATTTATAGTAGGGGCGGCCCCCTTGGTTCCAAGGGAGCTCTATCCCTGCTGTAAGATCTTCGCACTCATATCAGTTGGTAATTAATTAATAAATGGTTGCATGTCATTAAAAACCTCAAAGTCTTAGGGTGATTACAAGACAATATACTTTTGTTAAACTTTTTGATAAGACACATATTCCGGACAAAGCTATTAGAATCCAAATCTCTTATATCATACTCTTTTCTACTTATACCACCGTTGGGTTCTTAATATTCACATTCCAAAGCGTATCAAAAATGAAAAAGAAAAATACGGATGGATAATAAAGTGAAATTTATCTGTGTATGAACAGAGCCGAGTTATTCAAGGCATGATGGTAGGTAGATTGTATCTGGGGTCTGGCAACGGTAAATGAGATATCTCATGGTGTTCTGGCAAGAGTTGATGTTGATAACATATGTGAACCAGTTTGGCTTTAGTGTAGCAGCAGTATGCACAATGACAGTTGTTTATTTTGTTTTTTTGGCTGTAACTAGTTAGGAGTATCTCTTTTTCCACTTAGATTTATAGAGGTTTTTAATGAGGTTCTCAACTCGGATTGAAGATTGTATTTTTAACCCTTAATAAAATTTACATTTGTCGAGAAAAAAAATGAAGTGAAATATATTTGTGCATATGTAAATAAACATCCCACACAAGCTTTCTGTAATCTTGGAACATAGGAGCTGATGGCGAAAGTTCCCACTTGCATCATTGTCCAATTTGAAGACTTCCACAACCATTGATCAATTGAGTGCCTTGGCTTAAATTTTCCTAATTTTGGTTGATGTCTTGCTCTTTAACAATCATATTCCCGAGCTTTTGAACACATATTAACGCGTTTCAAGATGTATTAGAAAGCTAAAAAAACAACCCTTCAGGTAATAAGAAAGACATTTCACCCTAAAAAATGTCCGGATCCCATCTAAAAATGTGTTCTAAGTTCTGGATGTTCCGGACTTGTAAAACAACCACTTTGGAAAATTCAATATAGTTGATTTCCCCCCATCCATGCATGTATCACTTAGATCAAAGCAACTCATTTCAAGCCAGAAAGTCATCGCAAGTTTCATCACCATATTTGAATATCTTGAAATAAATTAGTTTGTAGTGCTTTCGTTGAAGCTGATTATGATGTAAACAAAACATTATTAGTTTGTCGTGACTTTGGTTTTTCTACCTGATCTCTGCTTTCATTTGGCTGGTAATTAATTAATAAATGGTTGCTTTTCTTCAAGCTGGTCTGTAAAAATAGACATTTATAATAATAAATGTCGAGGATGACAATAGTTGTCTATTTTCTATGTTGGTTTCAGTCAAGTCTGCTGACTGTTTTATCTTAATATAATGAAAAAGGACATTTCTGCAGCCTGATGTTATCAATTAAGCCTGGAAAAGAAGTGAAAGCAATCAAGCAAAATATAGGAAAGTACTAGGAAGAAGGGATTTTCTTATACGCAATCAAGAGGTCAATGACTGGTAATCTTATAAGAAATAATTAATAGGTAAATTACGTAAATCAAACTTTACTCTCATACCTATTTCAGTCACTAAAGTTTCAAAACGTTCAATTTACTCACTGGAATTTAGACATTGAACGTTTTTTGTCACTCTTCCGTTAATGCGTCTATTTACCAGCGAGCGAAGGAACTTTTTCATGATCTAAAAGGTGAAAAGCTTCATTGACACGAAAGAAGCAATATATTAAGAAATGGACTCCATCCGACGACAGAGAAGGGAGATCGGCGAGAGAGAAATTGAAAATTTTTTGCCAGATTCCTAGACTTCGGGGCATTTTCTGACGAAATAGAGGTGAGATTCGGACTCTGGGAGCGAGATGAAGTGACTAGAAAAATTTGGTACCGAACAACTACACCGGTGAACGATGGAATGACCAAAAACATTCAATGTCTAAATTTCAGTGACAAAAAGTTCAATGTCTAAACTTCAGTGAATAAATTAAACTTTTGAAACTTTAGTGACCAAAATAGATTTGAAAGGAAAGTTAAGTCTAATTAATATTATAAGAGGAGATATTATACAATAAAGTTTTACATGGACAGCTCTAGCGTTTATGTGTGGCTTTGCTCAATGATATAATATTAAACCAAGTATCGTAAGTTTGACTCAGCTATGGAAAAAAAAAACTTGAGAAGCTACATATACTGCTGCACTTTAGTTCCTGTTGATCAACAAAGCACTCTCAAAACAAAATCTCATCAGTTAAGAACTTAATTCAGGTTGATGGAGCTACTGAAAAACCATATCCTTGTTTACGTTGAAGTTACATTTCTCCTCTCCTGCTTCAACTTGCTTGGTTTAGCAACAACAAGCCCTGCAATTAGACGAAACGACACGGATCAGCAAGCTTTACTCCAGTTCAAAGCCAAGGTAACCGGTGATCAGCTCAAGGTTATGGACTCCTGGAATAGTTCCATTCACTTCTGTCGGTGGTATGGTGTTACGTGCGGTCGCAAGCACCAGAGAGTCACCAAGCTGGAACTGCAATTCCTCGAACTCTCGGGATCATTATCGCCGTACATTGGAAACCTGAGCTTTCTCAGGAAGTTGAATCTTGTGGGGAACAGCTTCTACAACCAGATTCCTCAAGAAATTGGTAGATTACGAAGATTGGAAATGCTTTATCTCACCAATAACTCCATCAGTGGCGAAATTCCTTCCAATTTATCGGCTTGTTCGAAGCTTACAGTTGTTAATATGAGAGGCAACCAGCTAACAGGAGAAATACCTGCGTCATTGAGTTTCTTGCCAAATCTGAAAGTCCTGTACCTCTTCAACAACAGTTTGACAGGGAGTATCCCACCTGCCTTGGGGAACTTGTCATCCCTGGAGGAGGTATCTTTGACATACAATGCATTAAGCGGAATTATACCCGAAGCTCTTGGACAACTGATGAATCTTTCAAGATTCGAGGTAGCAGCAAATGAAATTTCTGGTACTCTTCCTATTGCAATGTTCAATCTCTCTAATATTATAACGTTCGATATTGGTGAGAACAAGATTCAATGTACTCTTCATTCCGACTTAGCAATCAATATGCCATATGTTGAGTTCTTTTCCGTAAGGGGAAACAGAATCTCTGGACAAATCCCCATTTCAATATCCAATTCCTCGAATTTGGAAGTACTTCAACTAAATGATAACATACTCAATGGAAACGTGCCTTCTTTACAAAAGCTAGATAAATTGTTTATACTTCAGCTAGGCACCAACCATTTGGGACATGCGAGAGAAGGTGACTTGAACTTTCTTTGCACTTTAGTTAATAAAACCAAACTAGAATTCCTATATATTTATGAAAATAACTTTGGAGGGGTGTTTCCTAAATGCATTAGCAATTTTTCCAGCACCCTCTTACGATTAGGAATAGGCCAGAACAAAATACTCGGAAGAATCCCGGATGGGATTGGAAATCTCATCAACTTGGAGACCCTATTCGTATCAGAAAACCGACTTTCAGGTCCTATACCCTTTGATATTGGGAGGCTTCAGAAGATGAAAAGAATTTTCGCTGATGGTAATTTCCTCTCCGGGACTATTCCTTATTCTATTGGAAATTTAACAATGTTAATAGCTCTTACTTTAAATGCAAACAATCTTCAGGGGAGCATTCCTTCTAGTCTAGGAAAGTGCCAAAAGTTACTTTTAATGGATCTTTCTAATAACAATCTTAGCGGACCGATACCTCTTCAAGTACTTGGATTATCATCCATGTCCATGGTACTTGACTTATCGGCGAATTATTTAACCGGTGATCTTCCTTTTGAAGTGGAAACCTTGAAAAATCTAGGTGAATTCCATGTTTCTCGAAATAGGTTATCTGGTTTGCTTCCAAACAGTCTTGGTAGCTGTGTAAGTCTGGAGAAGTTGTTTTTGGATGGAAATTTATTTGAAGGGGCCATTCCCTTATCTTTG